>VWZO01012762.1:59923-123722 GCA_013396975.1 Bucco capensis
TCCAGGTTGTCTTCAAACTATTTTTCTGCTGGAAGATAGTATTAGTGATGGTGAGCTGCTGTTCCGCACAGAATTCTAGCAGCAGACGACCATTATTGTTGCAATAGTACCTAGATTAAGTAGTAGATGTCAGAGTTGTCTGCAGCTCACAACACAGAATCATTAAGGTTGAAGACACCTCTAAGATCATCAAGTCCAACTACACTATACCATGCCACTAAACCATGTACCTAAGTACCACATCTACATGTTTCTTAAACCCCTCCAGGGATGGTGACTCCACTACCTCCCTGGGCAGCCTGGGCCAACGCTTAACAACAATTTCAGTTAAGTTGTTGGATTTCAGTTCTTTATATCCAGTCTAAACCTCCCCTGGTGCAACCTGAAGTCATTTCCTCTTGTCCTCTCACTGGTAACCCTGGAGAAGAGACCTACCCCCATCTCATTCCAACCTCCTTGCAGGGAGTTTGAGAGAGTGCTATGGTCTCCCCTGAGCCTCCTCTTCTCCACACTAATCAACCCCAGCTCTCTCAGCTGCTCCTCACAACTCTTATTCTCCAGAGCCCTCACTAGCCTCCTTGCTCTTCTCTGGACACACTCCAATGCTTCTGTGTCCTTCTTGGACTGAGGGGCCCAAAACTGAACCCAGNATGCATTCCTATGTGACCTCATCTATGTGATCCTGCTCTGGCAGGGGTGAGTTGGACTAGATGATCTTTCTAGGTCCCTTCCAACCCCTGATATTCTGTGATTCTTTGACTCTAGGTGTGGCCTCACCAGTGCTGAACACAGAAGGATGATAATTTCTCTGCTCCTACTGATCACTATTTTTGATACAAGCCAAGATACTGTTAGCCTTCTGTTAGCACACTGCTGGCTCATGCTCAGTTGACCATTGACCAACACCCTACTGTAGAACTGAGTAAGTCACCACTCAGCCACATAACAAATGCCTTTAGATACATTTAGGGGTTTAGCCATTTTGCTTTTTAACATCATTCTGTATTTTCACAACACCATGGTATCACTTTTCATCTCAAAGCACTACAAAGGAGAATTACAAAGAATTACAAAGGAGTAAAAACTTAAAGAGTTACTAAGGAATTGCATCAGGAGATTAAAAGAAGTGTTCAACATGGCCTGTCTAACTCTCAAAGCCCTTGAGCATTTCAGGAAGATGCAGTTCCCCTTTTGGGCTGGTCAAGGGGAGGACAGTGCATGAGATCTGCTTCCTATATTCAGTGCTGCTCAAGGCTGTTCTGGGCAGTGCCAAACACTTTTCTACAGAAGAGCAGGTCTCTGGAGACTGGCAATGAGTCATGTTGCCTTAAATCATACTCCCTGGCTTTCCAGTTTCTGTAAAATATTTTGAGACGTTTGGTATTTCTGGAGTATTTCTGTCCCACATGTTGATCAATACCCAACTTACACCTTCCTGTAGAAAACGGAGACTACAGCATATTCTGAAGCTGAAACACGAAGAGCTTCTGAAAAGGCTCATTAAAAGAGCTACCTTTATAAAATTTGATGCCCAACTGAAGTCTACCAAGTGGAGAGTTTGCTGCTGTGGTTCTAGGATTTTCTATCTGGCCTTTCAAGAGAGCTGGTAGGAGACAGCGAACCTAAAGAGGTGACTGCAGGAGCACACCTAGCAGTTAGACACATATGTGCACGCATGCTGCAGGAAGAACAGAACAGGGGCAAGCAGAGAGGTACTAAAAAGCTCCCCAAAACTGAAATAAATTCTTTCAAGCACTTCACAGCAGCTAAGATGAAATCAAGGCAGCTTTGTGTGGTGTGCAGCCCTACCTGCAGGCGCTCAGCTGGTAATGTATTAGAATTCTTTTGTTCTTGCACTAGCAGATCTGAATCTGCCAATCATCCAGCACTCAGCACATTTACAACTAGCAGCTCAAACTAAGAGTCACCACAAAGCCTACCCTAAGCAGTGCCTGTTACCAGCAAACTTCTATGGATTTAATTGTGCAGTGTGGCTGTAATAAAAGGCATGACCTAAAGCAGGATTTCCTAACCTAGCTCACGAAGATCCTATTGCTGGTAGGGATGAACACAGCAGCTTCCAGCCCCAGGCCATCACACACTGCTCTAAAATAAACCTGTCTTCACCAGCTGAACATCTACAACAGTTTAAAGCCCATGTACTACAGGGACATGAATCTATCAAATTACACACCAACTGTTCACTGGACTGCTGGAGAGAGGCAGGACCTGAGATCCTCTGGAGTCATTTAGGAGACACCCACGAGGTGATTGTGTGGGAAGCAGCAGAGGGAAGCCTCTGCATCACACACAGGAGATTAGACCAGGCAATCTGAAAAATGAGAAGCAAACCATCAGCTCCACATCACCATTTCCTTTCAACACTGCCGTTGGAGCAGGAAGGCTTGTTACACAGCCAGCTTCAAACTCCAGCTGTGCCATTAGTTCTTGTCAGCAGAGCAACCCTCCCCAGGGACCTGCAGCTCTCCCAAGACAAACTGATAGCTCTTTAATTTGTCTTTGTGACATATTATGGAGACATAAACCTGAACTTGTGTCACTCAGCTGAGCTCCTTTCCAACTTCAGGCTGAAGCTCCCTGAGCCTCCACTATCTCTACATATCACATCTATAGGCCAGGTTGGATGAGGCTTTAAGCAGCTTGGTCTAGTTGAAGGCATCTCTGCCCATGACATGGATGTTGGACTAGATGACCTTTAAGATCCCTTCCAACACAAACCATTCTGTGATTCCATCTGGAATGGACTTGTAGCTACTTTTGTCCCTGTCTACAATTCTAATCATCCTACCTGTTGTAGGGTTTTTTTTCCCCCTCCCCATTGTTTTTGGGTAGTGACGTTTCTTGGTGGCAGCATCTTTCCACCCTCTGTAGGTACAGAACTCCTTCTACAGCACAGTTCTGGTCCTTCACTTGCAGTCGTATGCTGCAGCACCTTTCCCCCCATCCCCCTGCAACATAAATCACTGAAAGGCTCCATTTTCCCAAGGAATTGAGTTTGGCTAAAAAGTCTGAACAAATTATTAAACTGAACTTTTGCTGCTTCCAGTTCTAATGTGGGTAAAGGTAGTGCTGTGGAGCAGAGGAATTTGGCTTTAAACATAAATCTTCTGCTTAGCAAAAGTCAATTTTTTAATTGGATTCCCCTAGTAAAAGCATTTTTTTTTATTAAACTGGCACCAAATCACTTCTGCAGCTCTGAAAACTTACATGACATTTTGGAAAACACTGCAAGACAGATTCCCTGGCTTGGTGTATGCACCAATCTCAAACCAAAGAAAGTACTAGTCATTCAAGGGAAGGTAGACAAGATTACAGGAAAGTTACTAGGCTATTACATAAAGGAAAAGTAGTTAGTTTGGGAGCACTTCCCACCAGAGGCAGCCACATGGTTGGGAGACAACCAGGAGGATCCTGGAAGCAGAACAAGGAGAGCCACACAAATCCACCTTGCTCTCTGCTTCACTTGGAAGGTGAAGCCTACCTATAATCAACAAGAGCAAGCTGTAGCTTTTCAGCATCCTCAGTCTCACACCATTCATCACAAAAGGGCCATGGTAACAGCATGGGAGCCTGGGTCAGATGCCTGAAGAAGGGGTAGAGTAGCAAAGACAGCTTGCTCCCTGAAATGCCAGCTCTGGCTTGAAGGAAGAGGACTCCAACAACCTGCTGAGCTTTCTAGACACAACAGGCAAGCATGAGCTTCAGCGCAACTGGGAAAAAGTTAAGGAAGTTTGACTTGGTCCACCTTTATCAAGTGCTGCTGAATTATTTGTTCAAACAGGCTTACATCCCACATACTGTGAGTACCAGCAACCAGGTCTTTCCATCTGGGAATGCCAAGTGAACCCAAGGGAACTTTGCCAAGTATATGCAAAAATACTTACAAACCTTTAGAGGACACCTGAGAAATAATTCAGGACGAATGAACATGATAATGATGCTCAGCGCAAAGATATGGAAGGCTACAAAATATGGAAAGACCTTGTATGAGAAGATTTACTGATAAGTGTAGCAGTAATTTACTTAAGAATCCTATGGTGAATCTGTCAAAGATGTCCCAAATGACAGGATTTAATCTAAACATTGGATTTCTCTCCTCAGCAGCAGTTTATAGTAAAAGAGTTATAGTGTTTATACTCCTTGTCTCCCGGGTATAGCAGTTCGGGGAAAAATCCATTGCTTAAGAGAAAAGCCAGGAGATGCCTAAAGGATCTCCTTCAGGTGTGATGGCCCAAAAGCACAGAATATTATAGGACACTCCTCCTCCCATTTTCTTCCATGAAGATGGCTGATTAAAAGCAATACTGTCCTACAACCTCTGCCTATGAATCTATGAGAAGCTTGCTCAAGAGCAGTGCTCTAGCGCCAGATGGCACTGTTACCTGGCAAATCTACATCAAACCGTGCAGAAAGACACAGGAGAAGCTGCTGGGTGGAAGCACTGAGAAGTAGACAGCATCTTGCCTCTGCATCAGCCAATACTTCTCACAGACAGGGTGTCTCAACACTCCCCCACTAAAGCCTCATCTGAAACACAGGTCAGAGCTAGCAATCCTCACCAAGAGAAGAGCCATGAGGAGCACAGCACCTCCACAGACACCCACACCCAGCTTGTTGAGAGATACCAAGTTCAAACAGGACCTAAGGGGATGGCTGTGGAAACCTTGATGATACCTAACCATCCAGACTGAAAGCAAGGGGCAAGGGTTGTGCTCATCTTTTTTGCAGTATCTAACAAGGTCTAAGTGCAATGCATTTGACTGCTAGAAGAGACTCCCCTAAGGAGTAGCTCACCTGGATGCTAACACCAACCAGCATGATAGAGAGAGCAGGAGCCCATTGCAGCCACCACTCCAAATTGCTGTGATTCTCCACAGCAGTGTTTTAACTTGCCAATTAAGCAGTGTTCTTCCTTGTGTGCAAAAAGTCTGCCCAGTAGCTCTTTCATTTACTTGAAGGAAAAGGATTTCTCAAATTGTTGCCCTGGGAGGGAGATGGCAGTTATGGAACAGTCTTTCCACTTCTTGCTGGACTGTGCTGGGGTTGCCATCTGGACAGCATCAGAAATGTGGAAATTAGTCACCCACCACTCTGAGCAGCATTTGGGGCACACTGCTAGGCCTGGTGGAAAGAGTGGGGCTGCTAGAACCTCAATCTGCCTTTCCAGAAGATCAAAAGAATGCTGTATGAGCAAATCTGTGCCACTACTGCTTCCCAGTTCACTCCTGATGCACAGTAAGTGCACCACACAGAATCACAAAGGTTTGAAGAGACCTCTAAGATCATCAAGTCCAACCATACCTGTCACTACCATACCACTAAACCACGTCCCTAAGTAGAATATTTAAATGTTTCTTAAACCCCTCTAGGGATGGTGACTCCACCACCTTCCTAGCCAACCTGGGCCAAGACTTAACAACCATTTCAGTGAAGGAATTTCTCCTTATATCCAATCTAAACCTCCCCTGCTTCAACTTGAAGCCATTTCCTCTTGTCCTCTCACTGGTAACCCTGGAGAAGAGACCTACCCCCATCTCATTCCAACCTCCTTGCAGGGAGTTGTAGAGAGATAAGGTCTCCCCTGAGCCTCCTCTTCTAAACAACGCCAGTTCTCTCAGCAGCTCCTCATAAGATTTGTGCTCCAATGCTTGTGACACCTTTCTGAGTTTTTGGGAGTAGGAATAGAGTGTATTGATGAAAAAATATTCCTTTGTTCCATTCCTGGAGCAAACCAGAGAGGGCTCTTCTGCGAAGCCCAAAGTAGACTCTGCTATGTTGGTGGTTACACTATGCTAGTGAAGGAAGCACTCCCTCTTCCCCTTGCAATCAGGTCAGCAGTGTGCAGGAGGAACTCCTCATTAGCCTGCAGCCAGGGAACAACAAGAGGGAGACAGATCAACAGAAAATGCCCGGCTCTGCTTTCCAGCTGGTTAGCTCATGTGCTGCTGCTGTGAATACCAACCAGCCATTTCAATTAGCTCCTAATTGTGTGCAATTATTCAGAGACAGCATAACCTGCTAGCAGCTTTAAGACTGCAGGCAAGCAGGAGAGAAAAATTGTTTAGGATGCCTTAACAAGATTCCTATATTGTTGCTTTGTGAGTTTCCCAGCCTGCAATCTCCAGCACTGCTGCTTCTCTACCAGCCCTCCCCAGAGACATGCTGAGGAAGATAACCCATTGGGGTTTCTACCCTTCAGGTTTCTACTCTTTCTTGCTTCAGTTTTTGGACTGGTTCAAAAATTAAACCAATAATATTTTGCTCTAGCCCAGTCACTCACAGCCTCTGTGCACATAGACAATTTGAGCAACACTATTTATAAAGCTGCTTAAAATTCTGGACACAGCCAGAGCTCTTTGATAGGATGTCAGCCATGCGACACCCGAACGTAGGAGGTTGAGACAGGATGGTTAGTGTAATACAGCCCACTCTCTCTTCCCTTTCCTTCACCCAGAGCCTCCATCACCACCCTCACAGCAATCCCTTCTCCCAAACACAAACACAAACACTTCACAAATGCTGCGGCCTTCTCTCTTAGGAGAGAGGTAAAGTATTAATCTATTATCCTTAAATTCCTACTGTGCCAGTGTGGCACACAGAAGACCCAATGTGAGTCCAGTCCGCACGTCAAATCACCTTAAGGGACAGAATCCAGACATACCTTACCTTAAGGATGAAATTCCCTTTCATACAGACACATTTGGACCAGAGGTACAGTGCTGCCACTCAGCCAAAATACTCACAGGTCTAGGTACTGTAGTAAATTTAATACATTTAAGCAAGATTATTTTATCAAATACAAAGTCTCCTAGGGGAGACAAAATAACACTGAAAAGTGATGTATAAATAGCTGTGGCTGAAAGCACAGCAAATGCTGTGTCATGCTACACTCCTAAGCCAGTCCTGGGGAGCAAGTTCATGGAGCTGACTGGTCTCTCTTGTAGCTTCCCCCAGTTCAATGCCTGCTCTGAAATGAGAGCATCCCCCCTGGAGAAATGTTCTTCATCTCCCATGCAGAACACCCTCCTCAAACCCACTGCAGTGCCTCACTGCTCTACTACATAAGAGGAATGCTGCATGGACAGATGGGCTGCCTGGAGCCCAAGGAGAAGAGGCAGAGCAGTGAATTCAAGGCAGCAGATCAGGACCTGGGTAAATCTGCTAACTTGGTTGGGAAATACAGAATGCTGCTCATGGAAGCAGTTTCCACAGCGAGTGATTAAAAGCACTCAGGGGAACTCTGAAGTTTAGCTCACAAGGAAACAAGTATCACTGCCTCTGTGTCAGGACATGGCCAGGGCAGAGGTTAGTCACCTCTCCAGTCCCTCCCCACACAGAGGGAAAGCAAGTATTTTTATTAGGTATAATGGCTAATGCTAGCTGCAAAACGTACCAAGTGCTCTGCAAAGGCTTTCTGTTAAATCACAGCCTTCTGAACCAGCTGTAGTCACAGCTAAGGCAGATACTGGTTAAAAAATACAAAGTCTTTACAACCAGTTCAAGCAACCTCTGGAATGCTACAGAGAATCCACCCCAAACCGTGACGGTGTGGGTCCCCCAGGCATGCATTGATTCCTGACAAACAGCAAAGCCACTCCCCCAGCTCCCACTGCAGAAGAGAGTGCGGGAATGCCACTGGGACAATGCAGCACAATTGCATCACTGCCCAAAGAACCTCAGCTGCATTTTCTATTCACTGAAAGAGTTTCACTTATCCTCCCCATACAGAAATGCTGTATTGGCCAGTACAAAAAGGAGGAACTGCCCCTACTGAATCCATACACCAGGCTATTAGTGACTGAATTTCTGCAACCCCTGCACTATTACATGCCTTTTCATTCAGGGGGTGAATTCACCACTTACAGAATGGCTGGGGAAAGACTGAAACACCTCCCAGCCACAGCAGTTTAATTCATTGTCTCCTGTTTGTGCATCCTATATTAAAAAAGCAACCAACCTTCAATTCCCTTCAATAAAAAAACCCAACTCACCAGGACTGGCAGCAGCAATGATGCAAGAAGGATAGAACTGTAGAAGACTTCAGAGTCTGACTTAATACTCCTGGAGGAAAGCACTGTTTCACCCCCTTGACTTTTTCTTCCTTATCACTTCAGCCAGAGCTTTCAACAAAGCTTTCAACATCATATTTAAAACCCATCAATGTGATCCTACTGTATCATTTTGCCTTCAGGTGTTTTCTAGGCTGACTTCTAAACCATTTATCACAAGCTCTCCAGATGTGTGCCAGCAACTTAAGACAAGGAGCATTTGACCAGCAGAACATACATCATCTGCATGGAAAAACACTGCTCTCCTCTCCAGCTTACTCTGCAGGTAACCATTCAGTTATTCAGCAGCACATTTGATGGAACAGTAATTCAAGATTATAGCTTTGGAAATCTTTATTCTCCCTGTCTCTTCCTTAGCAACTGAGCAACCGAACAGCTTGTCTATAGATACCTCACAGAAGTCACTGAGCCACTGGTATAAATAAAGACTTACAGCAATGGCACAGGAACCAGTGGAACAATAAAGCCAGATGCACTCTGGGTCTGTAGGAAGTACACAGAATTCCCATTCTAAACCTGGTGAGGTTAAACTACCTCCCCCTGTACACAGGTTTTAAGGGCAAAACCCTTTATACCTGCACTAATCCTTGCCAGACTGTTTTTTCTCTGGATATAGCACACAGACAACAGGACACTTCCTGTAGTCTACTCAAAGAAAGTAGACTTCGTGGGAGCACAGAGTACATCTCTATGCTCCTCAATTTCACGTGTTCTACAGCACAACACAGCCCAACAGCTGCACAGCAATCACAAATTACTGTGGAAAATATCTCCCAAAATGCTCCAGTGCCTTTTTCAAGAATAGCTTAGGTGTTTAGGTGACCCACCATAGGAAGAGCCCCCAGGGGAGTAACACACTTCGAGGCCAACCAGGAAACCATGAAATCTTCCGGTTTTAAATAAGGAGTTTATTGGAGAGATCTAGGACTGCCCCTTAAGTAAAAACAGACAAGGGGAAACTGACTGACTGGTAACAGAACTCACCTTGTAGCTGACCATCTTTCCATAAATGTCAAAGACTAAAGTCTCAGAATTTTCCTAACTAGGGTTTCAAACTGTTTAATGGATGCTTTGCTGCATTCCTCCCCTCTGCAGGGAGATCAACATGTGCTCCTACCAGGTTTTTTAAAAAGCCATCTCTGTACACCTTCAGCAGGAAAGACAAGAAGGCCAATGGCATCCTGGGGTACATCAAGAGCGTGGCCAGCAGGGCCAGGGACATTCTCCTTCCCCTCTGCTCTGCCCTGGTGAGGCCACAGCTGGAGCACTGGGTGCAGTTCTGGCCTCTGCTGTTTATTGCACACTTATAAAAGTGCATTGTTTCTCTTCTATCCTTCTCACTCCTCCTTCAGCTCTACTAGTTCAGCAGGTCTGAGAGGAGCTGAGGTCTTTCACCCTAAGCATCTTTACTGCCTCTGTAGCCTCTCAGGTGTAACCTGACTGGGTGCAAGTAGCTCTGCTCAGGATGCCCTTAGAGGAGTAAATGCTCACTCCAGAAAGCATGAGCATCAAGCAGTAAAAGTCTGTTTGCCTAAAGTCAGCACTTCTGCCTCCAAACACACACAGCTAGTGAGAGACTTTTTCTTCTATCTTCCCCCAAAGCATTTGCCTTTTAGAGCAGAAAGGCACTAGATTCCTACACAGATGCGATACCGAGTCCTGCATTGTACCTGTGCTAATATCCTCTTAGCAATATCTTAACCAAGAAAAAAATACTGAGGACAAATGATGCAGGCAATCAATCACAAAGTCCTGATCCCTCTCCCTCCAGTGACATGACTCCAGATGTATGCTTTGTGCATCTGGATGCCTTCATATCTACACACCAAAGAATAAAAAAAGGCTTGTGAACAAGAAGTAATCAATATCCCTGTCTGCAAAATACATTTTACCTTCTTAAACCATGTCAGTTATCCTTGACAAGGAGTCCCATATTTCCTGGAACTGTAATTCAGTTGATGTCTACTTACTAAAATGACCTTTTTTTGAAGATCTATTGCTATGCACATCAAAAGCAGGAAAGTGCATATTTTGCTTTAACACTAGGCTCTTTGTTATGTGCCATATAGATAACACGTTCTTTGTTTTAATGACTTCAGGTATAAGAGAGATTTCAGCCCATCACAATCCCAGTGAAACACTGAGCCATAAACACGGTTAGAGTACCTTTGCAAACACTATAAAAGCATCTTCCTAAGATGATTTAGAGAGCTCTGCTCCCCTGACAGATGGAGTAGTACTCTGTCTCTTCCTCCCTGCTTCCAGCAAAATGGAGGAGAACTGAACTCTGCCTCTCCCCAGCACTGCCAAAGCAGCATGGTGAGGACTGTCCTGCCTCTCCCCAGCACTGCCAAAGCAGCATGGTGAGGACTGTCCTGCAAAGCCCTGAAAGGAGGACACAGCTGCAGGCCTCTGACCCTGTACGGTCACCACTGGACAGCAGATTTCTGAGCCATGGCAAAACCACGTGGCATGAACTGAACAGCATCAGCATGACTGCAAGCTGCAAAATGCTGAGCCCTAGCCACGTACTGGGAAAGATTCATGGGTAGCTAAAGCCTTAGGCTGCATTAAATGGCCTGTCCTTCCTAATTAAGCATACAAACTAGGTTTTCCTTACAGTTGCCCCATCTCAACTGCCACTGTATACTCCTCAGATCTGGCAGGCTCCTGAAGAGGATGTGTAACCTTCCACAGCAACTCAAACCAAGTCAGACTAACCACTACCAGGATGCTCTTATGCTTGCAACGGTGGAGTTTTACTTGGAAAAGATTCCCCAAGCTTTGCAGGCTATGAGCTCAAGAGAGACAAGGAACTGCTGGAGAGTGCAGCAGAGGCTAGAAAGATGCTGAGGACACTGGAGCATCTCTGGGAGGAGGAAAAGCCGAGAGCCCCAGGGCTGCTTAGCCTGGAGAAGAGCAGAGCCAGAGGGAATCTGGTCAGTGATGAGCAGCACCTAAGGGCTGGGGAGCAAGAGGATGGGGCCAGACTCTTCTCAGTGATGCTCAGTAATAGGCCAAGGGGCAATGGGCACAAACTGGAAACCAGGAGGTTCCATCTGAACATGAGAAAAATAATCTTTGCTGTGAGGATGCCAGAGCCCTGGCCCAGGCTGTCCAGAGAGGTTGTGGAGTCTCTGTTTCTAGAGGGATTCCAAACCCACCTGGACACAATCTTGGACAACCTGCTCTGGGTGACCCTGCTTTAGCAGCAGTTGGACTAGATCTTCAGAGGTCACTTCCAACCCCCACCATTCTGTAATTCTGTGACATGCAAAGGTATTGTGTCATCTGCCACCACAATGCAGCTAGTGCTGGGGTTGAACATGGCAGCTATAGAAAAACAGATGCACTGTTAAACAGTGGCAAACAATAAGCTAAGAACGTGACACTTCATCTAAAGGTATGCACTCTGCATATACTCGAGATACTGTCAAGATTACAAAGTATGATAACTACACAGAAAAAGCAGCAAAAGGGAACCTTTTGCTATGAATACGAAATGACACAGTGTTCCTACCATAAACTAAAAAAACCCAGAATGCACCTGATGCAGCAGAATCCTGTAGTGAAATGTCCTCAACTGTGAGCACTTGCATAACCTCACCACCACCCTTAGACTCACTGCCAACAGGCACTGGCTATCTGAGATAATTTTTTTTCATACACCCCTTATCAAGTGTGCATTAGATCTCCTGCATGTTACCACATGTCCCTTTGCAACAGATCCATACAGTGAACACAGAGCAGCCCCTTCTCTACACAGGATTAATTTCTCATTACCCCAGAGCTATGTGCCATATCTACAACATTGCCTTTATCCTAGCAGGTCCTTAACCATGTCTCACACCTCACTGCTCTCCTCCTTTATCCTTGCCTTGGGCACTGAAGGCTGAGTATTGATTTGGCCAGAGAAAAGAGGCAGGAGGACCCACTGCTCAGGATGCCAGCCCTAAAGCCTTAAGAATCACATATGCCATGCCATTTAGGAGGACTGAATCTGCTACTTAATTAGGTTTGCTTAATGAGTCACATTAAATAGCATATAGGTAAGAACAGGTTTTCTAGTAGTGTGAGGACCTCACTGGATTATCTAGGTGAAATGCTGCTATTACAAAGGAGTCTTTTTTTTCATTTTATATACTTAACTATGACCTACATTCCTCTGCTGAAGGAGGCCTATCTCCAGAGCGAATGTGCCAACTTAAGCAGCTCCAGCATTTCCACAGGGTTTAGCAAGGATGGATGGAGCAGCCTCATGTCTCCTCAAATAACACACAGCCTACAGAAGCTCCAGGAGAGGGTGACAAAAAAGCCATCAACTTCAATTAAGTGCAGGCAGGATCTGTAGCCTGATCTGCTGGGCCCCCCCTCTGCTCTAGAGACTGCTGGGATCCATGGACACCAAAGGCTCCACATGCCCCTAGGTGAGCCTGGATGGCTGCTTCACCTTGTCGTTCAAGGGGTATTCTTCTGGTGAAACTGCAGTCCAGATCAGGTTTGAGGAAGAAGATAAAAATCATGAGTCTTTGGGGCAGTCAGCAACCTCAGTTGCTGTCTCCACAGGAAAGCAGACTATTGGCCACCAGGTAAATAGAACATACAGACAAGCAGACCCCCAGCAGCTGCAATAAAATACAAAAAGGGAGCAGCAACTCACAAGTAATGATTACATCTTACCTTTGTTTCCCAAAAGTTTTGGGAAATTCAAACGGCTTCCAAGATACAGCATTTCTTCTCTACTAATGCAGAGCCAGCAAAACCCAACACCCAAAACAGCACACCTCCCCCCACAAGTCCCACCTAAGAAACCCCCAAAAGCCTATAAAGGAACCACAAAAGGCTCAAAAGAGAAGGAATTTGTGCAAAGCTGCTCTGGAGTCGGGTGCATCTCTCAAAGCTTCCCCCAGGATGGGGACACAGTCTGCTGTAGGGCCAGCAGCTCACATGGAAGGCATTAGGGCTGCAATAGGAACCAAGACAGGCTGGAAAAAGCAGTGGCAGAATAACCACCTGACTGCCACAATCTCTGGAAAACACTGATCTGATCAATGCCTTCTCCCCAGCAGGGCATGTTTCCGGTTTACACTTTTTCAATCCCATATCAATTCTAGATATTTTAAAAAACACCAGTTTTTACAAGCCAAACTGCATCATTTTCCTGCCCTCCCCATCACCACCAGCAATGAAGATCCCTGATACCTGTTAGCTCTGTTGATGCACAATGCAGAACAGGATACGCCCAATACTGCAAAGCTCAACAATACTGACAGCAGGAGAAACACCTCCTGCTTTGGTACATGAAGCAGTTAAGTTGCACAGAGAATGTGCATACAATAAGCTGTCACAAAATGACAAGGATTAGGTTGCACAGAAATAGGTCTGAGATTTAAACAGATATGAGATCACCAGGGGTGTGGTAAGAGAGTCACAGATGAAAAAAAGCACCATGATTCTCCCTTTTGTTCAAATCCTCAGCAGAACAAACTAAGGAGATATCAAGCTTAAAGTTCCCCTGAACTGGCAGGAAAAAAGTATGTCCTCTCCTTTTATGGTATGCACTCCTCTCCTTTAAAGGGTGCTGGTGAGAAGGGCCTTCCCCACACTAAAGCAGCAGTCAGGGCAGGTCTAGCAGCCAGGCCAAAGTGACCTACTGCAGGACACATCTGAGCCTGGTAATATGGCAGGCCACACCACCACCACGGATGTTGCTCCTATCACGGCCTCACCACAGCTGCAGTTCCTCTCAAGTTCCAGGTGCCATTCAGCATCAGGTCTTCTCTCTAATCATCTCTTTAGGGCTACAAAGATGCTGAGGGGATGGGGAGCATTTCTGAAAGGAGGAAAGGCTGAAAGCCCTGGGGCTGCATAGCCTGGAGAAGGGCAGAGGGGATCTGCTCAATGCTGAGCAAGACCTAAAGAGTGGGAGCATGAGGATGAGGGTCAGACTCTTCTCAGTGGTGCCCAGTGACAAGAGACAAGGGGCACAAACTGGAAACCAAGAGGTTCCATTTGAACACGAGGAAAATCTTTGCTGTGAGGGTGCCAGTGCACTGGCCCAGGCTGCCCAGAGAGGTTGTGGAGTCTCCTTCTCTGAAGAGATTCCAAACCCACCTGGACACAATCTTGGGCAACCTGCTCTGAGTGATCCTGCTTTAGTAGGGGAGCTGGACTAGATGATCTCCAGAGGTCCCTTCCAAACCCCACCATGCTGAGATTCTGGAATTCTCTCAAACTCTTCCATCCAGTGTGCCAGAACTGGAGAAATGAAACAGATGCCAAGCTCAGCATGGTGCAAGCATGCACTCTCACACCAGAGCATGACATAACTCATTTCTCTTGCCATTAAGTCTTTTCTGTTCCAATCTCAGCTAGAGAAGCTCAACCTTGGAGTACAAAGCCATTAATGACTCGAGCGGAAAGCAACCAGAGAAGGCAGAACAAACAGATGTTCCAAAAGCTTCAGCACACGAGAGGCTTCCTGCCCACAATGCTACTGCTCTCTACACAACAAATAACCAACCTCACTGAAAATCCATCCAGAAGGGCTCACCGAGCCTCATAGATGACAAGATGACATCCTCCAGGGCCACTGCTCCGAGTAAGCACAATGTAAACTGATCTTCTCTTTACACTTTTGTCAATGTTCAGACCTTAGAATAAGATAACACTACCTACAAATATGAAGAGCTCATACTTAGGACACTTACCTGTTTGAGAAGCAAATTTTAACCCCAGATCTTCAGAGAAACTTAAGTCAACATTTATTTTTAAGACTAAGAAGGGTCCCCACAGGCTTTGGGTGTTAAAGACATTTTTACCCATATCACACAAGCTCACTTAAAGCAGTAATGGCAACTGCCCAAAGACTCTCCAGTCAAGCTCTCCATCCAGCTACCTGAAGCCTCTAAGCATCTCAGCGTTAAAGCATTTGTCACAACTCTTGAACAGGAAGAGTCCAAAGATCACAAGTTGGCTTAGAAGTCAAAGCCTGTAATTCAAAAATCCCAGATCTAGTTCACCTAGCAAAGACAATTTTGATACAGTATGCTAACAAAATGTAAATAGAAACTGCTGTTCTCATCTCCAGAGTAAGTGAAGATTAAGTGATTGTGGTAAAGGTAAGTCACATTTGCATTTGAATCCTACTTTCCTTCTACCACATGCACCAATCCCAGAGCTCTCCACAAAGTTAAAATAACACTTCAAGATTGAAGGAATCAAGACAAACTGCAATTTTCCTCTTACAGAAAACCTCAGTGTTAGAAGCCTGGTCCCACAGCACAGCAACACTGCAGAGATGGCATGGGATGGAGAAATCACTCCAAGGGAAGCCAGCATAGCTTACTCTGAAAGAGGACAATTGTAAAAAGAGAATTGTAAAGATACTTGAACACTGCACCATCCAGCATATTGCTAGATGTTACCAACAGTCTGGGCACTCAAACAACACTTATTTTCATAATAATGGGGAGGGGAGGACACACCACCTTGTGATGTGCATAGAAGTAGGGAACTGAAAAAGTGTACAGTTTCCTGAAATAAAATCCCTCATGTTGAGGGAGTAGAATGGAATAAAAACAATACCTACCCATCAGTGGGACATTTCAACAACAGCAGCAGCAGCTTTTGTGAACAAAGCAACAAGATGATTCAAGAAAACACTGGAATTTCCAAACACTTCAAAAGAGAAGCTCTGACAAATGGCTGTAACAACATCTCTTGGCAAATGCCCAGGTTTCAATACATCCAACCAAGACAGACAATGTCTCTCTCTGCTCAGACACATGCATTCAACACAGGATTCAGGTTTCACCCAAATGACATTCCAGTAGCACCTGCCACCAGTTAAAATAGCTATTTATAGCAAGGTGGGTGGCCAGAAGGGTAATTTCACCCATCATTTGAGGCCTGGAGGAAAATCACAGCTCACATGTTGTCATTTATTGATTAAAAGCTCTTCCTCTTCCTTCCCTCTAATGGAGGTATGCCACTTTGCTAAATCACAGGTGCCACCTTTTCCTGCAAGAGCAGGATTAACTGAAAGACAATGTTTGGACAGGACTGAGCTGGAAGCAACAGCACTAGCTGTGTACACAGCACATCTAACCTTGCAATGTTCCTACCAGAGCCTCATTTCCACAGGGGAACATAACAAACGTCCTTTCTTTTACTCTTCTTCAGAGCACAGATAATCCTGCTTCATTTCAAACACCCTGAAGCAATTTAGTGGGGGGGAAAAAATGCCCTTTCAGTTCACATACCAGCATCCTTCATTAGCAGGAAAACCTAAAAACCCAGCTCAGCATCGCTCCTCAGTTCAGATGCAACACTCCCAGGCGAAGAAGTCACACTTAACCAATTAAGTGTTTTGAAAACATACAGGGATTTTTTTTTTTTCTGTTGAAACTGGAAAAATGAGAGGGTAAATGGATGTTCTGCCCACCAGGGAGGCAAACCACTGGCCAGGTCTGCCAGCATCCAGAGCAGGGCAGGGACCATGCTCTCAGGAACAATGAAATTGTGCTGAATAACTTAACTCCCAGAGAAAAACGAAACCAGCAAAGATAAGGGATGTAAGGAGAAATGGGTGGGAAGAAAGGGTCTTTAAGACACCAGAGGTCCTGCTGTGGGGAGAAAACTAAAGCTAATCCAAGGGCAGGAACACTTAAGGACATCTGAAACAGCAAAATGGTATAAAAATGAAAAGAGGGAGCTATGAAAAAAGACTTGCTACCAGAACAAACCTTTGTCTGCAGCTGCATTAACACACCTGAGCCTCTTACAGCACAGCAGGAACTAGCTGAGCTAAGAGCCAAGCTAGCAAATACTTCAGAACTGCAATTTTGTGTCTTTTCTACCATGCTCAGTAGCACATACAGGTTGGACAGTGATGCTCTGAATGTTATTCTGTGTCTAATCCTTGATCTTTTTGTTTTCAGCCTTCATTCAACCACTGCCAGCACTGTAGATCAGAGGCAGGCAAACTGAATTGAACCTGAGCTAAGTTAGCAGCACTAACCAGAACAAAGGGCAATTCATGATGAAACCTGCTTCCAGAGCAAGTACCATGGACTCTCCAACTTCTGGGGTGTTTAGCTTGCTGGCATCACCACATCATCACAATTCTCCCAGCAATAAAAAACTGCAGCCTTCTAAGATTGCTCATAAATGCTTCTACAAAATGTCTTGTAAACCCAAATTGTACTAAGTAGTTACAGTGATACAAGACCTGGAAAGCAAGAGCTTTCCACCCTGAGTTTGTTGGTCCATCCACACACTCACCCTTCGCAGCACAAGAGCACAACAGGTACAGGAGCAGAGACACAGGAATCTTGGAAAGCTGATCTTCTCAGTCCCTTCATTTCTCATCACTGCTCTCCTGACAGCAAATACTCCTCAATGCCAGCTTAGAGGAGATTAAGTCATCACAAAAGAAAGCTAAATTCATGTCAGTCACCATGGGCAGTGAAGCACCCTCAACAGGACTCTGAGGGCTTGGATGGTGATCAGATCACCCAACTGATTACAGCCAAGGTGGTCAAATGCAGTTTGTCAAACACAACATGCAGGGCTCACCAGCAGCTTCCAACCATCTTCACAACCACTAAAGGGGAAAAAAAACAACCAAAAACCACCCTACAAAATAGTTTTTGCAGTCACTGCTCACTTCACACCAAGTTCTCCCCAGCTCTGGGAGTTCTCAGATAAGAGTATTTTCTCAACAAAACTGGCTGGCATGGTTGTACACATGCTAATCAAAAAGACTGCCCTAATCTGAAGAGAAGGCAGAAACAAAAGAAGCCAAAGAATCCCTGTGAGAAAGAGAGCACTAGGTGTACCTACAGATTGTGTGTGCCAATTAGTCAAGAGAATACACAGAATCGGTGCAACACATACTCAGGCCACATTCACTAAGCTAACAAAAGAACTGTGAGTACAATTATGCGTAAACCATTGTACAAGAGCACACAGATTCCAAATGGTAACCAGAAGGTATGGGATGGCAACCCAGTACTAAATCATGTTACTGAGAATAGAAAAAACCCAATACAGACACAGCGTGATTAAGAGGAATCCTGGAACTTAACCTGGATTCCTTCCAAAGCTCAAAGTGTCAACACTGGAAAAAAACAGAAAGACTCCTCCAGATGAAGATTTTACACCTTACAGCAACCACATCAATTATAATATTTGTGATATTTATTTCCTAGATCTTATTAATCTTTTCCTGAGAGCCCCAACAAAGCAAACAAAAAAATGAGAAGGGATCACGTAACACTCCTGTGAAATACAAAGAGTGCTTGATACAGGAAGTGTGGAGTTTTCATCTAACACTTGAGCTCACATAAAAGCAGCCTCGGGAAAAACAAACATACAACAAAACATTAATCCTATTCAACAAGGTACTGGAGGCTGATCAGGGCAGCAAGAAAGGCCTATGAGAGGTGAGGCAGCTGAGAGGCAGGACAGGTGTGGACAAAGGCTGTGAGAGGAGCTGGGAAAAAGAGCCTAGCTGCAGGGAATTTAGTGATACAGTCTGGAGATGTGAACATGGAGAAGATTACTGTGCTTCAACATACAACAGCACATTTAGAAAGACAAGAAGCTATTTAGGAGCAAGGTTTGATTGGTACAAGAGAAGGTGGGTGTAAACTGCTTGCACTTCTACACTAGAAAGCACAGATTTTCTCACAGAATCATTAAGGTTGGAAAAGACCTCCGAGATCACTGAGTCCAACTACCCACCCAACACTCCCATGCTCACCACTAAAACGTGGCCCCAAGCACAACATCTACACCTTTTGTGAATACTTCCAGGGATAGTGATTCTACCACCTCCCTGGGCAGCCTGTGCCAATGCCTGGTAACCTCTTGCTGAATAAATTCTTCATCAAGCTTGGAACAGCTCCCTAACTGAAGAAATCCAAGCAAGGAGTTCACTCCCTTAACGACAGGCCTTCTCTGCAGTGACAGCAGGGACTGCCTCTGGATGCCCTCACCAGTACCAGCCCAGAGCATTCAGTCCTCACAGGGAGTTCCTGCCCTGCACACCTTTTATTACAGTAAAATCCTGGACTTAGCACATGGCTTTAACATTATAGGGCAGGTTGTGTTTGTGACCCAAGTGAGACTCTTCTGTCATGTACCAGCACAATCCCCAATCGCCCACAAAACTAAACAGAGGAAGTTTCTAGCCCCAGAGTCAAAAGGGCAACTAAGCCAATTCAGCTAGGCAGGTCAGATGTTCTAGGTGAAAAGGTAGTTACTGAGCCAATAACACACTGAATCTGATTGTCTAGTTTTCACACAAAGACAGGCCTCAAAACATTGACAGCTGGCACAGGAGGATGATAAAAACAGCAATAATGTATTTAAAAAGTTCTGAAGTTTCTTCCTAATCTAGGCAGCCAGGAATTCTGGTATTTTCTGCACAGCGTCACCTTCCTTGCTGTCTAATTCAGCAAGCTGCTTTCTTCTCTCTTGTATTTCAGGAATACACAGAGGTATATGTAGTCAAGGAGGTAACTTGCTTCAACCAGTACACAACTTGCTTTATCCTGTGAAGTTTCTCCAGTTCAGAAAGCTTCCATGGTCAAGATACTTCAGGTCTATGCTCATAAAATATACCCCACAAGCTTCATAAAATATACCCCAAGGAGGAAACATTTGGAAGAGCTTCCCAAGCTCTCTGGAAGACACTCAAACTGTTGGCCAGCTCACCTCTCACAGGAACCAAATGAACATCCACATCTGCAGAGTTGAAAAAACAAACCTCAAATTTTTCCAGGAAGGATGGCAGATTCCTCCCTCTTCCCCACTCCCATTTTCTGTTTGAAACTGAAGCCCAAAGACAATTCTATAAGACAAGATTATACTTTAGCACATGAAAACAGAGCAGCTTTTACAACCTGTGGCACAAGCACAGAGAAAAGCATTCCAACAGAACTCACACATATTGAGGACAAACCAAAGATGTACAGGTGGCTTATTATGTACCTTTTCCAGCCAGTTACACAACTGCAGAGTAACTCTGAATTTAGAAAATTATAGCTACTTTGTCTCAAGGCTGATGCTGTTTCAAAGAACTTGGACTCTGATGCTGAATAGAAGCATGTATAGTTTTTGCAACAGTGAAGAGAATTATTCACTTTGATTAGATGCATAACCTGCCTTCCAAGTTAAAAATTTTCATCTTCAAAAGCAGACAGAAGGGCAAAGCCAGGGGGCAAACAGGGAAATCTGGTCAACTCTGAACAAAAATAGTAAGCAGTGCTCCATGCACACCCACCTCAAACACTGGAGCAAAGTTGTGAGGGCAGAGGCCAGTAGCAGCATGGGCCACCTGAGACAGGCAGCAGGAGGGCTGGGCAGCTGAGCCATGTGGAACAGGGCTGAGAGCTCTGAGCCATCCCCAGCAGCAGGTAAGGCAGAAGTGGCCACTTCAATGCCATCTGGAGTAAAGCTGGATGAAAGAAAACACAAAGGCTCCTTGGTGATCAGACTGCCACTCAAGCTCCAACTGTGTTTGAGCAGAGCTGCTGCCAACAACTTCACTAAGGACTCAGATCTAGGAGCAGTTATTTAACAATGTACCTTGAGACAAGAGGTCTGAAACACACACTTGAGTCTAGAAACAGTTTATGAACCAAGTGAACAGCCTAACCCTCGGCTGCTCTTCACTGGCAACACTTCTAACGCAGCCTGGCCAAACCCACTGCACAAGGTGGATAAGGATAATCCTGACAGGCCTGGGAAGAGATGCTTTCTCTCACAACACAAACTAACCAAACCTAGATTTGACAAATGCTAAGTAGCTCAGATTAGCTACTCGTGGGAGTCAAGTCAAATCAAACCAAACTGTGGGATCTCCAGTGACCAGACTAGGAAAGAAGATAGAGATTTTGTGTGTCTGCATGTACCTCTCTATGTACCTAGAGAAGTTAATAATTATGGATGTATTTTGTTCAGATATTGCTAATGGGACTCATTATTCTCTGGGTAACCTGCCCCAGTACAGAACAGGATGGTGAAAATCAGAACAAATCAGAGCTATATCAGCTGAATATTTGGCACCAGGAGTTTGACTTCCTGAGTTCCCCATCATCCTTGTTACCATCCTTCTTTACTGACATAAGATGGATAGATGAGGGGAAGGCAGTGGATGTGGGTTTTCTTGACTTTAGCAAAGCTTTCGATACTGTCTCCCATGGTATCCTCATTACCAAACTTGAGAAGTATGGATTGGGAGACTGTGCTGTGAGATGGATTGGGAACTGGCTGAAGGACAGAGCCCAGAGAGTTGTGGTCAGTGGAGCAGAGTCTAACTGGAGGCCTGTGACTAGTGGTGTGCCCCAGGGGTCAGTGCTGGGGCCAGGACTGTTCAATATATTCATCAATGATCTGGATGAAGGGGTAGAGTGTTCCCTCAGCAAGTTTGCAGATGATACCAAGCTTGGAGGAGTGGCTGGCACACCAGGAGCTGTGCTGCCATCCAGAGTGACCTGGACAGGCCAGAGAGATGGGCAGGGAGAGACTTAATGCAATTNATATTAACAAGAGGAAAAACTTTTTTACAGTAAGGGTGCCAGAGCACTGGCCCAGGCCGCCCAGGAGCCTGTGGAGTCTCCTTGTCTGGAGCCATTGCAGAGCTGCCTGGACACATTCCTGTGTGACCTGGTCTAGGTGATCCTGCTCTGGCATGGGGGTTGCACTAGATGATCTTTCTAGGTCCCTTCCAACCCCTAACATTCTATGATTCTATGAGTTCCCCAGTATGAAGAGATACAGTATGCCATCTAGTTTCCAAGCATCCTGTTTTACACCTGTCAAATAACCAATATATCATGGTTTGGTGTGACACAATTTTGCCCATACAGAAGTCTCTAGCTGTAACTGCCCTGAGCAACCTCAAAAGTATTTCCCCCAAGCAGACAGCTCATGCTCTGTAGCCCCAGTCAGAGAAGGCACTGGGCACACACCAGGGCCTGGCAGCACTGGTACCAGGCTGTCCTACTCACAGTCATCTGAAGGAGCTTCTTGTCACCTTTCCAACAGGCACAGCCAAAGAGGCACTGCCACAGCAGAGTTCAGAAAACTCTCTGAAGATGAAAAGGGCTACTTACTTGCTAAGTATCCTTATCAGCAGAGAAGCAGCACCCTTTCTTACAACCAAAATGATTCACCTGCAAAAATTCTTTTATTCGCAAAGTTTTATCCTTTCAAAAGTAGATAGGAAATAAATCAGTCCTGATGGAACTAATTCCTGTTCTATTTCACTAAGCAGAAGGTTCATCCTCTACTGACAAACGAAAACCGAAATCAGTCACTTTGAGAGGAATGATGCACCAGAGAGTCTCAGCTTTGGGCCAAGAAACACAGTTAAAAGCTTTAAGCTCCTGATCTTTTCAGGTAGTGATTAAATAGTCCTCTTCACTTTTCAGTCTCTAGCTCCCTCCTTCACACACAGAACAGCTAAAAGCTTCACAGGCAGGAGTAAGAACAAACAACCCAGGCTGTGTTTGATGTGTGCTGAGTACACGGTACGACTCTTGCAATTTTATTGCAAAACAAACGCTACTTAATGGACCAAGGGCAAAGCTTCTCCACTTGGACCACTTTTGTAGCCTGCTCTAAGCCCTCCCCAAAGGCTAGGGCAGAAGGCACAACAGACAGGACTCCATACATTCCCTTTTGCCAGATGCACAGTCAAATGTGCAGGGTATGTAAAGATAATCCTGACAGGCACAGGAAGAGATGTTTTCTATCATGACACAAAGTCAAGCTCGCCACACATCACCCTGCACAGAGCTGGGCTGCCTTTGCCCCAGCTCACACCACAGGAATCAGATCCTCCAACTCCTTCAGAACAGACTGAGAGGAGCAGTAACATCAAAAAGATCTGTCAGCCTGAAACCCAGCATGTCTGAAAGCACTGCTATCAGTATGCTATCACTAATCCTCACCATCTCTACTGCCCAGACTACATGCTTTTCATAGTAGTTTATGTTTCTAATCACCCATTATGATTATTGCTCTATCTCCCACAGAGTCTCTTGCTCCTTTCACAGAAACACTTAACATTCTGAAAGAAACAAGCCTTATCCATACCCAAATCTCCTAACTGCCAGGACACTGCCATTAAGAGAAACTGACTTTTGCTGAAGTTAATTTGCAAATTCAAGTTAGCAGAGTGCTTTCGTTTCAGACACAAACACCTATTTAGCAGCCTAACAGCAAACAGGAAAAAGCCCAAACATTACCATGCAGTCTCCCTGCAGGTTTGCTTTTGTTCCAGAAGATGTAGTTAGCATTCTCCTCCCTTGCTACAGGTCTAGAGGTCTCAGGACGGGAATAAACCAGCTAAGCAAGGTAAAGATAGAACCAAGTTATGGTCAAGAACTCTGGAGCAAAAGAAGAACGCCAAGCCATCACCTCACACCTCTCAGTTCCAGGAAACTCAGGACTAACAACCTCAAAAAGCAAGTGCAAAGATTTCAGAGGGATGTAGCAGCCCCTGTGCTTGGAACAACCCATTTGGGCAAAAACCCAACACACCGTGGGAGGTAACAGAAGAGGGGAAACAATGAGGTAGGTTTTTCCTAAGTAGCATTTAGGAAGGTGCCAGCACCTCCTGAGCCTTTGAAATCTCCCAAGTAATTAAACAGTCAAAGGAGAAGAGGCTTTTAGCTTTGCAAGCACCAATTACTTCCCAGCACTGCCAAGCATTAAGAATAGTGTCTTTCCCCTAAGAGAGGGGAGGAGCTGAGGACAGCTGCCATAAGCAAGACCTTGCCCCAGAAAGTATCTGTCAAAGCTTCTGCCATTTAATTTCAGTGAAGGACCTTCAGCCACAAATGTATCTTCGTAAAACTGCTCCAAGCTGCTTCTTTGCAGAAGTCTGCACTGGAGTTGCATCACATCAGCAAGGGAAGAGCTTGTATAAGAAAGATGCAGCCAAACGCCTCGCCAGGTATTTCAAAGCCTGTCATGGGCTTTGACTGATTCCTTCTGAAGCTTTTAGTGCACATTTGTTTACTGGTCTTAAGAGCATTACTAATTCAGTTGGGTTTTTATTAAGCTCTAGCACATTGAAGACGAGTGCACCTTGGAAGCAAGCACACCACCAAACCTGCTTGCTTGGGTACAGGCTTTGTCCATGCTAAAAAGAACACTCCTGTCTGGATTTGGAAAAGTTATAACTACTTACTTAAGCCAAGATGGCCACTTGCAACTCCTGAATTACCAATTCACTCTGCAGGCTGTACACAAGTCTCCACACAGTAACAGCAGACACTATTTAGTCCTCCTCAGATTTCCATACTGCCAGTTGTGAAAGATTCCACTTTTACGGTAAAATGTTATAGATGATCCCCAAATCTATACTGCAATCCCCAAATAAAGAGGGAATCGACTGAAGGGTGGGTAACCTTGCCATGGCTACGCACAGGATGGAAAGGTCACCCACTAAAAGTGATTTGGTTATACACAGAACTGCAGGCATTGCAGTAAGCCTTTTCTCTCCTGTCTCTAACAGCTTCAAACATCAGGTGGTTTCAAAGAATGCCCTTGGGAGACTAACTGAAATGTCAGATGCAAGAAGAGGGTTAGAGATAGCTTCCTCACACCATAAAGCCCAGTGTTAATAGTTTACAGGCATGGGATTTATGTGCTGCAACAAACCCAGAGTTCTGCACTGTGACCAGCAATCCCTCACAGCTCCTGGAAAGGACCAGAGCTCTCCCTCCTCACCTGCTGCAAGACACCTATGCTGCACTTGGACAGCTAAGGCCTCCTCAGCTTGCAAGATTGACGATTTTTAAGCCTCTCACTAGCTGGGATTAACATCTGAGGAGCACAGAGTGGTGGGCTTGGGTCTCAGTGGTGAAGGCCAAGGGTGGCTATGAAAAGAAAGAATGAGAAAACACAGACCCTCATGGAAAGGAAGTATTCCCTTTCCTAGAGTGTATGCAACAGAAAGACTGAGACTTAAACTTTTAGGTCACAGCAGTAAGTGTGAGTAAGTGTGAGTAAGAATTCAGACAAGGAAAAGTATTTATTAAAATCTGGAAATTATGCAAATATAACTTCTTCAGAAACTTCTCCTGCAACCTTGACCCCATATTTGAGGTCAAGAACTTGCAGCAGTGAAGAGTGAAAAGAAACAGAAGAGCTGTGTGGGATAGAGTTGAATTCATAGAGAGGCTTGTGGAGATAACATCAGATAATTTCCAGCTAATAGGCTGTTCAGCCACTGGATGTCTGAGGAGCCCTGATACTCTCAAGACATTTTCAAAGTAAAGCCAAATGCACTAAGAGAACCCAAAACCCACACCAAGTTGTATTCTGGACCTTAAAAAACTGCTAATAAAAACATCAGAAAACCAAAAAGTGCACCTTGTGGCAATTCCTGCAGCTGTTGGGTCCCCAGCACGGAAATCAATCAGCAACACATGCATACCACAGCATCACACCAAGAAACCAGCACAAGCATCTGCTCCCCACGGCAGACAGAGAGCATGAGGCCAGCAGGAACCCAGAGCCTGACCAGCTGAAGGCCTTTAGATAAGGTGCCAAGACACAACACTGCACTTCCCACTATCCCCAGCTGCAGAAGAGGCAGCTCTGCCTTGCACAGGCTTTGTGAAAATGAAAGGTGGCAGAGAGCTCTGAGGCTTTGAGGTGAGAGGCAGGAGGAAGGGTAACAGCATTTTAAAGCACCCTGTGAGCCTTGCTAATATCTACTGTGTTTAAGCAGTTCTGTGAAGCTCTCAGAGGCAGCTCAAGCGTGCAGCAGGAAAGCTAACCTACAGTTGAGAAATCCTGAAACTCACATTCAGCTGGGTCTCAAGTGCTTCTGCTAACTTGTTAGGAAAAGCACCAAGTGCTCACACCAGCTCAGAGTACATTCACAATCCTAAGGCAAATTACATCTTGCACTCAAGTGGTACCAATGAAGACAAGAGAGGAACTGCTCATCAGGTTTGTTGGGTTAGGCAAGACATGGCTGGCAAACATAGTTGGAAAGGCAAGCTTTCTCCTTCCAGGACTGCTGGGTTTCACAATATTCAGCACGAATGATTTCCTTCTGTTTTAAATGGGGAAAATAGACATGGAAGGCAGGAAAGGAGCACACAGAACCAGAGGGTAAGAAATTCTGTCTCTTCTTTTATTCCTGTCATTGTCACGATATTGCTAATGACCATCGACACAGGAATCAGAGGCAGGAACACACTCAGGTATACCACTTATTAGTGGGGCTTTGTACCATCTGCTAGCTCTATTTCAAGAGGAAGTTTCTATTACTTATTAATATCAGTAGTGGTGTGCTTGGGTTTAGGTGGCAGTCTGCCTACTGTTTCCAACAGGAAAGCACAACAGCAAGTGTTCAACCTCCAGAAGCAACAGTAGAAGTGATCAGCCTACCTATTCCCTAGCTGAAAAAAATATTATTTAACCACCTGTAGTTGAAGGAGAAGACAGGAAAACTCTAGCATTATAATTGGGTATAGAAAGCTACTTTCCACCTTTGTACTGGGCCCCAAAGGTACTGTTTCACTGTCCTAAAAAATCTGCAACTTTATTTCTCCCTGGGTTACAGCACTCACTCTATCCAATACACATGTCAGGCTTCATAGATCTTAAAGTGCCTGACAAACAGAAGAGAGATCATGTGAAAGCAGGATCCAACAACAACAACAAAAAAACCCCTAGAAAACAGCAACCAACAAAACAGGCCCTCAGTGGCACAAGATGGGGCTACTGAAAGGCCTGGCCACAGCGGCACCTTTATCCTCTGACCACTGCAGGATTAAGAGCTCAGGGAAATAAAAGGTAATAAAAGGAAATAAATGGGTGCAACAAACACCCTTCTGAATCTGTGGCTTAGCTGTGACCAGGACAGGTTAATGTTTAAGGACATCAAACAAGAATCTCAGAGATTCTCTCAGAGAGTCAGTCACAGCCAAAAGATGTATCTGCAGGCAACAGCACCCAAAACCCAACAAACTTCAGGCCCAGGACAACCACGAGGTGCTTATGGTTTGTACCCCTCACAGCAAGGCCAATGACAAGCAGGTCAGGCTTACCTTGCTGGTATTCACACATCACTGTAACCCAAAAAGGGCTGGGTCAGCAGACAGTTACAAACGTGATAACAACCACAAAATGGTAAGTTCCACAACATGCTTCCAGTGGAGTCAGATTTGTTTCCAGCAATGCTGAGCTGCAGCACAGATCACAGGCAGTGCCTCAATTCTGTCAGTGGGCAGCTTTTCAAATGGTAAAATAATAGGAGCACATCAAAATTCCTCAAGCACTCAGAAAACCTCTCCCTAGGGTCTATTACCCAAATGCTAACACCAGAGAAGGCCCTCAAAAAGAAAAGATAGTTGATTTACATAACTGTCTTTGATTTCTGATCCTACTCAGTCCAGCTTTTCTAATGTTGCTAAGGGAGCAGTTGTCAAGTGACTAAAGTCAGAGTTGACACCTCTGGATTTGGGAACCCAAGAACAACTCCTAAGTCTGTGTTTACTCCCCCAAATGGAGGTGGCTTTGTTTAGGTGCTGAAAGACACACTCAAGTTGGGACAAATTTTTGCTGCAACAGCACATGAAGATTTTGTCAGACGGCTGCAGTGACTGAATTGTGGTTCTTTAGAGAAGAAAGGCTGGGGGTTTTTTAAGGTAGAAATACATCACATGGCAGTCTCTTTTCCAAATAACTGTTTTCCTTTCCCCTATCTCTAGCAGGTCACGTGTCTAATGACACTACCAACTAAATTTAGCTCATTCTGTTAGCACTTGCAATCCCACCGATGCCTGTAAGACTGCAACACACCTTTCTTCCCCTGAGCCTCCCCTCTCTCCTCCACCGTACAGGGACATTTCCGACACAGCAAAGCACAGAGCACATTAGAAGCCTCCTGCATTCACCACCCACCCCATCATCACCCCTTACATGCCTGGCTGTAAGGACAGGGCAGGATGAGCCCGCTTTGCTCAGCACAAAGCCCAGCCTGGCAGGCCCCTTTGTGCGGTATGACAGTGCCCGCGCGCTCGCTTTTGTCTCCGTGCTGTCAGCCAGCCTGCACGTAACGACAACTTTGTGAAGTGGGAATATTCTCAAAGCAGACCTGCACCTTGTGGCTCTTCAGGTATAATTAAGAGGTCACAGATTTCCCCGTGCCTCGTCAGCGGAGGGGGTGAACCCTCACGTCTACAAAGGCAGATCCAAACCATGGCTATTTGTCACTGAAATCTTTATCTAGTCAAGGTTTCCCCAGCCTGCTGCTGACTCCCCTTAAAACAAGCGATGACGACACTGCCCAATAAAGGCAGATACTGGCCCACATCCTCAGCAAAGAGGGCACTGGAAGCTTGCTCAGTTCACCTTCGCCGGCAGGCCTCTCCCTACACCAGTCCCAGTGCCCCAGCATAGCTGTGCTTTGACACCAGCAGCATCCGCGCTGGGCTTCCAGAAGGAACATAATGAAGGCAGGCAAAGGGATTTCAATCTCTGGAAGACGCCGTCCACCTTCCTCACGCTCAGCCTGCTGCAGGACTNTGCCCTCCGGCAGGCGGAGCCCCAGGGCCTTGCAGCCGGAGCCAAGCCCCCCACCCGGGGACACACACACACAGACGGAGGCAGAAACCGAGCCAAGACACCCCCGGGGTGGGCTGTGGGGGTACCCGGTCAGCCGCGGGCGCCGCGCTTACCTTGGTCTCCTTTACGTGCTGCTTGATGCCCTCCGGGTACCACTGCACTCGCACGTAGCCCCGCCGCAGCGGGCTGGCGCGGCCCTCCTCCGCCCCGCCGACCCCGGGGCCTCCCGACTCGGAGCCTCCCGAGCTGGCGGCTCCCCCGCCGCCAGCACTGCGTCCGCCGCCGTCCTCCTCCGAGTCCGACTCCGAGTCCTCGCCGTGGATGAGGCGCACCAGGCCGAAGCGTACCGAGCCGCGGTACCGGCCCGACACCAGGTCGTGGGAGAAGAGGAGGCGCTGGGAGCCGCCCGGCTGTGCCGGCAGCGGCAGAACGGCGGGAGGCAGCGGGGCGGCAGGAACTGGGGCCGCCTCAGCGGGCTGCTCCGCCATGGCGCCGGGAGAACGGGAAAGCGCGCGGCCACGGCGCGGGGGAGGGGAGAGAGAGGAGGGAAAAAGGGAGCGAGAGGCGCGGGCCGCGCGCAAGGTTCGGCACGGGGGCGGGACCCGGCGGGGACACGCCCGTCACCGGGACAACACCCACCGGGACGTAGGGGAGGGGAGGACCAGCTAAGGGAGGGGACTGGCCCTGGGGAACCCCGGCCTTGGGGCCATCGGCCAGCGGAGGGTTACCGGCCAACGAGGGGGGAACAGGCCAACGGGGGGAACCGGCCTAGAGGGCTCCTCTGCATCGTTCCCCAGACCTTTGAACATGGGGGGGCTATACTGTGTCATCCCTAGCAGCCCTGAACATGGAGGTGCTGCACTGTGTCATCCCACTGGGCCCTTAAACATGAAGGGGCTGCGCTGCACCGTACCCAGGTCCCCAGTCACCAGAGGGACAGAGATGCCCCCAGCCCTGGTGCCCAGCTGGAGTCGCTGATCTCCAGCTGTGTCTCACCCCAGAAGTGTGTGCACCTCTACTATAAAAAGCCTTAAGATTGCAACCCAGATGTAGGGCTCTGCATGGATGGGGAGGGGGTACAAAGCCCACCCACTGCCTCTCACTCCCACCGACTCCACCACCCTGAGGGTCCACCCTGGCACTGCCCTTTGCTAGGAGGTGCTCTCCAGCTCATAGCAAAGCCTGGTCTTGCTTTTTACAGCTGGCAGAAGCTAAAGGAATGCAAACCAGCTTTTGCTGCCTGTCCCTCACCCCAAAAGACCCTGCCTCTTCACTCTCTGGGTCTCCCCACCTGTGCAGTGCTGGCTGCACTATCAGGAAAAAGGCCTGAAATCCTCAGCTGGACTTGTTTTGTTGCAGGAAAGCCCCTTGGAGCACAGAGCAGGGGTTTTCCTCTTGCCCTTTCCCTCCCACCAACACGAGGCTGCTCTGCCTCAGTTGGATCAACCTGCTGGGCATCAGTTCTCCTCCCAAGGTTTCTCTTTTTAGGAAACCTGGGATAAAGGTCTGCCTGTGCTTACCTCCAAGGTTCACCACCCCTTGAGAAGGCAGAGACTCTCTCCTCAGACTTGCTGGGAATTTCCAAACTTGCTGATGGCCCTAAAGCCTTGGGAAGAAGCTGGGGTAGGTGAGTGGTGCATGGGTAAGGGATACACTAGGTGCCAGTTGCTGTTTCAGCTCTGCCCGCTCCTCATCTATCCTGAGGTGTGGGTGGCAGGGCAGCAGGATGCTCTACATGATGGGGAAGTACAAACTATTCCCATCCTGCCTCCAACTCAGCAAGCTGCTGAGGGTGAAGCACTCTCAGCACCTGCAGTCCCCCAGGACAGCTCGACCTCCACACCAACATTTAATTGCTTACTAGAGCATCATTTTAGTCCAAGGAGTAATGTGTGGATGTGGTTCCTTGCTGGAGCATTTTTCAATGTTGACCCCAGGGACAAGGAGCAGAATAGAGCTAAAAGGGACTGCTGGGTGGGAAAATCACAGCATACCCTTGGGGAAAGACAGGGTAAATATCCATTGAGTGCCACGTGGTTATCCAGCTGTTTACACGGATGTGCAGACCTCGTCTGCAAGCCATGACCTCTGGAAAGGGGAGTGGAAAGGCAGTACATGAATGCTACCAGCATAAACATTTCACTCCCTGACCACGGCTCTGCTGGAGCAAGGAGGTGGCAAATTTTTTCTGGCACAGATTCTTTTCCACTGAGGGTGGTGAGACCCTGGCCCAGGTTGCCCAGAGGGGTGGGAGATGTCCCATCCCTGGAACCATCCCAGATCAGGTTGTTTGGGGCTCTGAGCAACCTGCTCTAGTTGGAGATGTCCCTCCTAGCTGCAGGGGGGTTGGACTAGATGCCCTTGAAATGTCCCTTCCAACCCAAACCACTCGGTGAGTCTATGGTTCCACATCTCCCCAGGGCATACAGCCAGCTCACTTGAAACTTGGGGCTCAGTGCTGACCCTCTGAAGACATGGAGAATTGTGCCTTTGTGGGAGCAGGATCAGGCTTTTGGGATGGGGCAAGGGTGCCCTCTGGCTCCATTGGCACTGGCAATGTGTTCTCTGGGCTCCAAAGCACAGCTTTATCCAGCATGGTGATGTTTCTCCATCTCCTTAATGTGCACTGTAACAGCTGCCAATAAAATATAGATACACCTAATGGACATCATGGTGTGTGTGGATGGAAACTGTCCCTCTGCAGAGCCTGAAGAGCAGGGGTGAGGTTTCAGGTAGCCACAAAGAGCCATGTCAAGAATCACAGAATATTCATGGCTGGAAATGACCTCTCAGATCACTGAGTCCAACAAAAAAACAAACCACAAAACAAAACAACAAACAAACAAACAAAACCGGACAAACCACCCAAGCCCTGCCCTCACTAGAGCATGTCCTGGAGCACCACATCTACACGTTTCTTAAACACCTCCAGGGATGGAGACTCAAGCACCTCCCTGGGAAGGCTGTTCCAGTGCCTCACCACTCTTTCTGGAAAGAATTTCTTCCTAATATCCAATCTAACGTCACCCTGGCACAACTTCAGACCATTCCCTCTGCTTCTGTCATTAGTTACTAAGGAGAAGAGGCCAACCCCCACCTCTCTACAACCTCCTTTCAGGTAGTTGTAGAGGGCAATGAGGTCCCCGCTCAGCCTCCTCTTCTCCAAACTAAACATGCCCAGCTCCCTCAGCCTCTCCTCATATGGCTTGTTCTCTAAACCCCTCACAAGCTTGGTAGCTCTCCTCTGGACACGCTCCAGCATCTCNTGAAGAGTACATTTGTCTATACCATGACCTGCCCGTTTCTCCAGGAGAATGCTGTGGGAGACTGTGTCAAAGGCCTTACCAAAGTAACAAGTAGACAACATCCACAGCGCTCCCCCATCCAAAAGGCTAGTGACACAGTCATAGAAAGAGATCAGATTGGTTAAGCAAGACCTCCCTTTCATAAACCCATGCTGGCTGGCCCTGATCCCTTGGCTGCCCTGCAATTGCTGTGAGAGCTCACTCAAGATGATCCTCTCCATGATCTTTCCTGGTACCAAAGTCAGGCTGACAGGCCTGTAGTTCCCTGGATCCTCCTTCTGGCCCTTCTTGTAGATAGATGTCACATTAGCCACCCTCCAGTCATCTGGTACCTCTCCTGTTGACCAGGAATCTTGAAAAATAATGGAGAGAGGCTTGGTGAGCTCCTTTGCCACAGCTCCTTAAGTACTCTTGGGTGAATGCCATCTGGCCCCAGAGACTTACAAGTGTCCAGGTGCAGAAGCAGGTTGTAAACCACCTCTGCCTGGATTATACAACAGTGGGCTCACAGCAGGGGGATTTTAATGGGGACAAGTCCAGGCTGTTTGCTCATTAGCAGGAGCTGAACTGGGTGTGGTGTCCCTCTGTGATCCCAGCTGAGGCTCTGACATGCTTCCATTGGGAAGCAATACTGAGGGAGAACTCATTACTTTTTCAGGACACTACAGCCCAGGGACTGGACCTCCACAGCACTGCCATGCTTTGGGCACATTACCAGCCCTGCATCTCCCATTCAACATTTCCAGGCTCTCCAGAACTCCAGCAAGTCAGACCAGCCTGCAAAATACTAAGGCAAACCCAAGTTTTGCATTACTATTTTTTCCTGAGAGTAAGAATGATTCAGCAGGAGGTCCTGAATGGGCAGGACTTCTGCAAAGTGACACACATCAAGCAGCTTTTGACCCTTTTTAGGGACAATTACTGGTGTTAGGCTGTTTCAGGAAGTGTTGGCCTTTATTCTTGTTGCAGGAGAACATCCTCCCTGCAAGCAAGCTGCTCCTGTGGTCTAAGTGGTTTACCTGCCTCTGTGCCAAGATGCTGCTGAAAAGCAGAACTTGTCCTTCTTCCATGGGACCCAGCTCATATGATATCATGCCCTCATGGGTCAGCTTTACATGGACCTTATGGGAGTTAAGGGGCAGGTGCTGGGATGACTGCAGGGAACCAGGATGCCTGCTGGGATGTTCTCAGGGTACAGGGATGTCCAGAGGGCACCAGGTACCCAGAGGGTGCTGGAGATGCCCACAGGGTACCAGGATGCTCGGAGGGTGTTGGGGATGTGCAGAGGCTACCAAGATGCTCACAGGGTGCCAGAGGGTGCTGGGGATGCTGGGCCCCCACAGGGTGCTGGAGGGTGCCAGGTGCCTGCAGGGTACCAGGATGCCCAGAGGAGGATGTTCATAGAATGCTGGGTCCCCACAGGGTCGTCGTGGCTAGGCTTCGCGAACGAAGCTCCAGGGAGGGCTCCACCCACGCTCCTCCTCAGCGCCTTTTCCAAGCGCTGATAAAAAGAGGATAGCAGATAGCACCCTCGAGCCTGTGCTATGGATTTTTTTTAGGTGAGACACAGCATGCATAGAGCTGGACCCACCCTTTAGTCCTAAGGTTCATCTGCCAGGGCCTAGCAAGCTTGGATGCTGGCAGCCAAGTCCTTAGGATGGAGGTTTAACCTCTTAGCTGGAAGGCCTTCCAGGGCTAAACGAGCTCCATCTGCCCGGGTTTGGAATCAGAGTTGTCCTTCTCCTAGGATGACTGCCAGAAGGCTAATGAGCTCATCCTACCCATGTTGGTACCCCAAAGGGTACCAACATGCCCATACAGTGCCAGGTCCCTGCAGTGTACTGGGATGCCCACAGGGGAAAGGATATGCCCAGAGGGTGCTGGGGATGCCCGTAGGGTACTGGGATGCTCACAGGGCACTGGAATGTCTGCAGGATACCGTGGATGCCTGTCGGGTACTGGGATGCCCACAGGGTGCCAGGTGCCCGCAGGGTGCCAGGACACCCGCAAGGATGCTCGCAGGGTACTGGGATGCGCGTTAGGGTACTGGGATGCCCATAGGGTGCCAGGGATGTCCGCAGGGTACCGAGATGGCCGCAAGGATGGCTGCAGGATACCGGGATGGCTGCAGGGTGCCGGTGCTCGGGCTGCGGCAGGGCTCTGGTGCCACCTCGTGGGCTGCCTCCTCCCGCCGTGCAGGGTCCAGCCCAGCGGCTCCGGGTAGGAGGGAGAGGCCGGCACCGGTCTGTTGGTCCGGAGGAGCAGAGGCTTCGCCGGACAGCCCCCGGGCTGCAGACAGGGCGAGCCCCCGAGGAGCCCTCGCTCAGCAGGGGCAGGGGAGCTCTCTGCACCTTCTGCTCCACTCTGCAGCTACTCTGTGGCCAACCCTGACAATATTTTCTTCTTTTTTCTGCCTCCCGGAGGGAAGCATGTCCGCACATGCTCCTCAGAAGAGCTGGTGCCTTCAGAAAACATGCTTCAGAACAGAGCTTAAGGTTGCTCAGGTCTTGGGGAATGTCTCCAAACCCTCCTGTAGGGACAACGGTCTGAAGTTGTGCCACGTGAGATTTAGGTTGGACATTAGGAACAATTTCTTCCCTGAAAGAGTTGTCAAGCCCTGTCCCAGGCTGCCCAGGGCAGTGGTGGAGGCACTGTCTCTGGAGGGGCTTAAAAGATGTGTACATGTGGTGCTGAGGGACATGGTTTGGTTGGTGACCTGACAGGGCTGGTTAGCAGTTGGACTTGATGATCTAAATATGTCTCTTCCAACCTAAACAATTCTATAATTCTCTGATCTATCACTGTCACACAGAAAAACAGATTAGCAGGAATAGCTGTGTCCTGATCGCATCAAGGAACAGAAATATTAGCAAGTGATGCAGTATATGGCAATCTTTTGTCACATCTTGGTGAGCCCAGCAAATCTCCCGAGGCTGGGTAGGCAGGGGGAAGCCTCACCCCTGCAAGGGGGATCCCTAAAGTGCTCAGTACCCCCATTCTGCATGGGATTACCCAGCCCTTCTCTCCTTGCTTGTGCTGCCCTCGTTGAAGACCTCTGGCTGTCCCCACAAATGGCCTCAGCAGGGTGTCACTATCTATACATACAACGTTGGTCCAGTGCAATCCTCCTCCACTCCCTCTTATTCTCTTTGCTGAAACCAAGACCTTACAAATGCCCTGATGGGGCTGGTCCAGGCCCTGTCTTGCTCTGCAGGATTAAGGAAGAAGGTTTTTACACTGATGGTGGTGAGACCCTGGCCCAGGTTGCCAGAGAGGTGGGAGATGTCCCATCCCTGGAACCATTCCAGGTCAGGTTGTTTGGGGCTCTGAGCAACCTGCTGTAGTTGGACATGTCCCTGTTGACTGCAGGGGGGTTGGACTAGATGACCTTGAAAGGTCCCTTCCAACCCAAACCACTCTGTTGGTCTATGATTTGGCTTCCCTCTAGGTGGCACCTGGTTCCCAGCCATTTCCATGGGGTCTCAGGGGAGCTCCTAGAAGCAGCAGGATGCCCCAACAACAATCACTTATCTGCCATGTCCCAAAGTCAGAGCTGGGTCTGAGGTCTGGTACTGGAGGGTAGGGGCTGCCTCTGCCAGACCCCTGCCACCCTCCTCCTCCTAGACAAGCCCCTGCACTCCCCCGAGGACTCCATCCTCCCTCCTCCTGAGGATTGTGTTGTGAGTGGCTGTGACCTAGTTACAAACTACCACAGCCCAGCAAGGAGGAGGAAAGGAGGCTAATCACCACCAGTGCCTCTGCTCTAGGGAGGGGATAAAAGAGGTCCCAGCCACGTCCTCCCCCCACACCTGTCACTTTTGTCTGAGGCTGTTGTGGCCAAGCAGATGTGGATGAAACTGTCCTCCAAACTGTTTGTACTCTTTCCTCAAAGGCTCATGTAAAGGAATAACAAGATATACCAGCCTTGCAAAGGCCTCTGTTGATCTAGTGCAGGTCAAAGCCAGAGTTCAAAGTCTGCTTCCCCTGACCATTACTGGGATCCAAAATGAGCTGTGAAGCAGCATCCCTTCATCCCTTTCCCAGGCCCTCATGACTGTATGCAGAGGGAATTAGCCCCATGCCCTTGCAGAAGGGCATCAGCTGCACTGATGTGCCCAAAGGAATATGTGAGAGGAAAGCCACATACTTGTATATTTGCATATATTTTGACATTTCAGAGCACAAAATAGAACAAGCCCCTCTAGGGTCTGTTTACAGCCCATGGTTGGGATCTGGTGCCCATCCATAGAAGCCCTCTATTGCTAGTTCAAAAGAGTAGCAGCTTGCAGGCTCCTAAGTTGCACAGAATGCTCCAGTAGAGAGGCTGAGGCATGCTGGCTTTGCAGGACCTGCTCTTGGCAGCACAATAGGGGTGCACCAAGGGATAAAAGCAGCAAGTAGCCAGCCTGACAAGCACTGAGACTACCGAACATGTCCAAAGAGCCACATCCTGCTGTGAAGTTACAGCAACCATGAGCACTCACATGCTGCTGGTCCACAGCAGCTGATGAAAAGGCAGGAGACAAGGGAGAATGAAGTCAGAGCTTATGGGTGAACTTGCAGTGATGCCAGACTGCAGAGCCCTGCTGCCACCTCTGGTATGCCACTGCCAGGAGAAAAGCATCACCCTCTTGGCTACATGGGTCCCTGTGGAGAGGGATGTGAGCAGAGTGTCCACCTTGGCAATTATGTGAATAATTACACGAGTTTGGGAGAGAAACCTCCCTGATGGTGGCAGGTAGAGGAGGACCTTGATGCCACCTGTATCCCCTATGATGGCCACGGAGCCAAGGGACTGCAGCTACCAAAAGCAGCTTCATTTCCCTGCTTCCCACACGTACCCTTCACTGCAAATCCCACCCAGAGATAATTGCTATCTTTCTGAGCTGGCATCCTAGTGGAGGGACCAGACTGACAGCTCAGGACTCTGAAGATGCTGAGAGTGCTCCTAAAGATGTGAATCTCAGCATGCTGCTGTGGCACTTGTTTAATGGAGTTTTTGACCCTCTGCAGCTGTGTAGGAGCAGAGAGATGGACTCAGAAAAAAACACTAAGAGCAGCCCCCTGCTTGGCTGTTCCAGCCACAGGCCAGCCTCTGTTCTGCTGGGATCAGTTTTAATGGCTGGCAGTTGTTCTGAAATGCCATTTCTGCAGAGCAGAAAGCTGCTGGGTCATATAAGGTAAGATAAGGGTGTAGCTCCATCTCACTTTGTCCACGGCTGGAAACTAAAGCAGGTCCTGAGCTCCCTTGGAAATATCTCCAGTGGAGCAAAGCCAGCTCTGCCTTCTGCTCTAGGCTCCTTTAAGGGCTGCATCTGGTTCATGATGATAATGATGATGCCAACATCATGCTCATGCCTGGATAATCCCCTTTTTATTACAAATGCCCTGATGGGGACAAATGTTGCCAGCTTTGCCTAAATAGTTTCTTATGCAATAGCTCCCAGGGACTGAGGGCTGCACAGGGGAGAGCTGCTTGGTCTTTGGAGAAACCTCCTTAGGGCAAACCCCTTAGGTCTGGCTCTCCATCCTAGAAGGAGCTAGTTGATTCCCCTGAGAAACTCCCCACCACTCAAGCCCAAGCGAGGATCGTGTCTGGCACAACCAGCATCCTCCCCATCCTTGGCACAACTTAAGCTGCTCCACTTCCAGCAGCTTCCTATGGGCTACCAATGCTGTCAGAGAAGTTTGGATCAGGCACAAGACATTGCTCCCCTTCCTTGGTTAAGTCCTTTGCTCCCTGCCTGGCCTGCAGCACAGACTCAGCCCAGAGCAATCAGCTAAATGCTTTATCCCTCTGCAGTCAGTCATGCCAGGGCAAAGAAAAAAGCCTGATGGGATCTTTTGCTGGCCTGTCATGGTAAAGCCTCTCACCTCTCCCTGTCTTTCATCAGGGTTATAAACTCCTTACGATGTCATCACGTGCTCCATAAATAACAAATATATATAAGCAGGGGCTGTGGAGGCTGCAGCAGACAAAGTTGGGAAGGCAAAGCCTTGGATCCTTCTCTCCTGCCAGCTGTGAGACAGCCCCACTGAGGAGCAGCACAGGGTCTCTCTCGGGTAAGCACCCTCCTTCCTGTTGCACCCCAGTGGTGCTAACAGCCTGGGCCACAGCTGACAGTCCTGAGGCCACTGTGGCTTGCCAGCCCCAGTGTGGGGGAATTGCCCCCGAGGGGAGGGAGGTTGGTGTATGGTGCTCAGATTGCCTGAAAAGTGGCTTTGGTAGAGGTGAGAGCATGACTTCCAGAGGATGACATCATAGACTGGTTTGGGTTGGAAAGGACCTTTCAAGATCATCTAGTCCAACTCCCTGCAGTCAGCAGGGACATTGGCAACTAGAGCAGGTTGCTCGGAGTCCTAAATAACCTGACCTGGAATGGTTCCAGGAATAGGGCTAATCTCAGCCCCTGTCCCATCCCTCCATGTCCAACACAGGCTATCAAAACCTGGGGGCAGGGACTCCTCTCCTTGAACTCTCCCATGTTTGGGGTTTGGGAAGAACCCCAAGCTCTTTTGCAAAGAATATTTGGCTTCAAAACTTAGTGAATAACTTCTTGCTGCCAACTCATTTCAAAACTGAAGCTTCAAATCCAGGTAGATGTTTACAACATCCTAAGAAGATACTGTTGGGTTGTTACTGCAGGCTTGCCTGTTTATTTACATGTGGGCATCTCTCTGGACCATGCAGATGCTTTGATTTCTAGTGCACAAACATGAACAGGGGGAATGAAATTAAAAAGCCAGCTTTTAGTATGCTGATAAGTCCACACAGCTGTGTAAGGCTCATCTTGGGCAGGTCTGGTAAGGAGCTACAGCACAAAATTTAGCTTGGGACCTAAGTGACTTAACAATACATGGGAGACTGTGTTGGAGTACTGGGAGACAGCTATCTTGATACAGGGAGTGAGGATTTTCCTCCTCACTCTGGTTCTCACTCTGTGACATGGGGACAAGTTTCCTTCTCCTCTGCAGGTCAGATAATTCCCAGGTGTAAGAGCAGTGATGGTAGGAGCACAGGATCTGCTCCAGGGATGGGATGGGGAGGAAGGTCTGTTCATCTGCTCTCTGAAGGGTCTGCATATCCCCTCCCATCCCAGGAGACCTCTGCATATGCAGGGAGCTGAGAAGCAAAGCAAGTAGTTAATTTCCAGAAAACAAACAGAAACCTCTCAATCCTCCAGCTGTGTAACTTGGGTTGTCAGGAATAAAGTGCTGGAGGGGAAAAAACTCATGGAGAAAAAGCCAAGGAGCAGCCTTTCCCCATCAGTGACTTCACCTCTTCAGCTGCTGCTGATTAGGCTCTCAAGACATTTCTAAAAATAGCTGAAGGCTTCTGATTCCCTTTCCCAGTTATCTTGAACAGGAGCAGAGCATTCACTTGCCTGAGAGAAACCCCCAGCTCTGTGGATATCCCTCTAGAGACTTTCCACTAGTCAGTTCTTCCCTGTCTTTATATGGCCTGGTATAAAAACTTGCTCTTGGAGAGTGAACTGTTTCACAGTGGCTCTTGGGGTGCAAACATCCCTGAGCAACCTGAGCTAGCTGAAGGCATCTCTGCTCACTGCAGGGGGGATGGACTAGGTGACCTTTAGTGGTCCCTTCCAACCCAAACCACTGTAGGATTCCATGATACTGCTAAATAATTCCCACAGCAGATGAAATGCCAATCCTGCCTGTGGCTTCTCTGCCCTGCCACCCCCAGGCCTGATCCAGGAGCACCCTCAGGCACTCAGCACCACCCAGGATAAAACCACTGATGTATGTTCTAGGTGTCCAAGGCCTACCTGCTTGCCTGCTTTGGGATTTATCCTGGTGGACGAGCTCCTAGTTCAATTAGCAGTATAAGGAGTGCCAGAAGATTTGATAATAAACATTACAAACACTACAACCTCCCCAGCAACCCCCTGTCCTCTCCATCTCAACCATCCCTTTATTGCTCTCCTACACAGTCTCCAGGAGCATGAACCACCCATTCATGGTGCCATTCCAGTTAGTCCTTGGTCACCAGCTTTTGGGATGCTAAATAATTTCCCTGCCAAAGAAACCTCCTCACCCTGATGGACCTGATCCCTTAGCTCCACAACCACTGCCAAACTAGAAATTCATTGACCATAACTCACACCACTACCCTGTCTCACCTCAGACTGGCCAAAGCAGGCAGTTCAGGCACCCAGCCCTTGGCATTTCAGGATGGAAAATTCCCAGCTCATGCTGGTTCTGCCCAGTGCAATGTTTGTGCTGGTAATGCTTTTGTTTCTATAAATCCTATTAGCTGGAGGCAAGCCTATAATTAGCAGGGGAAGCTGGCACCTCTCAAACAGTAATCAAAAATGACCTGGCTTCACATTCGCTCTGCTGCAAATTCCTTGAATCTGAGGCTGAGCAGGCACAGAGGGGTGCATGGATGGATTCAGGAGCAATTCCCACTGTTTCTGCCTGTGGGATGTGAGTCCTTAGAAAAGTTTTTCACTTAGTCTGTGGCACTCTCCGGATTTATTAACTTGGTTTGCTTTCACGTGAAATCAGAGACAGACTGAAGCTCCAGGCTCTGATCCACATTGAGGGATTTGGCTGGGCACTGCCGGATGAGCCTGGCTGCTTGTGACCCTCCCTGGGGAAGTGAGGGGTCTGGGGTCCTACATCACAGGCAGCATGTCCTGGGATGTGCTGTGCCTGGTGGGATCACGCTGCCCAAAGCTCTTGGAGCACTTCACACTTCACCCTGCGGTAATGCGCAAGTTTTGCAGCTACAGGCACACACTTGTCCTGCCACAGACCTATTCCAGCTATGTCTGTGAGTATGGACATGACCTAAGAGCTCAGCAGGTCTAAGCTGTGTCACCACTGAGCAAGCCAGAGAAGGGAGTGAATCCCAGCAACTCAGGCTATGTCTAGGAGCTGGCTCTGGCCACTCAACATGTCTGTGCTGGTAGCCCAGCTCTGACCTCTCTCTCATGTAGAGGAACTCTCACATAGAGGTGCTTATTTTGCAGCTTCTGAGCTTTCCACAGGGCAGGGGCTGGACTTGCCTCAAGGGCTCTCCTGCTCATCCTGCTGCCTGGCTTTGCCACAGACTGGGGCAGGAGATGGAGGACAGGATGCTCAGGCAGGGTGCTCAGCCCTATGCCTGCTGCTCCATCTCAAGCAGCCCCTGTTCCTGCTCCATCCCACTGCCTGGATGCTGGAAGCTGGTCACTGGGCATCCCTGGGGCCAAGAGTTTGATATAGCCCATGGCTAGTGCCAAGCTCCTGCACTGGTTCCAGCTCAAAGTGACAGCATACTGGTGATGGGCTCATTTTGGGAGGGTATTCGCTATATATATATTTATACACACACACATATATGAAAAGGGTGGCAAACAGCCTAATTCTATACATGATCAACAGGTATTTTTGGCAACTGAGAGTGCTGGAGGATACTGACTGAAGTAAAGGCTGGGAGCCAGCAGAGGCAGTCCTGAGCAGAGGAAGCAGCGGAAAGCCGGGCGGGAGGAGGAGGAGGAGGATGCTGACTCTGAGCGCGTTGCCCTTCCTGAAGCCCGCCCAGCTGCGCTCCCCGCGCAGCTCGCCCCGGGGCCAGCGCCGGCACACGCTGCCTGCCAGCGAGTTCCGCTGCCTCAGCCCCGAGGATGCTGTCAGCGTGTTCGAGATCGAGCGGGAAGGTAAAGGTCCTGCCCGGTGGCATTGGCTGAAGAAGCCCTGTGCCACGGGTCTGGTGTATTCCTTGGGGCACAGCGTCGTGGCCAAACTCTGATGCATGCTTTCCTGGGTGGCAAGGGAGGGAGCCAGGGGTTTTGACTTATGGCCAGGCCTCCTCGGGCTCCCTAATGAGGTGAAGGAGGCTGTGATTAATGAGCAAAAGAACCACGGCCCCTAGTTCACCCAGCTGCCCAGGGTGGGGATAGTTGGGAGGTGATCCCAGAGCAGGACCAGGCAAGTGGGGAGCAAATCTCACAAAACAGCTCTGCAAGGGCCAGTGGGCAGCATAGGAGAGGGGGAAGGTGGAAGGACACCATGCTGTGCTTCCGATTGCCTAGGGCCCCTTTGAGATGTACTCTCAGAGCAACCTGCCTTCTCCCTTCCATCCTAGGCACCCCCAGCTCCCCTCACTCAGACTCCCCAGCCTGTTTCTACCTCCTCTCCAAAGGGAAATGCCAGGGAGGTGCCAGGAGGGAGGTTTCATCTCAGCACCCACTGCTACAGCCCTGGAATCAGCAATGAGAACAGGGAGCTGGTCCCTGGGTTGTGGGGGACTTTCTCTAGAGGAGCAGAGTTGCTCTCTTGGAGCCATCCCTGTCCTTTAGAGCTCCTTTAGACCAAGCAAGCAGCAGAACACATCACCTCTCCCCAGCACAGCCTGCATTCCCCCCATCCATCAGTACTGGGGGACGTTTTCTGGGTCTGGGTGCTCTCAGGCACCCTCACTGCATTCACTACTGTCCTCCTCCAGCCTTTATATCTGTCTCTGGGGACTGTCCCCTTCACCTGGATGAGATCCGTCACTTCCTGAACCTGTGCCCAGAGCTCTCCCTTGGCTGGTTCGAGGAAGGGAGGCTGGTGGCCTTCATCATCGGCTCCCTCTGGGACCAGGAGAGACTCAGCCAGGTAGGAGACAGACCCTGTTCTTCCCAGTTTGTGCACTGGGAGAGGCACTGCCAGAGCCTGACAAGGAAAAGCTCTCCAGAGCCATTCACCAAGTCTGCTGCCAAGACTAGGTGCTACAGGCCTGCTCTGGTGGAAATGAACTTTCTCATTAATTAACTTTGCTGATACTGTTAAAAAAATAAGGCATTCCACATTCATTTTTAAACTAAAAAGCCTCCAAGGACCACGGCAGGAGGGTTGTGAAGGGAGGGAGGGGTGGCACGGGGTCCTTTCTCCCTTTGGGGAAGGATATGGATCCTGGTTCACAGGGGTGGAGAACCAAGAGACAGGCAGGAGGGGATGCCCCAGTGACACTAACCCTCTCTCCTGCCTCGCAGGCAGCCCTGACCCTGCACAAGCCCCAGGGCACGGCTGTGCACATCCATGTCCTGGCAGTGCACCGTACCTTCCGGCAGCAGGGCAAGGGCTCCATCCTGATGTGGAGGTACCTGCAGCACCTGCGCTGCCTGCCCTTTGCCCGCAGGGCCCTGCTCATGTGTGAGGATTTCCTTGTGCCCTTCTACCAGAAATGTGGCTTCAAGGCGCTGGGTCCCTGCGAGGTGACAGTGGGGGACATGGCCTTCGTGGAGATGCAGCACTGCGTGCGAGGACATGCCTTCATGCGCAGGAACAGTGGCTGCTGAGCCCCCTGCAGTCCAGTCCTGCTGGGGTTGGGACTGGGGAGACAGATGAGAGCCTGTGACCCTTTTCCATCCCCATCACACCTGCAGATCTTCCCTGGCTGGCCTTAGCTACAGCTACTCCTGCCACCACATCTGCCTTCCAGCCAGGAGGTAAGCCCTGTCTTGTCCTAACCCAGCAGGACTGGGGACAGAAGTCTCTCTACTGGCCCTACTGGAAGGACCAACCCCTCTGGTCTTCACTTCAGGCAGGGCTGTGCTGAAGCCTGGGTGGGCTCAGGGCCCCCTGGGGAAGGAAGGCATTGCCCCAGGAGCAGCTGGGAGGGGGTTCCACTGATTTAAGGACACCCAGAGTCACCTTTTGTAGAGACTCTCAGTAGAGCCTGTACATATGCATGCCCCCCCTCCTGCACCCTGTCCCACAAGCACCACCATGACTGAAGCCCATCATGGCCAAGTCCTCCCTGAGTAGCCCCCCAGACCAGGCAGGCGTCCTGGTAGTCACTCCTCTCCCCACAGGCATCATTCCAGACCTGTGGAGTACACTCCCAGCCCATGACCACCCACAGCCCCACATTACAGACCCTCTCTGGGGGGCAGTCCAAACCAGGTCCCCCCACCAAGACCCACAACTGGCCCAGGACAAACCTCTGCAAACCCCTCAGGGCTGTTACGAAGCACCAAATAAAGACATGGCGGTGTTTTTTTTCATGCAACCTCCATGTGTTCCTGCCCCACTCCAAACATCACCTCGCCTTGACAGCTGAAAGGAGGGCACCAGCTGGCACAAGGGGAGCCATCCAACACTTCTTAGGGCATCTTAGTTTCAGGGGACATGGGGCAAATCCAGTCCTGGGTTATTCAATGAAGGGTGGGATACAGGCAGAGGTGACTGCCCTTAGGCATGGTCAGGAGGCTACTTGGGTCTTTTTGCTCCAGGCACTTGGCTTCTCCTTCTGCTTGAGACCCTCTAAACCCTGTTCCCCTCCGAAGGAGGGGCTGAAGGGCTACTGGAAGACAGTTTGAGGGGTACTGGGGTACAGTGGAACCCTGCACATCAGGGCACCAGCCCCAGGTACTCTCAGTTCTGCCTTGCTCCCTGCCATGCTATCACCAAAACGATGAGAACCCCCTAAACGCTCCACATCCCCGTGCCCAGGAAGGGAGGAAAGGCCTTGTGCATCTCTTTAAATACAGGTAGAAATTTATTAAGGGGGGAAAAAACACACAGCTTTTTAAAAAAGTATCAAAAAGAGACAGGTGAAGTGTCTGCCTTTAGTTGGAGCAGCACGAGAGAGACAGAGCAGGGCTGAAAACTGGCCTGTGGTGGAGAGAGGGATGCAGGCAAGGATGCAGGTGCCACAGAGCTCCTGTGGTCACCTGAGGAGTGGTTGTGGACAGAGGGGCTGAACTCCTAGCCCTTGAATACTCATCCCAAGACATCCTAGCTGAGAGAGTCCCACCTTCCCCTACTTAACAGCACTGAGATCCACCACTGCCAAAGCAACATGTAACAGAGGAGAGACAGACCAGCACCAGCCTGGGTCGACCAGCCCAGAGGAATCACCTGGACCCCAGAAAGGACCTGCCTTCACACCTTGGCCAGAGGGAGGGAGGAGGAGATGTTGGAGAGCAGCAGTCCAGGACTAGGGGTAGGTGGGGACATGTAGGGAAGGGGGAAGGTAACTGCTCAGTCCTGCACTTCTCCATCTCTCCAGCGTCCTTTGAGGCAGCGAGGGTTACCTGGGTCTCTACACTTAAATGAGGGACACAGATAAGAGCAGAGACTCAAGGCAGCAGTAACAAGTGGGAGCACTGGCAGCTTCCCAAGGGGTCTGTGGGCTTCAGGAGCAGCCATACAAACCCCTCGGAGTGTTTTAATCCATGCCTGCCTTCCCACATGGCACTAGAAACACTGTACATGCCCCGTCTACATTTCCAAACAGGGAATTTCACTGAAATAAGGGGAAAAGAAGCACCTCCCACTCGAGTCCTGCCTCTTCATCCAGTGGGGAGCCCACATAGGGAAGCACCAGCCTTCTTTCCTGGCCTCAAGGGAGCATCAGATGTGAGAGCATGACTAAAAAATACCTTTGAAGCTCTGAACACCTCAGAGTCATGGCAGAGGCGCTTGGGAGCCCAAAGCGGAAGAAACTCTCAGTCTAAAGAGCTGCAGATTAAAAAAAAAAAAAGTGCCCCTGCAAAAAAGGGGTTTGTGTTCACAGTATGAGCTGCAGCATCGAGGCGGGAGAGGGCCCTGGGCAGGCAGAAGACCTTGGTACCTTCATTCCCAGATGCTTCCAAGGCCCCTTGCCCCAGGGCTGGGAGCCCAGCCTGGCTGTGAATGTACCAAAATCCTGCTTCCCTCAGCCTTTTCCCCATGCAGGCAGCAGGGGCAGGGTCGGTCCCCAAACCAGTTATGGCTTTTTAGTGCCAAGAGGCAGCCCCAAAGGGGTGCAAGGCAGGGTTGGCTCCAGCCCTCCTCCCCACTGCATCCCCAACATTTGTCAGGGGTGAGCCCTAAGGGTGAAGTCGTCCAGGGTCTGCCCCATCCTCAAGCAGCCAGGTGAAGACCCACTCCATGGAAAGCACCGGCACCTCTCCCAGCCCTGTCCCCAGCAGTGAGGTCAGTGCAGGACCTGCTCCAGGTCGTACTTCTCACAGAACTTGCTGGTGAAGGGTAGGCAGGTGAGATATTCCACCCAGCGCCAGTTAACAGGGTAGACATAAAGCCAGACCACCAGCGAGGCGAAGAGCCCCACAAAGACCAGGAGGGAGACGATGATCATGGCTCGCTTGCGGTACTTGTCCACCGTGCCGAAGGTGATGTAGGGGAGGAAGGCGAAGGACAGGAGGAGGCCACTGAGGAAGCCGAAGAGGTGAGCGATGTTATCGATCCATGGCAAGAGGCCGCACACAAAGAGGAAGAGGACAATGCCGAAGAGGTTGAGGAAGGCTTTCCAGGGTTTCTCCAGAACTTGCCAGCTCTGGAAGAGCTCCACAAAGAGGCAGGCCAACAAGCCAAACTGGGAACCAGCAGGGCCCACCTGCGGGGATGGGAGAAGTCATGACCAGACCCTGCACACATCCCCCTGGACCACATACATCCCCATGTCCCCAGGGACCATCTCCTCCCCTTGCAAAGTACATTTGGCTCCTGAGTCCCTCTGAGGGCTGCACTCACACTGATGTGGGGCTCAGGGCTGGGAGCCCTGCCATGGAAGGAAGAGGCTGAGAGCACACTGGCACTGTTTTTTGGCAGAGCTGATACTATGGGTGACTCAGCAGCCAAGCAGCATCATCCCCTCCCAGGTCACAGCCCCCCCCAGTCCCATCCTGATGCACCTCTGGGGGGATTAGGCCACTCGGTGTGATCTCATTTAAAGCCTGGCATAGTTTCATTGCCAGCAGATTAGCCATCTGCCCGCCCAGGGATCCCACATGCACAGTGACACGTGGCCATACGTGACCCAAGGGCATGTGTGATCCCAGCACGTGGGAGAGAGAACCCTCCTGCTGCAGGCCCACCAGTGAAACCTGCCAAGGGCTGAGAGCTCTGTGTTGCACCCTCTTCCCCAAAGCTCTGCCAGGACAGGGACAGGAAGGGGTGTCCTTTGGCCCTTGGGAAGCTGGCTGGGTTTGGGGTGATGTGGGCAGAGACTCCCCCCCCCCCATGCTCACCTCTGCCCGGTACGGCAGGAAGATAGCACTGGCCAGGTTGCCTGTGATGCCACTGAGGATGAAAATGATAGCGATGCGATGCCATCCTGCCAGCTTCTCCAGGTCCCTCAGCACTGTCATCTGGAAAGTCACTGACACCAGGCAGTGGATGATGCTTGGAGGGAAGATACCCTGTGTTAGAGACCCCTGCCCTGCCAGAGCCCCTGCCCAGCCCTCCCACCCACTGCCCTGGACACAAGACACCTTACAGAATACCCTCCATCCACATGAACGTGTAGTCAGGGAGCATCCTCCCCTCTTCTCTCCCAACCCATTGGGGACCATAGCTCACCCCAGCAGATCCTGTGGTGCCCAGTGCCCCCAACCCTGCAGCTCACCCAGCGTGCAGAAACAGGGACAGCCACAGGCGATAGAACTGGTCAGGGACTTCCGGGTTGAGGAAGGGCAGGAGGCCACAGACCTCATCCAGGCAGTGCACCTGCAAAGACAGCGGGACTGGGGGGTGATGAGGGCTTGGCCCACACCCCAGAGCCACAGAGAGCAAGGGATGGATCACAGGGACATGTGACCAGTGATGCCATGTGTCAGTTTTGAGGCAGGACTGTGGGTGGTGTGGGGCACCCACACTGCCTGGTGCAGGGGAGGAAGCAACCAAGCACCCCCAGGAGATGCTGAAGGGCCATTTTCCTGCCCAGGATGTGCCTTTTCCAAGGACACTGGTGCTGTTCAGAAGAAACTGGCTCAAGCCCTGTGTTTCTTCCTGCCCTACACCCCAAGGCAGGCATGCAGCAGTAGCAAGAGCCTAGGTGATAGCTGGGCAAGTCCTTGCACTTTGCACCCCCCCTGCTCACACCCATCCCAACCACATCCCAGGATAGTATAAATCCCTTGGCATTGGCGCAGCAACACATGACCCAGCTGCCAGTATCACATTCCACATCCCCAGTCCCTCTCACCTGGGAGCAGAGCGTGGCCTCCTCGTGAAAGTAGCCGTGCATGAACTCACAGTACTCCCGTGTCGTGATCTCGCAGCTGGGCAGAGGGCAGGCAGTGAGCTCGCTCAGGGCACGGCACTCTTCTCCCAAGCAAGACCCTCCAGTCCCAGCAGCTACCACCATGTTCTCCATCCTACCCTCCCACCCTCCATAACTTCCCTCTTCCCCTGGCAGAGCTCCAGACACCAACAGAGCTCAAGTGAGCTGAGCCTGGGTTGAGTGCCTCCACTGCTGCGTCCCACCTGCCCTTGGTGCCAATGCAGCAGGGCCTGCCCTTGATCTTGCAGTCGAGGTGGGCGAAGCCTGTGTGGTTGGTTCTGGTCTCATAGGTGCAGATCTAGAAGCAGGAGGGAGAGAAGCCATGGTCAGGTTCCAGCTCCAAGCTCTCCCCACAGTCCCTTGCCCAGCTGGTTGGCTGCTCATGGTGGCACCAGGCTCTTACCGGCCACTTGGTGATGTCATCTGGCCACACGTGGGGTGGGTTGGACGCTGGCTCCTCACATGTCCTGGCAGAAGAAGGTGGGTGGGAGTCAGAAGGGGGGGATCTCAGCACATCCCTGCCCCTAGACTAGTAACCCACCTAGAGGACAGACAGCCCTTAGACCTGCCCCTTCCCCTGTCTTAGGAGGGATCCTGCACCTCAGTGTCCTACAGCATCCCACAGCAGCAGCTTTCACAGGTGAACCCTGTAGCACTCACATCTATGGGACAAGCCCATTGATGCCCTCTCACAGTACCACCCACCTCAGCAGAGCAGGGCAGGCAGGGACCAGCACAAGAAGACAAGAGCATCACCCACTGCTACCTATGTTGAGGACAGACCCCACTTCATTGCCCCCCTTGCTTTCTTCTTTGTTATCACCCTCTTGTGGTGTTTAGGAGCCCACTCAACCCCTTTGACAAGAGCATCCAAGCTGGAAACACAGCCCCAGGCAGCACCTCTGCTGTGCCTTGTACACAGCAAGGTAACCACAGCTCCTGCCCCGAGCTGTCACTCCTACCTGGGGTCCTGGTGACACACGGCCCCTGATGTCCGCTTCTCACCCGAGCCCATGGCCGGTGCATTGGTGCCTGGCCACTTGATGAACGTTGCCAGTGTCTCCTGGGGAGGACAGAGAGACTGACGATGTGGGCAGTGAACTCATTGCTCTGAGCCTGCACACATCCTGCCCTGATGCCATGCAGGATGGAGGTGGTTTCCCCCTTTTCCTCAGGGATCTCCCAGCACTTCCTGGTGCCAGCAGCAGCACGCACTGAACAGTCCTGGGGCAAGGTCTGGATGCAGCCTGAGTTGTCGTTCTGGACGCAGCAGCCGGAGTTGCGCTCCCGGTCCCGCTCCCGCTGGATGAGCTGCTCTACCTGCTGATCCTTCCGGATGCATGGGGAGAACTTGGCTCCCAGGTGGATCAGGTCGATCTGGGAGAGAGATGTCAGTTCAGGGGATGCTCTGTGGTCCCTCCTGCATCTTCCCTACCTCCAGCTCCCTGCAGGGAGAGATCAGCAGGGGCAGGACATCCCCACAGGCTCCCCAAGTCTCGAAGTTATGCCCATAGGGGGAAGGCTGGTGGGAAGGGATCTCTCCTGACTACCCCACTGTGATGCTCCAGCTCTGGGAAGTGCTACTGAGCCCTCAGCCCAGGCTGGGACTGGGCACCAGGTCCCAGAGGGATGGGGGTACAGAAGGCTTAGGGGTGCAGGCTGGAATGAGGAGGTTAGCTGTCCTCCCCAGGGACAGAAGCACCCCATGGACCCTCCTCAGTCAGGGCAGGGGGAGCAGAGGCTGTCAGAGGGCAGAGCCTTGGGTTGGGGGTGAGTGGCAGTGCTCCAGCAGAGCCCTTACCGAGCTGGGCCCAATCCAGAAGTTTTCCTGCTGGAGGTACTTGACGCTTTCGTAGACACCCTTGTTCCTCAGCACCTGCCAAGCCAGGATGAAGTCTGCTGAGGGGACTGGAGGTGGTGGAATGCAGCCCCTCTCCCACTGTTCATGGGGGGGCTGAGTGGGCCCCTTTGCCTCAGGGGAAGGGCTGCTGGGTCCCATCAGCAATGTGGGAGAGAGGCAGGGAGAGTAGCTCTGCTGCCAGCACCCACATCACTGCAACATGCCATGGACCACCTGTCCTAGCTATTTAATGGAGCCTGTCACACAGCATGAGCCAACAGCACCCCAACATGCAGCCAGCCCCAGCAGGGAGCACAAGAGCATGGGACACTGTTGGTCACAGTCCCCCCAAGAAGGCTGGGGCGGGGGGAAAGCCTCAGCGCTGGGAGAACAATACAGCCAGCTGCAGATTCCCAGGATTAACCCCAGAGGGAGGATCGCCCCTCCAAGCTGTTGAGGACACCCCCAGACACTAGTCTTGCTTTTCTCAGCAGCTAGCTGGTGACCTTTTTGGAGCCAGGCATGTTGTTTGGAGAGCTGGGAGGGTATAGCTCTGGCTTGCGGCACTTAAACTTACTAACTCTGTTGTCACGTGCTGGGCAAAGCCAATGGGAGCGATGCCATAGGTGCCAATGACCAGCAAGGTGATGAGGATGTGGACAAAGGTGATCCAGTAGGTGAAATATGGCCTGAGGAGGAAAGGACCCAAAATTGGAGCAGCTCAAGGACAGCTGGACAAAAGGACACTGCAGTCCCCAAGCACTGAGGGACACACACACGTCCCATCTTATCAATGCTCATCAATACTTCAAGGGGTATAATTCTTCAAGTGAGGAGCATGGGGCCAGGGGGCAGGACTAGAGAAAATGGGCACAAACTAGCACCCAGCAAGTTCCATCTGAACATGAGGAGGAACTTTTCTGCTTTGAGGGTGGTGGAGCACTGGCCCAGGCTGCCCAGGGAGGTGCTGGAGTCTCCATCTCCATGGACACATCCTGTGCAAGCTGCTCTAGGTTCTCCTGCTCTTGCAGAGGGGTTGGACTAGATGATCTCCAGAGGTCCCTTCCAACCCCTAACATTCTGTGATTCTGTGAATGACAGTGGGGGACCCCGAGCAGCCCCATGCCCACACCTACCCCCTGACTCCCCCTCACCGGTGGCTGTCGGTGATCTCTAGCTGTGACTGGACCATGCTGCTGAGGCTGTGGCGGTAAGTCCTGTTCAGCCACTTCCCCACCACCCCCAGCCCGTAGTAGCGCTTCTTGCGGTCAAAGGCAAAGTGCTTCACTTTGGAAGCGATGCGCCTGCCTCGCCGTGGAGCTGGGCCGGCACCAGCCGGAGTGAGCCGGATACCCTCCCTCCTGCAGAGAGAGGAGAAACCCATCAGCACCTGCTGAAAGAGGTCAGCTGACAAATCCCCCATCTGCAACTCCCCACAGCTGCACCCCAGAGCTGGGGATGGCCACTGAGATGAGGGCTAGGGAAGCTTCTTGGCTTCATCCTCCTAGGAGCACACTGGAAATGACCAGTGCCCCATGGCAGGGAGGGCTGGGGACATTGTCCTGACTAGAGCAGGGGACCTGGGCAGCCTCAGAAGCAGCACCTATCAAGAGCTGGTACTCACGGGGTGGGCTGCTCCAGCTCAGGGGACACCCTGGCATCCTCCCCCACTGGGTGCATGCGTAGATATGTGGCCGATAGAGGTGGTGACTCAAAGACATCATCAGGCATGGAGTATGTCTCATCATGCATGTCCATCTGGAAGGAGGATTGGAGACATGTTCTTGGATGTGTGCAATGAGAAACCAACCCGTACCTGAGAATGCCCATCACCAGGACAGCCTGGCTCCAGAGCCTGTGGGAGGGAGAGGAGGATCCTCACTGACATCTCACTAACTCCATGTTACAAGGTGTGAAACATGCCCACAATGGCAGCGACACTCCTGGCCACCCCAGAGGAGCATCACTGAGACCAGGGCTCTGCAGCACCAGGCACAGTGGCCATGGATGCCTCTGATCCTAGGGCAGGGCGAAGCACTGACACACAAGTCCTCATCACAGCCCCCCTCCACGTCCAGACCCTGCCTAGAGGCCCTGGGACCCCTTCCCAGCATGGAAGAGCACATGCCTTACTGAAGAAGGATGAGTCCAGGGTATCGGCAGCATCCACCATGTCTTCGTCCATGAAGCTGGGGTACAAGAAGCTCCTCTTGTTGCTCCTCTGCTTGGGAGCCAGTGGCTCCAGAACAGAGCGTCCCTGTGGCAGAGGAAGCAAATGACTGTCAGCAATCAGAAGCCCCCCCAGGTTTTGTAGCACTGAGGGTTTCTTTTAGCCTCCCTTCCCAAAGCCAAGTGGGAAGCATCAAAACCCAACCAGCCACCACATCCCCCATGTGGGAAGGGCAGGCAGCAGGAGCTGGCAGTTAGCTCCTCAGAGCTAGTGTTGGACCATGATCACTTAGTCAGCATAAGAAGTGAGCTCACAGAATCACTATGGTTGGGAGAGATCTCTAAGATCATCAAGTACAGCTGTCAACCTATCACCACCACGCAACTAAACCATATTCCTTAGTACTGCATCTGCACTTCTTTTAAACACCTCCCCTTCCCACAGAATCACAGAATCGATTGGGCTGGAAAGACCTCCGAGATCATCAAGTCCAACCCTCTGTCAACTCTAATCCATTTACTAGATCATGGCACTCAGTGCCACATCCAATCTTCGTTTAAAAATCTCCAGGGATGGTGAATCCACCACCTCTCCGGGCAGGCCATTCCAATGCCTGATTACTCTCTCTGTAAAGAACATTTTTCTGATCTCCAACCTAAATTTCCCCCGGCAGAGCTTGAGCCCGTGCCCCCTTGTCCTATTGCTGGGTGCCTGAGAGAAGAGACCAGCCCCCACCTGGCTAGAACTTCCCTTCAGGTAGTTATAGACAGCGATGAGGTCTCCTCTGAGCCTCCTCTTCTCCAGGCTAAACAACCCCAGCTCCCTCAGCCTCTCCCCATAGGACTTGTGCTCCAGTCCCTTCACCATCCTTGTTGCTCTTCTCTGGNAAAGATGTTAAACAGGACTGGACCCAACACAGACCCCTGGGGAACACCACTGGTGACCGGCCGCCAGCTGGACATAGCCCCGTTCACCAGCACTCTCTGAGCCCAATCCTCCAGCCAGCTCCTAATCCAGAAGAGGGTCCAAGCCATAGGCTACCAGCTTATCCAAGAGTATATTATGGGAGTATATTATATCCCGGGGCAGTCTGGGCCAATGCCTAACAACTCTTTCAGTGAGAAAAGTTTTCCTAATATATCCAACCTGTGCCTGAGGACTGGAGGACAGCTAATGCCACTCCAGTCTTTAAAAAAGGGCAAGAAAGAGGACCCAGGAAACTGCAGGCCAGTCAGCATCACCTCCATCTCTGGAAAGATGACGAAAAAGCTTGCCCTAGGAATCATCTCAAAGCATGTGGAGGAAAAGAGGGTTATCAGAAGTAGTCAGTATGGATTCACCAAGGGGAAGTCCTGTCTGACCAATCCGATAGCCTTCTATGATGGCAGAACTGGATGGAGAGATGAGGGGAGGGCAGTTGACATTGTCTACCTTGACTTCAGCAAGGCTTTTGATACTGTCTCCCGCAGCACTCTCATTAGCAAGCTTAGGAAGTGTGGGTTAGATGAATGGACAGTGGGATGGATTGAAAGCTGGCTGAAGGACAGAGCCCAGAGGGTTGTGAATAATGGCACAGAGTCCAGTTGGAGGTCTGTAAGGAATGGTGTTCCGCAGGGGTCAGTACTGGGTCCAGTCCTGTTCAATACAGTCATCAATGACCTGGATGAAGGTACAGAGGGTGCCCTCAGCAAGTTTGCTGATGACACAGAACTGGGAGGAGTGGCTGACACCCCAGGAGGCTGTGCTGCCATTCAGTGTGACCTGGACAGGCTGAGAGCTGGGCAGAGGAAAACCTGGTGACGTTCAACAAGGGCAAGTGTAGGGTAATGCACCTGGGGAGGAATAACCCCAGGACAGGTTAGGGGATGACCTGCTGGCAAGCAGCTCAGTGGAAAAAGCCCTGGGTGTCTGGGTGGGCAGCAGGATGAGCATGAGCCAGCAATGTGCCCTTGGGGCCAAGAAGGCCAATGGCATCCTGGGCTGCAGCAAGAAGAATGTGGCCAGCAGGGCCAGGGAGATTCTCCTCTCCCTCTGCTCTGCCCTGGGGAGGCCACATCTGGAGCACTGGGTTCAGTTCTGGTCTCTGCTTTTCAACAGAGGTAGGCAACACCTGGAGAGGGTACAGAGAATGGCTACTAAAATGATTAGACTCAAACATCTCTCTTATGCAGAGAGGCTGAGAAAGCTGGGGCTGGTTAGTCTGTGGAAGAGCAGACTGAGGGGGATCTGATCAATGCTTATCAGTACTTAAAGGGTGGGTGTCAGGAGGATGGGGCCAGGCTATTTTCTGTGGTACCTAGTGACAGGACTAGAGGTAACAGGCACAAACTTGAACACAGAAAGTTCCATCTAAACATAAGGAGGAACTTTTTTGCTTTGAGGGTGGTGGAGCACTGGCCCAGGCTGCCCAGGGAGGTGGTTGAAGCCTCTGTCTCTAGAGATATTCCAAGCCCACCTGGATGCCATCCTGTACAATCTGCTCTGGGTGAACCTACTCTGACAAGAGGTCCCTTCCAACCCCTAACATTCTGTGATTCTGTGAGAAGGTCTGCTGGCTTACCAGCAGGGAAACCCAGAAGCTGCTTTTGTATTGGCATGCCGTGTAAGGTAATTCTACTTTGGATGTCCAGTTTTCACCAAAACTTCTCTTTTTAAACAGAGTTCAGGTTAAAAACTGCCAACCTCCCCCCTCAAACTAGCCCTGGGGAGACAGTGATCTCTGTGCAAAGCAAGAAGCAAAGATTATGGGTGAGGGACAGAGCTGACATCTGAGTCAGGAAGCAGAAGCCCCTTCCCAGCTCCCCAAAACTCACACGGAGAAGAGCTGCAGCTGCCTTGAAGCTCATGTGGGCAACCGACTCCCTCTTCCTGCGCGGCAGGCGGCCATAGCCAGAGCGGATGCTGTTGAAGGAGGCCAAGGAGACAACGCCAGGGGTGAGGGGAGGCAGAACATGGTGGGGCGTGTGGGGACGATCAGCCTCGTCGGGGTGACGGAAGGGACGGCCCCTGGCTAGCGGGTCTACGATCTGGAGGACAGAAAATGTGTTGGTACTGAGGCAACAAGTCTGGGAGCTGGATCCTGTGTCCCGAGCTCTACCTTGGGCATCTTGGCAGGCTTGGGTGACTCAGTGCCTTGGAAGGAGGGCACCTCCTGGCTGGGCAGCTCCATGTCGCGGTAGGCAGGCTTCAGCTTCCCATATCTCATGCTGCAGTGCTGCAAGCTCTTGCGTTGCCACTGCTGCCTCTTCCCCTCCCAGTCGCTGCTGATGCCAAACCATTGTGCTGTGCCCCTGGACACACAACAGGTGTGCTTGTCATCCAGCTGGTCCCCCACCCCAGGTACTGCCATCCCCACCCAGGCATCCCTCTGGCAGGTGATTTGGGTTGGAATGTCTCAGCTCAGCCTGCAGAAGGGCAGTCTTGACCTGGCTATGGGTGGGGAGAAAGAAATAATAAGGGGGCAAAGAAAGAAAGAAAAGAGGGGAAGGATGCTGCAGAAATGTCGCTGGCCTGTGGGTCTCTCTGGAAAGGTCACTCTATCAAAAGTTGCACCTTGCACAGGACAGTGCATCAGCTCTGGGCTGCAGCAGATAGCCAGCTCCAAGTGCTTGGAAAGGTCCTACATAAACAGGGCAGAGGAATTTTCCCAAGGTGCAGAACAATGGTTAGAATTAATGCTAAACAATCCTGCTGCTGCTGTCTGCAGGATTACCCCTGGGGAGACATCAGCGAGTCAAAGCAGACCTGCATGAAACCCTCCAAGCCTCAGCTCTCCATCCCCATCCCAAGTCCACAGCCACAACACCCCAACAGGAACTGAGGGACTCCCTCTGGTGAGCCAGCAGCTGCCAGAGCCCTCCCTGCCCTCACCCCCCCACTCATCAGCCCTCACTTGCGGATGCTTTGGGAGAGGGAAGTCTGCCGGCGGAAGCCAGGCTGTCGCTCCGAGTTGTCGCATCCCTTTGAGCGTGGCTCCTGCAGGCTCTTGCTCTTTCGGTAGATGGGGACCTTGGAGGGCTGGAAGGCAATGCAGGGCATTAGGGATGAGATGGCACATGGGTGTTGGGATCCCATGGGGATGTCAGCCCCCCATCAAGCCCAGTTTGGAGTGGATGTGGGTCCCTGCTGCTCACCTCTTTGCGGGTGCCATCCTCCTCTGCCTCCCGGGGGGGGATGACAATGGAGAGGTTGGGAGGCTTCTTGCTCTGCAGGCGGCTGCTGCTGGAGCGGCTGCCCCCATTCCTGTCACCGGCTGACATCTCGGGCCAGTGCTGATTGGCAGGCTGGAAGGGTGCAAAGAGTCAGGGATGGGGGAAGAAATACCTCCCCAGGAGCTCATGTGTGAGGAAGGGCTGGTTCCCTGTGGGGAAATGAGGCCTCACCCATGGGATCTCACCAGCCTCATCTCCTTGTCCCTCTGGACATGCTCCCGAGACCTCAACACCATCAGCTGCTGCATCCCGAAAACCTGCACACGCCCTCCCTGGGTTTGGGTGGACAGGAGGACTTCCATCCACCCCACCCACTCCTGGTCTCCCAGGACTATCAGCACAATCCCTTCACCTACCAGCAGCAGAGCAAGGGATGGCAGGAATGATAGAGTCAGAGCATCCTTGTCGCCCTGGCACATGCCTTAGGGACACTTGGCTTTCAGACCCTGCCAGGATGTATCTGATGAAATCAGCACGTGTATGGGAGACATGGGAAGATCCCTGCAAGCCCTGATCAGCTCCATGGCACACAGCTCCAGCTCTGGGACAGAGGGGCACTGCCCACCCCCGTTGAGCACAGCAAGGGAGCCAAAGGATGATCAGAGGTGCTCCTGGGGAGTCTGCAAAGAGCTCACCTTGTCTGTGCAGGGCAGGGTGGGAAGGAAGGGGACACTGCCAGGCAGGGGACATGCAAAGCCTGAAATACCCAATCCATGTGTTGGGATGGCCCGTGGAAGGGGAGATGTGGGACATTCCCCTCCGGCACATGCATGCACACGTCAGTCTGAGACACTGAATCCTCCCTGGCATCATGTGCAAGGAGGGGGAAGCTTAACAGCCAGAGGTGGTTAATTCCTCAATCAATCCCCTCCCGAGGGTCCCTGCAGCTCAAAGGAAAGGTAATTCTATCCGAGCATGAGGAATCAAATCCCAGATCCTCTTAGGGGCTACCAGGGCTCTCAAAGGGAGGCATGGCTTCCTCTAGTCTCTCCACATCCCCCCAGCCACGTGCCAGTGCCCAGGGGACTCACACAGGTCTTGTGAGCATCCCGCATCCTCCCGGCACAGCCATGGCCATGGGGATGGTGCCACCTGCCGTACTCACCCTGTGCGGTGAGTGCTGAGCCCTGCCCAAGCCCAGCCACAAGCACTAGAATTCTCACGGGATCTGCTGCCAAGAGAAGCTGGGAGCTTGTCCTCTCCACCCAAGGGGGATGGCAGAGGCCCCTGAGGGGGGGATTAGGTGTCCCACAGGGGGTCTTTTGCCACCACTCACCACTATCGAGTAGAACTCAGAGACCAACAGTGCTGCTGACTGAGAAACTCCAGGCCTGGCCCTCTCTCTGCTCAGGACCCTAACAACCAGAGCAGTTGTACAGCTTTGTACCCTTCAGTGCCCTTGCTGGGTGAGGGTGCTCCAGCAGTCAGCTGTGGGATTGAGAGCCCCCCAGCTCCCTCTGCAGCAAGGCCCACCCTTGGCAGGCAGGTGGCAGGCATAGGGGCACTTTGGTAGCTCCTCCAGCAGGATCCTCCCCACAGACCCCACCACAAGCAAAGCCTGGCTTTAGCAGTCTGAAGGTCCCTCATGATAGCTCCCTGGTGACAAGAGTCCAGGAGAAGCTTCCTAGGGATATGGGAGCCTGGAGTTGGTGGCACTAGAGAGTCTTGCTCCCCTCCAACAGCTTCTGGGGCAGGCGACAGCTTGCTGGTCCTGCCTGCCCCTGCATTAAAATGGGTGCTGGGCTCCCTTCCAGCAGCACTGGCTGAGGTACTGCAGAGCAGGGATGGGATGGGACACCGGAGACACGTGTGTGACAAACAGGAATGCCAGATGCCACCCAAGCAGTAGCTACACTAAGACCTCTCAATTGAGAGGCACCAGTACCCTGGCTGGCAGTGGGGCAGGGTCCTCATTCCTGAATTAACCCTGCTTCTCTCTGCCCTTGGTAATAAATCAGTGCATGGTGTGGATCTGGATGGGGAGATGGAAGCCATCACATAAATGCCGCTAGGACCAGGGGAGATGTTGATGAAGGCAGTGCCTGCAATCGCAGGTAGCATCCTAGCACCCTGCCTGCCTCCCCTCCTCCCCAGAGGCACACAAACAGCACCCCTGGGTGCTGCTGGCAGCTCAGCTGCTGCCTAACTCCTTGTTGCCATTAAGTGTCAAAAGTTGGAAGCAACCAACCCCCAAATTGGTCAGCCAGTGGCGGTCCCCACCAGGGTCTCCCTACCTCATAAGAGTGGCAGTGATCCCACGCAGTGTGTCTCGATGGCAAACACCCACGGCAGCCTTCCTCTTCCTGCTCTGTCCTTCACTACTTCTGCCTCACCTGCTGGGGAGAGAGGCTGCACTGAAAAACCACGTGTGGGAAAGCAGTGAGGGCTGCAGGAACAACCCGGGCAAAGGGAGAGCCAAGCTCAGTGGCTTCCCAGTCCATGGGGACAGGGCTGCTGGTGACCAGGCACTGGGGACATGGACCAGCCACCGGCACAGGGTGGCAGGAGGAGGAAAAGCCACTGTCACCTTGCTCCATGGCAGGGGAACAGTGAGGACAGGCAGGGAGCTTTCACTCACCACTGCCAGGCAAAGCTCTCAGGGAGTGAGACACCCACGAAGAGCAGGCATGGAACCAAGTGCCTGGCTGAGGTGTTTAATAGCTGCTCAGCTGGGAGAAAGCCAGCCAGGCAGTCCAGCCCCAGCAAGCAAAACTTTCCATCTCACTGGTGAGCTGGAGACAATGTTTGTTTTCCTCCCAGGGCAGGCAGTGATGAGTTCGAGATGCCAGCTGCTCCAGAGAGCTGGGGATGGGAATGCAGTTGGGATAGGAGCAAGCCCCAGGCCACCCTCATCCTCCTCCACCCCTGGGGAATGGCTATCAGGGTCAGGGCCCGACACAGCCAGAAGCACAGAAATTGGAGCCAAACTGCATTGTTCAGAGTTTCAAGAGGATGGACATGGTGCCCATGCACGGGTGTTCAACCCCTGGCCCAAGATCCCAACCCTAATTGCTCCCATCACACCCCAGGCAGCCCTTGGCAAGGGACTCTGTGCTAGCTGGCAAAGCAGGTTTGCAGTGCAGTTAAAAGCCTGGTCCCTTTCCCTACCTGCTCCCCATGCAGCACGAGTGGAAAGACAGACCCAGCCTCTCCCAGGCTGGGTGAGGCAGCTCCCAGGGAACTGGCAGAACGCAGCAGGCACCTGCTCTCCTGGTCATGCAGCGTAGCCGAAGCAGTATTCATGGCTCTGTGCCTTAACACAGTATTTGGCATTGAGAGAGGAAGGAGGAGGAGGAGGGGAGCAGTGCCTGAGGGCTGAAGTTCCCCTTGGCCACTTGGTTTGAGGGGCACCACCACCCCATGAGCATGGATCCTGACTCATAAGAGGTTTTACCCCATGCCAGCCAGAGAAATCCCCCACAGACAGTGATGGGAAGGTGTTTTCCAGCTTTCCATGCTTGGAGCTGGCACCCAATCCCTCCAGCGCTGGCACTGCTCTCATCCAGCACAAGAGCTCAGCTCTTTCTCAGCGTGAGAACAAGTGAGCTGGCACCTCCATCCAGAGCAAGCCCACGATGAGCTCAGCCCTCTGAGTCCCCTTCACCCTCCCAGCCCCAGGATGGAGGGATGTGCCAGCAGGAGCATTGCTCTGCCCAGCAGCCCTGGCACCAGCAGCCCCATCTGCAGGGCACAGCCTGGCTGCAGGTCCCCAGGGAACTTCATTCCCATCCCCAGTGCTCCAGGTGGACGTGGTGGCTCTATACTGGAGACAGGAAAGGGAAGTGAGAGGCGATGCACTGAGCTGGAGAGGTGGGAAGGGCTGTGTGAACTCCATGCCATGAGGACAATGTGGTGACAGCAGCAGAGGGGGGATAAACACAAGACTTGGCACCCACAAGCACATTCTGAGCTTGATGGAGGCTGTGCTTCCACCTGGGAAAGGGGTCCCAGGACAGCACAGTGTCACTTCAGGCTGGAAAAGATTTCCAAAGACAGGAAAATGCCCTAGGGACACTGTCATCACCTGTGGAGGAGTGATAAATGGGCAGAGGGTGGAGAGGGTCAACCTGGCCTGGTTGATAAAAACACATCCCCCTCCACCACCATCTCCCTTCTCAAAGCTCTGTTGTTCACTGAAGCTCACCAAAGTCTGACACCCAGCAGCAAGGGACAAGGCCCCTGCAGCAGCGGGATGAGATCTCCATCCCCTCCCAAGTGGGCAGTAGTGTTGGGGTCACTGGTGAGCAAGGGGGACAAGGTTTTAGTCTTCAACCAGGCAAGGCACAGGGAGGGCAACCAGGGCTGGCTCCCAGCCCCAAGATGAATCACAGCAGATGCTGACCCAAGGAAGCACGCCCAAGGGAGAAAGTGATGGAAAAAGTGACACAGCTCATCCAAGGCTTCACTGTGGGACACGCTGGGATGCTCTGAGCAACACAAAGGGACTGTCAGCATAGCCAAGTGACAACCTGCAGAGCAGAGCTGGGGACAACCCAGAACAACCCTTGTACGAGACACTGGAGAAAATGCTGCAGAGCAGCCCTGGTTGGAGGGGGATGCACACAGCACAAAGCACGGGCAGAGAAGCTCAGAGAAGGATCAGGATCACTCTTCCTGAGCCTCTTGGCATGGGAGGAGGCAACATTACCGGCACTGGAGTGAAAGTGCATCAGGCTGCTGCAATTAAGCTGGGAGGAAAACTGGGAGGAAAAAGCAGCTCCGAACCACCCTGAGGGTGTGGGGCTGGGGGCAGGACTCTGTAAGCACCAAAGCACCCATCACCATGAGCACACAGAGAGCCTTTGCTCTTCCCTCTCCACCTCTGTAGGGGTAAGAAAGGGGTCAGCAGTGCCTGGAGCCCCCAGAACACTCTGCAGCCATCACCACTACTGCTGCTGGCACCCAGGAACCCATTACGCAGAGCGAGCTGCTGCTGCACACCAAGGGCCATCCATAAATGATTCAAGAGCACATTAAAGACCTCTCAAGGCTGTAGCCTTGTTAAAAGGTGTTCCTGGTTATTAAGAGCACTGCATAGGGCAGTCAGTGAGTCCAATCAGTCTGAGCATGGAGCTCCCACGGACTCACACCCGAGCAGAGGACCCCAAGCAGTCACCCAGAACCTCCTCCCCTTCTGCTCCCTTACGAAGAGCATTCTCCAGTCTCAAGTTTTAGACCTGAGGAAGCAGCCCAGCACAAACAGCTCTTCAAATTAAAAGGTATTACTGAAACAAAGAAAAGAAAAACACTTCTGAGATGGGGAACTAAATATCTCAATGTTTTTCTTTCTTCTTGGAAAGTCCAGACCTGTGTGCGCCTCAGTCCCTCATGGACTCACTCAAATAGAGAGATTGGGAAAGCACTGACCCCCAAGCCAAGAAGCGGCCAGGTTCTGTCTGCTGCCTCCCTCCTCTCAACCTCTGCTTATCTTTTGTGCTTTGAGTACTTAGGCTATTTTTTAAAGAACAAAATACAATTTATGAAACCACTGCAGAACCCTCCTGTCCCTAAGGGACTTGGTGTCCCCACAGCACAGAATCCCCCTAGCCCACACATGGCCATTTCACACCCCAGCACCATGACATCAGCCTAATTCCCCCCACCCCTAGCCCAGACATGGCAACCCCATATTTTCCCTGCATATCCCAACCCCACTGCAACAGGACTGGTCAGCAAAGCTGCAAGGTTTCACTCAGAGTCTTGAAAGAGGACCATTGTGTTTCAGGAAGTATTTCAAGCTGCTCTCTCCCTCTCCTGCATTGCTGAGCCACACAGTCAGCACTGACACTTGCATAATCATAGGTCTTTTTCAACCAAAACAATTCTTTAAGGTCAAGTTCAACCATTAACCCAGCACTGCCAAGTCTGCCACTAAACCACATCCCTCAGCACTACATCTATATGTTTTATGAACCCCTCCAGGGATGGTGACTCCACCACTGCCCTGGGCAGCCTGGGCCAGGGCTTGACAACTCTTTCCATGAAGAAATTTTTCCTAATATCCAAGCTGAACTTCCTCTGGCACAACTTGAGGCTGTTTCCTCTTGCCCTATCACTTGTTACTCGGGAGAAGAGACCAACCCCCACCTCACTCCAACCTCCTTTCAGGGAGTTGAAGAGAGAGAAAAGGTCTCCCCTGAGCCTCGTTCTCCAGGCTAACCAATCCCAATTCCCTCAGCTGCTCCTCACAACACTTGTGCTCTAGACCGTTGACCACCTTCGTTGCCCTTCTCTGGGCACGCTCCACCTCAATGTCCTTTAATCCCCATCTCCAGCATGGCTGCTTAGGTAGCAAGATGCCCTAAAGATGCTTGCTGCTGACAAGAGCCTGGCCAGTCCCCAGGCTGTGCAGACACACACCTCAGCCACATTCCCACTAGGAAATCCTGTCCCATTTTCTATGTCAGGCAAGACATTAGGCAACCTCAGCAGGTTTGTTCAGCCTGAGTGAGCTTGGAGCACATCCTGGAAGGATGTAAAGCTGCCAGGGAGATAGAGCGTGCCAGCCAGGGTGGGGGTGTGGGGGGCCTGTGCTGGGTGCTGAGATAAGGGCACAGCAGCAGAGCCCTGCCTGCCTGCAGGGAGGGAGGTGAGGGCTGGGCGCAGTGTGGGGCTGCTGGCACTGCTGCAGAAGGCAGCCATGGGCTGCGTATCCCCACAGCCAGGGTTGATCACCAGGAGCGTGTGTGACCCTGGTCTCTCTGGCAGTCCTGGATGATTCTGCCACTATCCTCATGGAGAGGGATGGACTCGTCTGTGACATGTGGGAGCAGATGGAAAGAGCCATGCAGAAGATTTCTTGCCCCCTAGTCACAGCCTGTTTCCCACCCTCAGTAATTTTTACCAGCACAATGACACCCTCTCTACCTCAACAGAAAGATTCCCAGCACCGGAAGATTCCCCAACCTGCTGGGGTGGGTGGTGAATCCTAGGGAGCCAGGGTCCCTCTGTGTCCCTGCTCACCCACCCCACTCCCCCTTCCTGGGGGGGTGGCTCTGAGGGGTCATAGAATCACAGAATTGTTTGGGTAGAAAGGGACCTTTCAAGGTCATCTAGTCCAACCCCCCTGCAGTAAGCAGGGACATCTCCAACTAGAGCAGGTTGCTGAGCCCCACACTACTTGACCTGGAATGGTTCCAGGGATGAGGCATCTACCACCTCTCTGGCAACCTGGGACAGGGTCTCACCACCCTCAGCATAAAAAATGTCTTCCTTCTATCTAGTCTATGCCCACACACCATCACTGCAGAATAACCCCAAGGAGGTGGCATCACAAAAACCCACCCTCTTCATCCCTGGTGGAGGCACACTGTCAGGGCAGTGGGTGCTGCTGAAGGAGACTCCCAGTCCTTTCCTCCAGCTGGAGACCAAGCCAAGTGGAGAAGGTGCACGTGGAGGCTGTGAGTAATCCCAATGGCTTTGGGAAGAGCAAAGGGTGAAATCTCTGTGGGCAGCAAGGGAAGCCAGGGTGGCTCTACCAGTGAACATGGGGAGAGTTTGCCTGCTCCCAGGCTGCACCCCAGGCGGAGTCTTACCACTGTCCATAGAATCATAGAATCATAGAACAGCTACA
>VWZO01012762.1:123870-134334 GCA_013396975.1 Bucco capensis
TAGAGCACTGCTGGGGGTTGCTATGGCCAAGGGGCAGCACCTGGCATTTGGCCTTAGTGAACTTCATGGCATTGGCCTTGGCCCAGGGATCCAGCCTATCCAGATCCCTCTGGAAAGCCTCCCTGCCCTCAAGCAGATCCACACTGCCACCCAGCTTGGTGTCATCTGCAAACTTACTAAGGGTGCACTCTATCCCCTGGTCCAAATCACTGATGAAGATGTTAAACAGGAGTGGCCCCAGTACTGAGCCTTGTGGGACCCCACTCGTGACTGGCTGCAAACTGCATTGAACTCCATTGACCACAGCTCTTTGGACATCATGATGAGCTCTGAGCAGTCCTGTTGCCATGCAGCAGCAGGAGGTGGTGCTCAGCCCTGTACACAGATTCAGCTCTCCCAGGCACAAGGTGAGCTCTGGGCTGGTGGCAGGATGAACACCCTCAGCTAAAGCTCCCTATCTCTGGGAACAGACTCCTTATCTCAATCCAGCCTTTTCAAGGCTTGTACAACGTGGCTGCTCACCTCACCGGCCCTCGTGCAAAGGGAGACGCCTGGGTGGACACCAGCAGCCTCCTTCAATCCCCTGCTGGGGCCAGCAGCTTCCTGAGGAACAGGGACAAAAAGGCCCTTTGTGCCATGGATGAATCATAGAATGTTAGGGGTTGGAAGGGACCTAGAAAGATCATCTAGTGCAACCCCCATGCCAGAGCAGGATCACCTAGACCAGGTCACACAGGAATGCATCCAAGCAGCTCTGGAATGTCTCCAGAGAAGGAGACTCCATAGCTTCCTGGGCAGCCTGTTCCAGTGCTCTGGCACCCTTACCGTGAAAAAGTTTTTCCTCAGGTTAATACTAAACTTCCTGTGGTCCAATTTGCTCCCATTTCCTCTTGTCCTAACACTGGATGCCATTGAGAAGAGCCTGGCTCCCTCCTCCTGACACTCACCCTTAACATATTTGTAAACATGAATAAGGTCTCCTCTCAGTCTCCTCTTGTCCAGGCTGAAGAGACTCAGCTCTCTCAGCCTGTCCTCCTAGGGCAGATGCTCCACTCCTTTAATAATCTTGGTGGCACCTCTACTGGCAGTGGACCAGGGGCTGCCCCTGGGACACCCCATGAAGCCTCAGTGCTCCCCTGGCCCTCAGACTGCACTCTACCCACCTCTCTCTGCTCCCATGCACCAGCAACCACACTTGGGCCACTCCTGGGTCTTGTTACTTTCACTCACAATTGCCACAAGGCCATAAGGACCCAGGCCACACCATGCAGGGCAAAGCTTTACCAGAAGTATCTCATCTCCATCCAGCAGTATGCACATCTGGCACGGGGAGTTCTGCACTCACTGGTGCCTATGGAAGCCATGCAATGCTCTCCCTACACCACAGCATCACCACAGACCTGTGTCAGCAACACACTTTGCAGCCTCTCAGCTCTCAAGAGCTGGTGGTGGGTCTCTCCTACCATCCTCCTCCTCCATGCCATCCCAGTGAGGGATGCTGAGCCCACAGAGAAGCCACTCAGCTTACTGCAGGGACTGGCCATGCTGGGTTTTAAGGAGCTGTCTCCAAGTCTTTTCCCAGGAGTGCTCAGACTGGGTTCAGTCACCACATGCATAAGACGACTGCACCCTGGTTATGGCATCAGCCCTGGAAAAGCCTTATGACAGCAGCATGGTGCCAGTCCCAGCAAGACTTTCCTGCTCCCACTGTGGAGGAGCTGAGGAAAGCACAGGACACGCCAATGCTAGGCATCAGGGATTAGCCCTGGCTGCCCACAAGCACAGCACCCAGCTTTGGGATTACACATAACGGGAGGTCACTCCCAGCCCTCCCCTGGCATTCCTGCAGGGTGGTGAATTACAGGGATAACTATAGCAAATCCCTCTCACAAGCTGCTGCATGATGCACAGGGAGTGAAGGCAGTGCTATGATTCTGGTAGCAGTCCCATGGTGCAGAAGGGGGGCACTGGCACACTGGCATCTCCAGGAGGAACCAGCCCTATCTCCCCTGCACCAGCAGGTCTGTCAAACCAGACAAATACACAGAATCATAGACTGGTTTGGGTTGGAAGGGACCTTTCAAGGTCATCTAGTCCAACCCCGCTGCACTCAGCAGGGACATCTCCAACTAGAGCAGGTTGCTCACAGCCCCAAACAACCTGACCTGGAATGGTTCCAGGGATGGGACATCTATCACCTCTCTGGGCAACCTGGGACAGGGTGTCACCACCATCAGTGTACAAAGTCTCTTCCTTCTATCTATTCTAAATCTCCCTCTTTTAGTTTCAAACCATCACCCCTTGTCCTGTCACAACAGACCCTGCAAATAAACCCTGTCTTCATCATTCTTACAGGCCCCTTTGAGTACTGAAAGGCTGCAATAAGGTCTTCCCAGAGCCTTCTCTTCTCCAGGCTGAACAACATCAGGAATTATTATTTTTAAGCAAAAGGCCAAAAAAACCCCTAGCAAATAGCACAGACTACTAGAGGGAGGGGTCACATGCTGCCTAGCCAAGTTGGTCACCACAGGGCTGGACATCCAGCACACAGACCATGTTCCCCTGGCACTGGCTGATCTCTCCCTCCCACCTGATGGCAGCAGCCTGGAAAAAGGCTAAGGAGCATCACTGGTGCCTTGCCCTGCTCCCTCCCCGCCCCATGTCCTGCCACAGCCTCCAGCACCATGGGCATCAGGCAAGTCAGTTTGCAGCTGCACTCCTCGCTCTGGGAGCACAGCCACAGCAGCAGGTCCTGCACCACTGGCTGCTCCAACTCCCCTTGAAGCAATACGCAGCAGGTTTCACAGAAGACCTTCACTCCACCGTGGCATTTCACAAGTGGGGAAACTGAGGCACTGCAATCAATATAATAAGACTTGCTGTCCTTCCACCTCACTGCTGCCCTAGCAGGCAGAGAGCTGGTGCCTTTCCTGGGCAGCTTGTAAGGACTTTATCCAAGACTGTTCAGGTCCCCCAGATTTAAGTCACTGGAGGATGAAGGAGGAGAGGGAAGCCCTCACACACAAACCCCATAGGTACTTTATTTCCACAGGGGTGCAGGCTGCTCCCCTGCCTTCATGAAACAGTTGTTTGGGAGTTACCTGTGCCCAATGCTCAGCTAATGTGACCAGCACCCCATGATGCCAGCCCTCAGGACAAGGGGGTCACAGGCATCTCCTATGCAGTGACCAAATAGAGGGTAGGGCTGGTCCCAGGACCACTCGCCATGTGGGTGTTCCCCAAGGCATCCTCCCTGGGTCTAGCCTTCACCCCAAGAACAATCACCAACCAACTGGTTTTTTGTGTTTCACCAAAGGAGGATTAGATGTGGAGAAGGCTACAGCTTTCAGTACTCCTTTGTGGGGGCAGGAAACAACCACAATAAAAAGCACTGCATGCTCCCAAATGACCACAGCTTCTGGATCCCTGTAATTAAAAGGGACCACTGTGGCTTGTCACATCACCAGACATCTCCTGACTGGGCAAGACAGCAAGGACCAATGGTCATGAGATAAAAAACTCTTCAAGAGAAGAGCTTATGATCCCATCACTTGTGGGCTCATACGGTTTGAAGCATTTCATTTTCAGCCTTCACTAATTGACTCCTTTCAGGCACAGTCTGAAAATCNCCTAGCCATACATACATACAATTGACTCCTTTGGTGTAGAGCCCCTGCCCTCACCAAGCCCATGCTTGATTCTGCAGGCTCAGGTCCCTGTAGGGCTCCCAATGCCCATGGGAAACATGCCAATATCTTGGAAGCCCCATGCTGGCCTGGGAAGCTCTGAGGCAGCACAAGGGAGAGCAGAAGATCAAGCTCCCTCCTCGTAGAGCATGCTGTAGATGCTTTAGGACATGGGACCAGGGATCCTGCCCCCCTCAGAACTTCCTTCTCCATCACTCACCCCCCACTTTCTTTAGCAGAAAGTCCTAGTTTGACCCAAGCTTATCCCACAGTTGTTTTCAGACTGAGATCAACAACCTAAGAGAAGGAGTAAGGACTTATTTGAAAGATCCTTCCACTTCACCATCAGAGTTAAGTGTGAGCAGACAAAACGAGTAGGCAGAGGACAGCCACACGCTCATCTTTCAGCCTAGCGCAGCCAAACACTGCCTGAACTCCCCAGTTTCCCCAGTGCCTCCCACAGAACACAGCCCCCCAAGAGGCAGGACCCAGCCAGACCAGGTTCACAGCCCCAGCCTCAAAGCTGCTCTCCTAGCATCCACCAGCACTTATTGCTCCTCCTGACAGCAAACCTGCTCTGGCATTGCCACACTCACACACTGAGTGCTCACACGTGAACCCGAGAGTGACACTAGGCCTGGCCTCCTCTTGCAGAATTTGTACCAGGATGGCTGTTTTGGCGTCAAACCCCTCTCCCCCCCACCGTGGTTTACTGTTTCTCACCCTGGGGCCTACAGCACCTGCAGGTGCAGTTTCCAGTGCAGCTGCAGCAGAGACAGAGACAGCAGTAAGGCTACCGAGGCTTGCCTTGGTCACCCACTTTGCAGCAAGGAGGAGCAAACCAGGCAGAAGCCACCCCCCAAACAAGCAAGCAGCAATAGATGTTGGTTGCCCCACTAACTGCAAAGGTGCTCGGACCAGCAGAGCCCCAGGAAGTCACTTGTGAAGCTACCAGAGCCAGAACAGGCAGAGGTGGCTCTGGTTTCTCCTGGGCACAGCTGCAGTTGAACTCTCCAGCTCATTTTAGAGGTGAGATATTTCTAAGTTGGTTATTTCACACTTGAGAAATTGGCAGGAGCCAAAGGATGCTCCTTCAGAGGGCACACGACGGAGTGAGCCAAGCCAGGCAGCATTTCCCCACCCAAGACAGCAGTGGGACTGTGGCTCCCAAACCCTCCAGCCAGGCTAATGTGCTCACCCTGGTAATCCCCAGGAGTGACCATCTGGGACCCAGGCACATGCAGACAGAAGAACGTCCTGGCTCCCCACGGCCTCAGGGTGGGAAGGACGAGGCCATGCTGGGTAAGAGGGCAGGCACTTCCTCTTGCCACAGGGACCCAGTGGAGATAGTCCAGGTTCCCTTCCCACTGCAAAGTGTGGGCATGAGGGAGCTGAAAAAGAGCTGCAGGGTCTCAGAGCAGCACAGGTGCTGCAAGCCAGCTGCAGGCAAGCCTGGAAGGATGGTTTAGTCCTGCTGGGCCAGCAGCAAGGCAGGGCCAGGGTCAAGCTGACCCTCACCCCTCTGCCCCAAAACTACTGAGCACCAACAGTAAAAATCCAACTGGCTAAAACATTCATGCCATTTGCTCCCTATGGGATGCAGGTACAGATGTGGGATAACCAGATCCTCCTGCTCTCAAGGGGGTTTTGTTGTTTGCAGAGGGCTGGTGGCAGCAGCCACCACTTCGGGTAGTATGTGCAAGCATGCCAGAACCTTCAAACCAAACCTCAAACCAGCAAAAAACCTTCAAAGTCCTGGCATCAGCAGGCAGCCATCGGGTATGATGATGCTCTGGGGCAGACCAGGGAGCCAGGCACCCTCACACCTGCTTTCGGGGCTGCTGCCACTTCCAAAGAGCTACCAGCCCCACTCACCTAGCAAGGGGTAAATCCACTAACCAAAACCAAAACTGCACACCCACTTCTTTATCGGCTCATCAGCTCCAGAAAGTAGGTTAGGGTTTTCCTCTGCTGCCCAGGCTGGGGAGTGGGAGAGCAGGCAGGGCCCCCTGCCCCAGCTTCACTTCTGCACGGCCAAGACACCCTGCTGGGACACACCTCCTTCCCCCGGGAGGAAGACAAGGAAGACGTCCCCTCCCCCCTCCGTGCGGGCTGCCCGCCCCAGGGGCACCGGGGAGTGCGCGGGGCCGGTACTCGGGGCAGGGGGCTCCGCGCCGCCCCTCGCACTCCGGCAAAGGGCCCTCAGGGAGCAGGGGCCGGGGGCAGGCGCAGGTACCTAGGGCCGATACCCAGGTCCGGTACTCAGGGACGGGCCGGGCGAGAGGCGCGGGGCGGAGGAGGAAGCTGGCGGGACGCGGCCGGTCACAAAGCAGCAATAAACCGGGCAGTCGCGAAGCGAAGCAGTACAAAGACACCAGGACCCTCGCCCCGCTCCCACCCTCCGCCCCGCTCACCTCGGCACGGTCGCACTCCAGATCCCGATCCCGGTCCCGGTCCCGGTCCCACCAGCACCGGCCGCCAGCCACCGCTCGCCACCGCCCCCACCTGGGCTGGGCGGGGCCTTGGGGGAGGCACCGGGCGGGAGCATGGGGGGCGGGGCTTCCTGGGCGGGGTCCCACAATGGGCGGAGCCTCATTGGGGCGGGGGCTCGCCACGTGATGCCGCCCCGCGGAGTGCCCGGCGAGGGAGTCGCTATGGGTGCTTCTGAGGCTCTCAGGCCGGTCACTGAGGCCCTACGGCCTGTCCCAGTCCTCTGCACTGCTGCCTCCGGGCACTGTCAGCACTGGTCACCGTTAGAATCAGTCACTATCAGCACTGGTCACCGTTAGGATCAGTCACTATCAGGACCAGTAACTATTAGGACCAGTCATTATTAGGACCAGTCACCACTAAGAATAGTCACAACTAGGACCAGTAACCACGAAGACTAGTTACTATTAGGACCAGCTACCACCAAGACTGGTCACTATTAGGATCAGCTACCATTAGAATTGGTCACTGTTAGGACTGGTCACCATTAGGATGGTCACCATTAGGACTGGTTACTGTTAGGACTGGTCACTACTAGGACTAGTCGCCACTAAGACTGGTCACAGCTAGGACTAGTTGCCATTTGGACCCCAGGGCATGGCCCTCTGACCTCACTTCCCTGCAGCAGGGACCTCAATGTGCCAGGCAGCACAGTGGACTCAGTGGATGCTGGCACAGCGCAGAGAACACCATGGGTGCAGGCCTGTCCCACCAGCCGGGCTAGATCAGGGTTACACATGGCCAGGCCGGGGCAGTGGGCAGTGGCCACAGAGCCAGTCCTGTCAGCTTTGGCAGCACTGACTCATGCAGGGCCTGGCAGAGCAGAGTCACTGGGCAACTGCCCTGACTGCCACCGCCCCCAGCACTTCATCTACAGTAGCCTCACTTCTGGCTTCCTCCTGCCCCTACAGAGGAGACTGGATGCCAGCAGGATTTGGTGGGGGCTGAGGAGAAGCCTTCATAGATTGGGTTTGGCATTAGTGTATCTTTCTGAAGTGCTTATGTCATAGAATCACAGAATCTACTGAGTTGCAGGGACCTACAAAGATCATCTTGTCCGACTCCTGTCTCTGCATAGGACAACCTCAGATATTACACCATGTACCTGAGGGTGCTGGTCAAATGCTTCTGGAATTCTGCCAGGCCTGGTGCTGTGACTACACCCCTGGGAAGTCTGTTCACCCTCTGGGTGAAGAACCTCTTCCTGACATCCAACCTAACCCTCCCCTGGCACAGCTCCATGCCATTCCCTCAAGTGATCACCAGAGAGAAGAGATCAGCTCCTGCCACTCTGCTTCCCCTTGTCAGGAAGCTGTAGACCATGATGAGGTCTCCCCTCAGTGGGGAAGACAGACTGAGGTTTGCCACAAAATTCTGGTCCACAAGCCACTGCAGGTCTCAGGAGAGCACAGACTGAACTCATAGCCAGGACCAGCCTGTAACTTTGTCTTGCTCTTCATTTATATTTATTTTTTCTTTATATATCCACTCAGGGACACTTCAAGTACACGTGCTGTGTTAAAACTGTCCCTGGGTGCTGCAGCTCGGGTCTAGCTTGGATTCACAGATATCTAGTGTGGTGTTAAGCTCGTGCTCTCAGTGGTCCCTCTACCTGCCACCTCTCTTGGTTCTTGCTCAGCGAATCTGCTCTGGATTCCTGGTAGAAGAAAGGGTGGAAAAAGCTTTTGGTTTCTCCCAATGCCTTTGAAGTCATGTTCTGAAGTGGGTGGAGAAGGGCATTGCCTGGTGAGTGCTGGGGTGGGTGGCTGGGCACAGACACTGTGCTGTGGGGCAGGTGGCTGCTCCCTGCCCATGACTCAGGGGTGAGGTGGGGTGTCCCCAGCTGCAAGCTGGAGCAGGTGGCAGGCAGGGGTCTCTGCCAAGATGCCAAGCACTGACTTCTCCCTGCATCTGGAAGGGGACAGATAAGCCTGTGTATGGTGGGGACAAACAATGGCCAACAAACCCCATCACTGCCTTGGCCCTGCCTGTGTCCCACTCCAAGGCTTGGACCAGCAGGATGTGTCCTTTCATGGAGGAGCTGGGCAGAGCCCCTCGTGGGCTGGTGAGGCCCACAGAGGGAAAGACAGGATGGTGACTGCCACCTGTGCCAACCCTGTGGAGTGTTGGGCAATAAGAAAGCAAAGGAATGACTGACAAAGCCCCAAGGCGACAACATCAGGCTGTTGCGTAAGCCTGTCGGGGACATGCTCTGCAGAGCACTTCCCTCTGTCGCAAACCACCCCACAGCCCAGCCCAGTCAGAAATGCCCCAGCTGGCCTGTGCCCAAAGGAAAGCAGGGAGAGACCCACTCTGTGCAGGGTACACCCTGCAGTGCTGCTACTGGATGACCTGCTGGGAGCCCTCGCTGTGATGTGCCAGCACATCTTGGTATAGATCATCTGGGACAGGGCTTGGGCATCTTAGCCCATCCCTCCCTGTTATGGAATGAAACCTTCCAGTGTAGGATCTGTGCCCAGCAGCTTGGGGCCAGGCAAGGTCCACTCTAAAGGCTAGGAGATGGCTGCTGCCTGAACAGGTCCTGTCCTTGGACTTGGGGACACGTGGCAGGGGAAGAGAGCTGAGCAGCACTGGGATTCGTTAGAAACCAAGGGCAGGGTTTCAGGGCATTTTAAAAAGCATTTTCAGAGGCAAGCTCAGTCCTGCTTCCCTTGGCCCTGTAGCAGCACTTTTTCTGAGATAATTCAAGTATATTTGGAAAAGAGCACTTGCTTTCAGGACAGCTGCAGTTTTCCCTCCCAAGGATGACAGCGCACAAAGCTGGGTACTAATGGAGCTGTGACATGTGGCATGATCCCAGCTGTCCCACTACAGGAGTGCCAGCAGAGCTGGGACTTATCAGAGGCAACATCACAAAGATGCTGGGGAGTGAAAAATCCTGGGTTTCACAACTCTGGAGTTTTTGTGTCATAAAATCCCCAAAATCACAGAGTCATAGAATGTTAGGGTAGGAAGGGACCTCTGGAGATCATCTAGTCCAACCTCCCTGCCAGAGCAGGAGAACCTAGAGCAGCTTGCACAGGATGTGTCCAGTTGGGTTTGGAATCTCTCCAGAGATGGAGACTCCAGCACCTCCCTGGGCAGCCTGGGCCAGTGCTCCAGCATCCTCAAAGGAAAGAAGTTCCTCCTCATGTTCAGATGAACTTGCTGGGTGCTAGTTTGTGCCCATTGCCCCTAGTCCTGTCCCTGGGCACCCCAGAACAGAGCCTGGCCCCAGCCTCCTGATAGCCTCATTGCCCTTCTCTGGACACGCTCCAGTGCCTCAGTGCCAGGATGACTTTGGATCCACCCTGCAGCTCCCAGTCTGATCTGCTCATCTGAACACATCTCAAAGGGTTCATCAAGATCTAAGCATGCTTTGTTCTAAAACTGTATTCAGACATATGATCATTGCATGAAGTTAGCAGGTTACAGCCCACCCACCACTAAAATTTATTTGTTATCTATTCAGTGGATTGTATTGCCAGGAATTTCTAGAGAGGAATACAAACCAATCTCATAAGCTTCATTTGCTTAGAAAAACTGGCCAGAAAACTTATTTACTGAAGCATATGTCCATAGCTTTATCTAAAGTGTCTCCATGAGTCTGCACTATTCTCACCTGAGTTAATACTGATAAATTCTCCAACAGAAAAGACAAAGGAGTAGAAATCTTCTGGGGAAAATTAACAGGAATTAAGCCAATTATAGCTTCATAAATCATGGAGGAATTTAATAATAATATTTGAATTAATTAATACATTGTAAACAGATAGTGCCTCAGTTCCTGATGGAAAACCATCCAGACAGACCTCGTGTCTGCCCACCTGCATTAGGAGGTGATGCAAACAAGACCTCTTCAAATCACTAGCACAAAAGTCTGTGACCTGCTTTCTGCCTTCTCAGGTAATCCCACATTCTTTCCACGTGCTACCCTACCTACATTCACACTATTTTCTCTCTTCCCCTTCTTTTTCTCTTAGCTCTGCATCCTGGGGTCCTGACAGCACAGAGTCCAAGGTTTCCTTGTATTTCCAACATAACCATTGCTTCCTAAAACATTTCAGTCCGAGCTCTCGAGGAGTGTTTTCCCACTGTTGGGACTTCATGAGCTCCACATCTAGGGGTGGGATCCTCTAGGGTGTCTTAAGTTGCTCCCACAGGCAGGCAGATGGGGTTGCATACCCACAGTCCCTCTGGGAGCCTGTTCCCCCCAACATCCTCTCATCCCCCAGTCTCTTGGGATACAACCTGGGGGAAAAGCCCCCCCCCCCCCCCCCCCCCCCCC
>VWZO01012762.1:134358-153187 GCA_013396975.1 Bucco capensis
AGTGGACACAGCCCTCACCACCAGTTTGTAACCCCCATATCCTGCTCTCACTCTGTTTCACCTCACTCATGGTTAAAAAATACCTGTTCCTGGTGCTCCCATGCTCTCAGGGTGCTGCAGACCAGCAGAGCCCCACCGCAGGCAGCTGCCTGCTGTGCCAGAGTGTCAAGGCTGGCTGCCTGCAGCGCTGCCGTTCCCAGTGCGAACAGCAGAGGCCAGGCCATGGCCATGCTCAGCACTGCTGGGAGCAGCCTCCAAGTTGTTCCCAGCATCAGCAGAGGATGCTCAGCCCCTGCCTTTGCTCAGCACTCCCTTCCCTCTCCTCTCCATCTCATCAGCATCTGCTGCCCCACTCCTCCATCCCCTTGATGCCATGCTGGGGTCACAACTGTCACACCTGTCCAGCGCCTGAGAGACACAGGGCACTCTGGGACCACCTGGCTCTTGGTCCTTCATGCAAAGATGGGGCAAGTTTTATCTTGTCAGGAAAACTGAGAATCCAGGTCTGGTTCTGTAAGGACAGAGCATATGGAAAAGCCCCTCCTCAGCCCTTCCCACCAGCATCACAGTGCTGGTGATACTGGTGCCACCTGGCCGTATGACAGAGCTTGTCACAGCATCTTCACCTGCCTGTCCTCACTGCTCCCCTGCCCAGCCCAGAAAGGGGCTGGGAGAAGGGGAGAAGCACCCATTGCCCACCCATGGCTTGCTCTGCAGCTGCCTCGTGCTCTCTCACCTTTGCTGACATGGGGGTGCTCCTGCTCACCTCCAAGTCCACAGCCTGGAGAGCCTGGGAACCCCAGCTCCTGTCCTCAGAGACACTGTCATCCCCTGGCTGAGTCACCCAGCAGCACACAAACCCCTCCAGAAACAGATATTACTGGGAATGTTGTATTTTTACCCTTTTCAAGCACTGTTTCCTCCTGCCCTCCCTCCCTTCTCAGCCAGCCTGTGGTGGGAAAGCAGGAAGAAATAAGCCAATATCAAATGTAATCAAAGGCAGGCTGGTGGGAGTTTGTCTTTTGGAGCTTCCTTCTCTTTTATTGCCTTCCCACAACATAAACATTTGGGAGGGCTCTGGGGTGATTTAGTGGAGCAGGAAAGGGCAGGAAGACAGAAGCTGCCTGTTCTCTTTGGCAAATCTTGTAGGATGATGGTCTAGCCTTGGGGATTTTCCTTCCAGTAGAAATGACTGACCAGTTGGACAATAAGGCTGGGAATAGCCTGGCTGCTTTGTCTCCCCAGCACCAGGGCTAGGGCAGAGGATGCTGCCCTGGAGAGAAGGAGGGATTGAAGCAGGCAAGTTCACAGCATTGTTGAGGAAGCAACGACCTTTGAGCAGTGACTTTCCTCACCCGCTGCTATTTATCCAGCCTTCCCAGAGGTTCCTCCAGCCAAGCCTGACACGGTACATGCAGCCCAGGCTGGGAGATGCTGAACTACCCTGGTGCTGAGCCACAGCTGTCTCCTCTCCAGGGATGGTTCTGGTTTGTGGAGTTGAATACAAGGTTTACTGTTGGAAGGACAGCTCTGCAAGAGCCTCTTGGAAGGCTGGATAAATAGCAGCGGGTGAGGAAAGTCACTGCTCAAAGGTCGTTGCTTCCTCAACAATGCTGTGAACTTGCCTGCTTCAATCCCTCCTTCTCTCCAGGGCAGCATCCTCTGCCCTAGCCCTGGTGCTGGGGAGACAAAGCAGCCAGGCTATTCCTGTATCTTCTTGCTGCTGAGTGTCCTTGGGCAGGTGAAGCCATCTGCTTGTCCTCCAGCATCCCCTTTGCCTTGCCTACCTCCCCACTGCCACTGCTCGGACCCCAGGGGTTGGGTTCAGTAGATGCACTGCCAGTAGAGCAGAGGCTTCAGCACGATGTACCTGCACAATGTCTGCAGTCTCCTTTGGAGAGGTTACCTGCCTGTCCCCAGCAGCCAGGCTGGTAGGGGGAGCAGAGCTGTGACCAACAGTGCACCCAGCCCTCTATCAGCCCTGGCTGCCCTGAGCTGAGGAAGGGGCCAGGGAGGCTTCAGCATGCCTCAGGGCAGGACCTCAGGGGAGGTGGGTGCTTGGCAGAGAGCAAGGCTGCCAGAACAGCTGCTTCCCTGGAGCATCCTTATGAGCACCTACATCTCCCAGGGTCTATAGGCACAACATCTCTGCAGATATCCCAGCCCTGCAGACATCCCTCTCTGTCATCACCCCAACCCCTCTGCCAGTCTCTGCTCCCAAAGTGGACCATGGCACAAGTGGATTTTCATGGAGGGGGGGAAGACAGCCATTGTATTACTGACACCCTGCCCAGTTGTCATCACTAAGATAATTATTCAATTCAGGTTCCTAAATCTGATGGTACAATTTTCAGGACCTGCTCCCTGACTTCCATACCCCCTCATCCCCCACAGAGCTGGAGTGGATGGCACCCAGTGCCCTGGCACACAAGGGACAGAAAGGCAATTGGCAGAAAGTGCTTGGCCACATTCTGGCAGCAGGCAGGGCACAGGCAGGGCATGGTTAGAGCAGTGAGCTGCTGTTCTGGGGACCAGTGGCAGCACCATGGGGAGACCTCAAAATACATCTATAGAACCAGGCTACATGTAAGTAGATATCAAATATATTGTTGAATCCTGAGTATGATCATGGTTTGCTGGTAGCAGAGCCCCAACTGATGCACAGCAGACAGATGAGACTTGGGCTTTCCTGAGTTTAAAATAAACTCATTTAGCTGCCTGTGCGCTACTGGGCTTTTTGTCCAGCCCATTTTTAACTCTACCAAGAAAACAACAGAAATAAGTGAAAGGATTTGAAACATCTAAGGAACATAAATGAAAATCACACTGTTGCTTAGGAAAGTATCCCCCAAACAGATCCGTCTGCTGTGTAAATACAAACCCACAACAATGAGGCAGAGTCCAATGAGTATTTTATTTCAAGAGCTGTTTGGAACATCAGCACTGACCAAACCCATCAACAGCAGCCAAGGTGGGGCTTTCCTAAAGCCTTCCCTCAAAGCAAATAGACTTGTTAATTAATACAAAGAGTTTGCAACACAGAGCAAGAGCTGTCCCATCGGGGTGGGGATGGGAATCCTCCCAGCAGCCGAGCTGCTCTGGGTGATCTCTCGAATGAGCTGAACAACAGGCGTGGGCTTTTTGCTGCTTGGCTCCCCAGAGGGAGGGCAGAAGGTGCTGGTTAGTGTGGGGATGGCAATTCCTCCTCCGGCTGACATCCAGTGCCGAGCCGGAAGCAGAGGGAGGCTCGTCTTTGGCGCACGGCGGCTCTGTCGGGGTTCAGGTGTCCGGGAGCACCTCGGTCCCTTCGGCGCTCTCTCCTCTGCACTGGGGGCCCTGAAAAATCAGAGGGTGATTTGGCTGGGCTTAGGGACGTGACCCCACCACCGCCTGGGTCCCTGGGAGCAAAGCCAAGTGGTTTGGGACGCTGTGGAGTCAGCTCCTGCACATGTGGGAAGGATGATTTCCCAATCATCCCCACTCCCTTGGGTCCCAGGGGGAAGGAAAAGGAGAAGGCAGCCTCTTGCCCTAGAGAATTGCCTCTCCCCCTCCTCCTGATCCTCCCCCTCTCTGCTCTCTCAGAAGTGCCTGGGAGAAGCAAAACCTGGCTGTAAATTAGCCGGGAGGATTTTTTCAGTCTGAGATGTGCACTTCCCCCCCTCACCCCCCCCCCAGTGCTGCTATTTCATCTCTCGGCTGCCAAATTCCCGGGCATTAATCCCAGCTGGCGCTGACAGCGTTTACATTCAGCACTGCTCAGATAAACCATATCAGCCAGCGCAGCTGAAGAGGAGCCTGCCGCGGAAGGAAGGGCTGCCTCCTGCTCGCTGTCAGCCCTGCCGGGGCAGGAGGATTATTTTTCTACTTCACCCCCTCCCCCCAGGGCTTTGCTCTGAGCAAGGAGCCACCAAAAACCCTGCACTGGTGAGGGTGATCATAGGGTGGCTGGTACAGCAAAGCTTGGAGCTTCGGGGTCTTGTCCTGGTGCAGATAATGGAGAATAATAATAGATTAATAAATAATAAATATAATAAATAATAAAATACAAGAAATAATAATAAAGAAATAATAAAAGATAATGTGTCTTTCAAGCTGGTGGAAGCCTGCAGGCTAGATCTTCTGAGGTTCCTTGCCCTGTGCCATCTGGCACAGAAGGGAGGACTTCTCACCACCAGCTCCCATGGGCTGGGGTTTAGTATGTATTTGTGCAGCACAGTTATTGAATGTTTTCTTTTTTAACCTCCCATCTTGCAGATTTCTTTCTGTCTGTCTCTCGCAGTAACCTCCTGGCTCTCCTCTTGGCTGTCAACTGGTGCTGGCAGGAGATGGCTACACGGTGATGTGCCACCCCTGAGACAAATCAGCACCAGGCTGGTGGAGTGGCAATTCCCCCAGCATGTGCTAGGCAAGGAGAACTGGGGGCCGTGGCCAGCACACAGGCTTTCCCAGGCCTGGAGCATGGAGATGGGTTAGGAGCACATGCTGTGCCATGCCTTCACTATCCAATTCCCCTCTCCTTCCATTTCCCAGCCTGTAAGACATCAGCAAGGCACCAAAGTCGTGTCTAACAGCTGGATCTCCAGCTCCCTGAGGTGGAGGCAGCCTCCTGGAAAGCAGCATCCCCAGGCTATGACACTTGGAAGCAAGGTGAGTGTAGCCCCACTATTGACACAGGTTGGCAGGAGGGTGTCGGCCTATCACCTGGACACCTGGACCAATTTTCTAGTGCACCACAAGCCTCATCCTCCCACCCTGGCTCCTTTTCTGGCAGTGCTTGCAGAGCACTTCTGTGGCCACAGGGTCTGGGTCACGGTGTGATGGTCATAGTCACCCCAAAGTGACAGAATCTGGGGGTAAATGTCAGCACAAGGTGAAAGGCTGTGTACAGACTTTCTCCTCACAAGGTAATGCTGAAATTCCCACCTCCTTCTCAACAAGTCATTGGAAAAATCAGCCCCATGCCAGCACTCTCCTGCCATCCCTGATTCTGCCTAGGCTGAGCCCAGTGTGAAAAGGTCTAGGAGCTTCAGGTTCCCACCACAACATCACCATCCCAGAGCCAGCTGGTCCTTTTGCTCGTGGTTTTGCAAGCCAATGTTTCCCATCTGGAGTGCAGCAGTGTGTGGGCTCTGTTGACTGTTGGCTTCCACCTGGAAGTGCACACAGGATGTGGTGAAGACTCCAAGGACGACTTATTGATCACATTAGCAGCTCCAAGCCATTTCACACCCCCCCCCCAAAGAAATAGATGGAGTGGGAGAAAACAGATTGAAACAGGGAATTATTCCCCTCTCCACATGGATTGGCCTTTGGATTGCTTCTCCATGGCTGTAGCTGGTTGGGCTTGGTTTGGCTAAGATGTGGAGGAAGAAATAGGCTCCTCTTGGATGGCCACCCCCGTCCCTGCAGCCTGGGGATTCCAGACAAACTCAAGGGCTTGCACATGCAAGAGGTACTCCACCATGTGCAGGGCTGGAGAACATCACTGTTGCACTCAGTCCAACAAGAGACAAGCCAGCATTAGACTCCCTAAGATTCTGGGCATCCTCCAAGATGCTGCTCTCTGCCCTTCTCTATTTCAGATCCCACTGAGCACCCCCAACTAGGCTCAGACCAGGGTCCTAAACTGGGATTGCTCCCCTTAAAGTTGCTCATAGCCAGGTGCTGATGGTGTCTACCACCCAGGTAGGATTAGCTAGCCTTTTCCTGAAAGCCTGGCTTGTGCTGATGTACTTGACTTCAGCAGAGAGCAGCACAATCAAAAGGACTGCTTGGATTTCTTTCCCAAGTCTTGCATCCCATGGAAATGAGGCTGCTGGGATCATAACACTTGTCTGTCTGCCCATCCATCTTCTGCCAACTACTTCGGAAAGGTTGTGGCCAGCATCAATGAATTTGACAGAGGTCTCAAATACATCACAGACCTATTTTGAAAAAAAGGGAGCTGGAAAGCCCCACAGAGGGAAACCATGGCATGACCCAACCCTGCTGGGACCCATCCCACGGCAACATGATTCAGCTGCAGCGAGAGGCACAGGAGGAGCCACGTGGGACAGAGCCACAGAAAGCTTGGCTGCTGCTGCTCAAGATGCTGCTTGGTTATTTTAAAGGCTGGGAATTATCTCACAGTCCTTGGTGGTTGTGGTTGCTGCATCTTGTGGCCATCACTACTGCAGATTTTACATCTAGCCCTGCCTCACTGTCTCCCACAGTGCACAGGAGCCTCTGTCTTGGTGCCCGCCCGGATTCACGTGCCATGAGGACTGTGCATCAGCCTTAGGACATCTGCTGGGAAAAGTCCCCAACTGGCCCTGTGCAGCTCATCCTCCCTGGCAGAGGCACAAAAACAGCTCCTGGTTCAGGGAGAGCCCTTGGAGGTTTTCACAACCTACCTGGCAGCCAAGTAAAGAGTCTGGAGGAGGAGCAGACCTTCCCCTTCTCACTTAAGCCCATCTGTTGCACAAAGGCAGTGAAGGGCACATCTTTATGGCCTCAAGTTGCACCAGGAGAGGTTTAGATTGCATGTCAGGAGGAATTTCTTCACTGAAAGGGTTATTAAGCATTGGTCCAGGCTGCCCAGGGAGGTGGTTCAGTCACCATCCCTAGAGGAGTTTAAGAAACATATAGAAGTTCTGCTTAGGTACATGGTTTAGTGGCATGTTAGCGATAGGTAGATGGTTGGACTTGATGATCTTCCAGCCTTCATGATTCTGTGATTCTCCCTTTGCTGCTGTTTTCCAGCTGCAAAGCTTCCTCACCAATGCCCTGGATTGAGCAGAAACCCACAGACCCACCTGGCCGTGGGACAGCCCCACTGCATCCCACCCCATCTCCCCACCCATCTGGAAAGAAACCAAGAAGAGCTGGAGGGGTTTGATTGATTTATCCACTGAAGATACAAGTTTGGGTTTAATAACACCATTTCTGTCTGGTTACAAACCTACTAAAAATCTACAAAAAGAAGAACAAGTTACACCCATGGTACACAGAACAACACGTGGAGAACCAGCACGGAAGCACCGAGAAACACAGACATGGAGAGTATCTGCAGCAGGAACAAGGAAGGACACGGAGCTACCTCAGCCCACCCCTGGCTGCGGGTCACGGCGGGACTGGTTGGGACATACTAACGACTAGAGACAACTTCAGCTACAAAAGATAACTAGCATTGCAGTCTGTTAACTAGGTCAGGCCCAGGTGGGTAGCTTTCTCCCTCGCTTTCTGTGAGTTGGTCCAAGGTTAGCTGGTGGCTTTCCCTCCCAGCCAGCTGCCTGGCAGTGCCGCTGCTGGCCCCGAGCAGTGGCTGCTCTGACAGCAGGACACCAGGGTGGCTTCCCTGTGGCAAGGGGTAGGGAAAGCTGAACACTGGCAGCAGAGTCCAGTCAGCCAAAACCTGGTCCCTACTGAAGTCCCCAGAGAATGGGGAGACACTGGGGCAAACTGGAGCAAACTGGCAGAGATGCAAGAGGATTTTCCTGGGAGAGCCTGTGGCTTGGCTGTCTCTGGGACTTGTCTCGCTGTAAGAGAAGATGAGGGGTGATACAAGGTTCTTATGTTGTCCAAGTGGCTCTGGTGGTATTGGGATGTCTCTCAAGCTGGCTGGCTGTGTATGGAGCTATGTCTGCCGTGGATGTTGTCCAGAGGGAGGGGGGAGACAGGGTGGATGGGATCTGTGTTCTATCCCAACCCAACAGTTCCCATTCCCTCCAGTACTGAGCTCCCTCTGACCAAATGCAGTGCTGAACTTGAGGTGAGGGGAGACAAGTTGTTTGATATGAGCAGGTGTTCCCAGAGAAAGCCTGGACAAGCTTGGGGTGAGGACAGGACCCTGCTCCAGGGACATGGAATCCTTGCCCTCATTCAGCATTCATCTGTTGTTGCTGGGGCACAAACAATTTTCCACCTGGTGACAGGTTCAAGCTCAGCCCTGATACTAATGCAGAGGCACTGGCTGAGCCAGGGGCTGGATCTTGCCCTGGGTACAGGGCAGCTGCACTGAGCTGGGCTGAGCTGGGCTGAGCTGGCTGACACAGGGGCAGCCACAACTACACAGCCATCAGAGAGGAGCAGAGCAAGCAGGAGCACTCTGGCAGCATCCCTGGGGAAGACAAATGGGGCAGAGGGACAGGGAAAGAGACTGGCTTGTCCCCAGCACATGCCAGTGCCTCGTGAATTGCCTGTGACCACAAAGAAGAGCAAAGCTGAGCCCAGAGCATGTCTGGACAGTGGCCTTACCTCAGCCCAAGCCTGCCAGGAGGTGAAATGTGGAGCCCCAGCAAGCAGGGCCCAGAGGGAAGCAATAGAGCTCTGGGAACAGGGAGCAGCCCTGCAGGCTTGTGCATGTGCCAGAGAGTCATGCTCAGAACCAGGACCCAGCCTCCCTTTCTGCTCTTCCACCTGGCATTTATCAGCCCTGTCACTCTGGAATGGTATTTTTCCCTGTTTCTATGCTTTTTCCTCTCTCCCCAGATGAGAGCTCTCCCTGCTCCACTGCGGGGTCTGCCCTGGCTGCCCTCCTTGCTTCATCTTACGTCCTACAGAGCTGGTAAAAATAAACATGTTTTTACTTGCATGTCATTTGACCTGCCTGCAATTTGGCTGATGGAGAAGGCGGAGGGGTAAGGAGGGCTCCTGGGGGGACAGCAGCTGCACACATCTGGATTTGCTTTAGAAGAATGTGCATGGGAAAAGGGCCAAGCCCAGCACACACACACATGGGAGTATGAGGTCATGGGGCAGGTTTTTTTATAGGGATGCAAAAAAAAAAAAGGGAGAAGAACCCAAGTCCCACTCAAAGGCATGGTGAGGGGCATCTCACTGCTGCTTCCCCGAAGCCAAGGCACTCAGGCACGTTGGGCACAAGCATGGGGACTTTCCAGACACTCCAATATCACTTCCCTGCTGATCGTGACTGAGCCTAGTTTTGGTTGTGGGAAGGGAAAGGAAGAATTTGCACTGACAAATCCAATCCACACCTGGAGAATGTTAACCTCAAAGGTTAATGTGTGAACCTTGTCTAGAGATGAAACATCTCTGCACAGAAACATCCCTGGCCCAGCATCCCCAGAGCACAGAGAGGACATGAACTCACTGAAAATATGCACTGCTGGCCTCCAGGTTCTGGCAGAAGCTGTTGGAGCTGTGAGTCCCATGATGCACACAAAAAATATCTAATAGTCTTGCTCCAAATGATTGCTCTCCAGTCTTGCACTGTAGCAAAGTCAGTATCTGAACAAGTCTTTTCCCATCTGCATGGGGCTAATCCTGACCCTGGCCAGCAGCTGCCTCTGCCAGCTGTGCAAGAGGTGAGCAGCTGCTCTGACACTGGGGCATGAGCTGGAAGCATCAGCTGCTGGCACCTTCATGGGTGCAGGCTGATGGGCTCAATGTTGGGGCTGTTGACTCTGAGAGCCTGCTCCACCAGCAAAGCAGCATCACTTGTCACCCTCTGCCCATCCGTTCCTTTTCTAAGCTACTCAGCCTTTCACACTGCCATGATAAGGACAGCCAGTGCCCCGACCACCTTCTTCCACCCAACCCTCTGTGTACACCCAGGATGTGCCCCTGCACCTGGCTCCGTAGCTCCTCTCCACCTGTTTATTGTGGGACATAGGGAGGAAAGCATTGCAAGGCCAGGGAGAGCAGCTGTAGCTACACAACTGCACAGAAAGCAGTGGAGTCCTGTGACTATTCGGGGACTAATCCTGGTCCCAGGGCTCTGCAGGAAGGTGAGGGAGTGTTGAAGAGCACAGCCGAGAGATTTAGAGCCCTCCCCAAAGCCGAGGCGCTGGGCGATGGAACAAACTCCTGGCTGCATCTAACTGAGCCCAGAGGAGCAGGAGAAGACATTTTTCCCCAAGCACACCTTCCCTGCTCTTTGAGCAATGGTCTCTGGGGCCACTGTGTCAGTGCCTTGGCATGAGCAGGGGCAGGACTGGGCATTTCTCTCTCTGTGCAGGCTCCCATGGATCCTGAGCAGAAGAAGGAAAGGAGAAAACCCCACTGAGAGCTTTTCTGGGAGTGGGCACCCAGTGCTGGCCATGTGCCCAGCAATGTCAGTGCTGCGAGGCAGAGGAGCCCCTGGCATGGAAGCAAAACACCAGAAACAGGAAAAAACCCTATTCCCTAGGGATGATTGAAAGCACAGATGAACTGGCTGGGGGTGAGCAAAGCAGGAGCTTCTGGCTGTGTGCTCTGGAGGAGAGAGGTCAGCCCCAGGGATACTTACTGCTGTCCCCTCCAGAGGTGTCCCTACTGCGGGAGAAGTTCCCAACGTGGCTGTGGGGATCCCTGCTGGGAGCATGGCCTCACTGCCTGTCAATTTGATGTTCAGGAGAGGAGCTGGTCTCTTCCAGAAAGCTGCCAGCTCTCTAGGGCAGCAGAGGAGTGAGGCCACAGCAAATCTCAGAAGGGAACCTCCCTCCCACTTCAACAGCTAACATTGCCCTCACTGCAGGTGCTTTAAAAATAACAAAGACGTTTGGGGAGACACTGGGTGCCAAGTCTTCGTATCATATCTGATACTTCATCCCAAATCTTTGGGAATCAGTCTTCAGTGCGTCCTCTAAATCCAAGCACGTGTGCAGGAGGCAACAGGACTGCTTCTCCTCCATTTTTTTGTAACCAAAGGGGAAACTGAGGCAGAAACCAAGCAGACTCACCCAGAGCTTGAGGGGGATTTGGAGGCAGGATGACTGTTGTGAGCCCTGCAGCCACCTCTCATTCTTGGGAGCACAGACCTTTGCCATGCACAGCCAGGAGCACTGCTGGCCAGGACCCAGCTCCTGCATGGGCTGATTTCTACCAGGCACTTGATTGGAAGGAGCCCAGTTTCACCAAGAGGGCAGGAATATGCTCTGTGTAATGAGTTATTGATTAATTTTAACAGAGCAGGGACCTTTCTTCACACCCAAGCATCTCTCTTGCTATATCCACCTTCATCTTTCCTCTCCTGATCACAGCCTTCTCGCTGAGCAGGGCAGAGCTGCCCCAGTTCTGCATCTCTGCACCTCCCTGGCTGACAGACAGATGCCACCAGGGCAATGGCACAACCTGTGCCACTCGTGGCTCATTCTCATGCCCAGCCCTGCTTGCCTAAGGGACCTGAAGTTAAGTGAACAGGCTCACTGGCTCCCTGCATCTGGCGCAGGGATCCCACCCACGCGCTGTGCTCCAAGCCACAAGGGAAGGCAGCCCAAAGGCAGCCCTTCCCCTCCTTCCCCACTCTCTCACGCTGTGGGAGCACATCTCTTTCACCCCTCACTCCCTCCAGCCCCAGGACGGATTGCAACAGCCAGCCAAGGAGAGGGACTGTGGATGACAGGAGAGGAGAGGGCTGCTGCTGGCCCAGGGTGCAAGCTGATGGAGCACTGAGAGCAGCTCTGGCCATGGCCATCAGCACTGCCACCCTGCCAGGGGAGCAGACAAAGTGCAAAGCAAAGCATTTTGCGTGCCAGCAGGGCAGCTGGCAGTCCCCATAGGCATCGTGTCCCCAAAATCAAGGAGCTGGGTTTCCCCTGGGGTTTCTGCATGGAAAACAAGGGTGGTGTAGTTGGTCAGCAAATGGGGCTACACATCACTGCTGTGCAGCAGAGCTTGTGCAAGGGACTTTGAGATGGCACGAGTGAGATATAGGGTTTGGGAGGTGGTGATGGACAGGCCAGGATAAGTAAGATGGAGCCAACAAACCAGTGCTCTCCTCCCCTCATGCTCTGGGTCCCCTTCCAGTGTCCCCTGCACCTGCTTCACCCCGACCCACCCACACCCTTCCTGCTTCTATGCTTTTGGCTTGTTTAGTTTGTTTGTTTTTAAACCCCGTGGAGATCAAATTGTGACTTGGCAGCTAACAGAGCTGGCCCTAGCAGGCTCCCCAGACTGAGCAAAGATCTTGAGAAGAGACCAGAGGGAAGTCCTGGGGTGAGCCCAAGCCTCCCTGGCCGTCTCAGGCCGCTCACAGGGTGGCAGTGGGGTACTGCGGCCAGCCCGCCTCCTTGTAGGCTGCAGTCACGTGCGTGTAGATGAGGCTCCTCATCTTGGTCCAGGCACCGTGTGCCTCCGGGGTGAAGTCGTTAGCACACGCTTCAGCAATGACCTCCAGCAGGACACCTGTGAGTTTCTGGAGGAAGCAAAGGGTTAATAACTCTCCAGGGAGCAGCTAACAGCAAATTTAGCTTTTTTTTTTTTTTCCTACCAAACACTTCAATCTCATTGCTGAGTTCCAGGAGTGACAACACTGTGCAGGACAGACAGACACATAGACGGCCTATGGACACCCCGGGGGGACAGACAGGACAGGTAACCAGCCTGCCTGGGCAGTGGGGAGGCTGAGACCTGGCCAGCGTGGTGTGCTGCTTGCAGATTCAAGTATCTCCCTGATTTGGCCACCTCAAATTCTTTAGTCCCTTCTACCACACTTGATTTCTAGAAGAAGGGTAATATGGCCATGACCATGCCAGAGGGGCTGCAGGCAGGACATGGGCAGAAGGGTTTCCCTGGGCAGGGGAGGTACTTGATGCTTCAGCACTGGCTGTGTTTGGGAATAGTGGTCCGAGTTGGACAGCATCACAGTGAGACACTGCAGCCATGTGAGGAGCTACCCCCAGGATCAGGCAACCTCCTCCAGGCAAAGACAGGCAGCACCAGATCACCATAGCTCCCTCTCCTTCATTTCTACAGCATCCCAGAGATTTTGTTGCTTCTATCCTTTACCTTAAAGTAGATGGGCTCCACTTTGTGCTTGAGGGCATGGGCTTTGCCCACCAGGGCCAGAACAGAGGAGACCTTTTCGGAGTCATTGAGGTTCTCCACCACAGTGTTAATGGCACCCATGACCCGCCGAGCGTGCTTACGCAGTTGCAAGCTCCTCTCCATCTCCAGCGGGTCCTCCATGTGCTTGAACTGGCTGAAGTACTGCTTGGCTGAGGGGAAGTTGACAAAAAACCTTCAGGAAAGAGTAGACATTAAATACCGTTAGGAAGGTGAGAGCAGGTTAAAGTAAAGCAAGAAGAGGTGGAGATGCTGGAAATCACCTCCTTGCATCCAGCACAGCCAGGGCTGTCTTTCTCATGGAACTTCCCAGGAACTCTGGCATTCAGCTGCCTAAAAATCAGCAGGTTCATGCCTTTCTCTCCACCCTTCCCTATCTGCTGCAAGGGCATCATAGACAGATATTCATCTACAAAGCAGAGGCAAGACTGAATTCTCCCTACCCAGAGACACCACCCAGGCACACCAGATGCTGTATACATGCCCACATACATCAAAACACCATGCCCTGTCTCAGGGAGCTGGAGATGAGCATGAGAACCTGTCTTTATCCCAGACAGCCTTTCCTTGCCTCTCTTCCCCAGGCCCACGGCAGCTTCCTGCCTCCATGGGCTTTATTCCTGCATTGCCACCCAAAATACTCTCCTGCTGCCCAGGATGCCCCCACCTTTCATAGATCAGCCCCACCAGAGTCTCCAGGAAGAGCTGTCCTGAGCTCGCATCACTGCTCATCTCTGCCAGAAAGCTCTTTCCCCCAATACAAGGGTGCCTCAAGCTCTCACCCAGCCCCATTGAGGGGCTGAGGACCTTCTTTTCTGCAGGATTAAACCCCAAGGAACTGCAGCTGAAGCAAATGAAACTGGTGTTGCAGCTGATGTGCTGGGCTTCCTGGGGGGTTGAAGGGCTGGGGGCTGCGGCAGGGCAGGGCTTTGAAGGGCAGAAGATGACAGGGTGCAGGACTGGGGCCAACAATGCCAGCATCACAACCAGTTGCTCTCAGCAGCCAGGGCTGACACTCAAGTCACATTAGCTACACCCTTCCACCTGATTTACATAGGGGAGGACCACATCAGCATTTGCTCCCCCCTTTCACTCAGCTGTCTCCTTCCTCCTGTGCCTCCCTTGGCCCAGACCAGTAAGAGATGCTCAGGAGCTGGCAGGCAGCTCTCAGAGCTTACCCCCATCATCCCTGGCTCAATACAGGCTGCCTCCTCCCCTCTTCCAGGCTGCCATAGTCCCCTCCCCAAGCATATCCCAAACCATGTGAACCCATCCCAACCCTTTTCCCAACCATCACTACCCTGCTCCAAGACCAGGTGGGATCATCTTTCCTGCTCACCACTCCATGAATAAAGGCAATATTGAGGACCAGGATCATTCACCACTTTGTTATCCTCCTTTTCCCCACTCCCTTCCCCTGCTCCCTTGGCTTGTGAAAGCTTAGGGGCATTGCCAAAGAAGCAGTGTGAAGCAGCTCCTGGAGTATACCACCACTTCTGTTGCTTCCCCAAGGCATCTGGGATTCATCAGACAGCCCAAAATAGGTTTTGGAGGTGTGAAGAGTGTGCAGCAGAAAGGGTGGGGGGGAAGGAAATTGGAAAGGGGAGACAAGGCGTTACTTTTAAAACTGGAGGGGACTCGTGACAAAACTCCTCTTGTCACTGTGCAGCCTCCCCCCTCCCCACCAAAGCTCCTCCTGACACATCTGCTCTTTGGTGAGAGAACCATTCCCAGGTACAGCTGTCTCCAGCTCCAGTCACCACACCCTTCAGCTCAGAGCTGCCAGAAAGGTAGTGAGGAATGGGCACTGGTCTTCTGATCAGGGGATGAAGTTGGCCGGGGCCATGCAGATAGATAGCACCATTCCCAGGATTCAAGATATCTACCCTGAGCACTTCCCAACAGAAGAACAAATGTCCATCTCTGGTTTACTGGGACAATTTTATCCATGCAGCCCCAGCATCCTTCTCCCCCTATCCCATCCCATCCCATCCCTCCCCACCTCTGAGCAAGCTGCTGCAGCTCCAAGCTGCTGCAGCCCCAGCCAAACCCTGGAGAGCAATGCTCTCCAGCTATCAACACACCACCAAGGTCAGAGTCAAGGGTTTTGCCATCCCTGCTAGCAGATCTTTTTCCCCTCACCAGGCATCTAACAGATATCCCCTGGGCACTGGAAGCAGGGAATGCTTCTGGAAGTGGGACGTGCTGCCCACAAACTACCCCAACTCGAGATGGAGGCTGCCAGCTGGTCAAACCCTGCCTAATTCTCTGAATCCCAAACCATTGGCAGTCCCCTAAAAAGCCCTAGCTGATCTTCAGCTCAAGGGCATGACGTTATGAAGACCCAGGAAATGAGCAGAGAAAAATTCCTGCCCTGAGGCAGGCTCTTTCAGCAGAAGGGTACAGCGAGGGGGAGATTGAGCTCTGCATCACCAGAAATGGCAAGCAACCCCTGCCCAAGGGACAAAAAGGAGCTGATGCCCTTCAGGAGCAGAGGGTCTGTGCCACTCCAATGGCATGGCTGGCTACACCAGGAGCAAAGATTGATTAAGCCCCAAGAAGTCCCCAACCTGGGTGAGACCAAGCCAGCAAAGGATCCAAATATTTGGTTTCCAAACTTTTCCCCACTCTGCAAACCCTCAATGTGATGTCCACATGGGAGCTGAGCCCAGCACCTTCCCTAGAGGACCTGCAAGAGGGGCAGCAGTGGTGCTGGAGAGACATAAAACCAGCTCGTGGACTTAGCCCCATTGATGGAGAACTGAAACAGGGGAGCCCCAAACACTTTTGCATCAAGCTGAAAAGCAGATCCATGGCTGACCAGAGACCTGCAGCCACCTCTCCTAGTCCAGTGCCTCTCTGGAGGGCTGGAGAAAGGCAAATGCCTGCGGCAAGGACTTCTGGCCTAGAGCAAATGTTTGAACTGTTGAAGCAAGATGAAGAGGGAAGCAGGCTCACTCAGTGGTGGTTGTTAATAAACAGGGAAGATTAATTTGACACAAAGGTTAAATATAACCAGAGGAAAGGAGAAAGAAAAACAAAACAAAACAAAACAAGAGAAGAAATAAAGTAACTCAAACAATAGTGAATTAGCAGAGGTGTCTCTTGGGGTTTTTCCATCTACAGAATATTTGTCAAGAGTTCAAACATCTCAGGCTCTGGAATTTTGTTGATTTGTTGTGTGTGTGCATGTTTTGGGCTCTTTTTCTTCATCAGAGTCATTAAAAGATATTTACCATTGCATATCAGACAAAATGATGATTGACAGAAACCAGATGCCTGCACACCGATCTCACTACAGTTTTTTTGAAGTGATTCCATTCTGCACCCGGTAATTTGTACTCTGTGAGCTGCATCTGGACCCAATGGACAGGATGTCAGCATTGCTTTTGCTCTCTCTTTTGCCCTTTTAACAACTTTAAGGACACAACCATTCCCAATAGCAGAATCAAAGGAAATAATTAAGGTGCAAAACAACTGCAGTCACTGGAAAGCTGTTTTCTGTTCAGGAGGAGATGTCTCTTTCCCTTCCATCTGCCTTATGGAATCATAAATTTGTTTAGATTGGAAAAGACCTTTAAGATCATCAAGTCCAGCTGTTAACCAGCACTGCCAGGTCACCACTAAACCATGTCCCTCAGCACCACATCTACACATCTTTTCAGTCCCTCCAGCAATGGTGACTTCATCACTGCCCTGGGCAGCCTGGGCCAGGCCTTGACAACCCTTTTGTGGAATACATTTTTCCTAATGTTCAGCACTTGTAGACTTTTCTTTTGGCTAGATTTTCCTACAAATGCTTTCATCTTTTCTCTTGCCTCATCCCTCTACATGGCAGAAACTCTCCCTAATGCAGAGCCTCTCCACATCCCTTTTCAAACCTCTCCTTTCTTTCTGCTTGGGTGCCTCCAGAGCAGCTGACAATGGGTAGGCAGGTGGTATGTGGTATTGCTATTTATTATGGTGAGGGCTGGCTCACTGCTTCCCCTGCACCTTCCCCTGCTCCTCCCAGCCACCCGTAGTTTCTTGTCCTATTTTCAGGCTGGGGCAGAGGTGCTGGATGCTGCCTGTGTTTACAGCTTCCAGCTGAAGGGAGAGAAAGGGCACAGTCACGACAATGCCACCACCCAGCAAGGCTCTAAATGGAGTGAGAAGAGGATGGTGCCTGCTTGCCCTTACAGCACAGCTCTGCCCGTGTCCTCCCTCTGAGAGCTCATGCACTAGTGGAGGTGGTGGTGGGCAGCATCTCCAGAGCCAGCATAGGAGGGCTGGAGGGAAAAGGGCCAAGCCCTCAGTCCACACACTGATGCTAAATTCAACTTCTACAGCTGAGAGAGAAGAGGTGTAGCTGGCCTTCCTCCAGGTGAAGCCCACATCCTGCTGCAAAGCCTCAGGAGCAGACTGCAGCACAATGCTTAGCCATGCTCCAAGGCTGGAACACCCTGAGCACTGCAGAGCTCCAGGGCAGAGGGACCAGGACACACCAGTGAGGCTGGGAGACCACCCAGCAGCAAATACATTTGGGCAGGAGCAAGTAAGCCCTTGGGGCCACATCCTTCTTGCTCATGTGTGCACAACTCACACCTCCAAGTCCTCAGCACTGTTGTCTTCCCCTACCATGTATGTGGGTTCAGCCCAAAGCCTCCTGGCTGCATAGATGAATCTTTAGGCTAGATGTGTAGATGAACCTTTAGATAGCTTTCATCAGATGAATGAACTAAGAGCATCAAAATGGCTTTCCCATATGCTTCTGGTTTCCTACAGCCTATGGTCAGTGCCTTCATCCATAGCATCATCCTCATCCTCCACAAGCCTGTCCCTGCCCGCCTCTGCTGCCAAGCTGCCTGTGTCCCTGCCTGGTGGGTGCAAGCAGCATGCAGGCACAACACATCAGCCCCTCCACACCACCACCAGCATCTGCCCTGCACCAGGCAGCCTTCCTACAGCCCTGCCAAACAGGGTCAGGATGGCTCAGCAGCAGCCATGGATATTAGGAAATGATGCTAAAGCTTGACACTCACCTCCAAGGCAGACACACAGTGAGGATGGAGCTTGCTGGAGCTCAGCTGTGTGTCCCTGACCCCCAAGGACAGGGAAAGGGTTTGGAGCTAGAAGACGACCCTCAGACAGGCAGAGAAGGGGTAACACAGATCCACAAAGATGTGGTCCCTATGCTGGGACCCACCCTCTGTCCAGCAAAATTTGGAAGGTGCTGGTGTCTAGCACCACCTCTCCTCTCCAGCACTCCCATGCCCATTTCCAGCAGCCCCAGCTCAGTCTTACCAGTGCTGTGCTCCAGCAGGATTGCCAGCTAGCCTGCACTCCCTGCTCCCCAGCCCTGTGAGATCTGTCCTGATACTTCCCTGCCTTTACTGAGCACTGGGAGCCCACAGCCAGGCGAGTGCTGAGCTGCATTTGGAAGCACAGCCCCGCTCTGCTGTGGCAGCCTCATTAACAGAGCCTGTTAGCAGAGCAGAGACTTGACCCTCACCTCCTGCTCCACAGGAGGGATTTTCAAGGCTGCTACCAACACATCTAGCAAGTCCTCAGCCACAGCCAGGGAAACCATCTGGAGACAGCATTCAACCCCCTTGTGCCTCTGCTTCCCTTGGCCAGGGATTCCTTGCAGCTCTCAGGATGTTGGGTGGGATCTTTCCAGCCCAGCACAGCTCACAGGCAATGCAAGGGCAGCCCTTGGATAGGGGATATGGGAAGGACTGTTCTTGGGTCACACTGAGAACTGCTGGCAGCCTCAAAGCCATGGCTGGTGTGGGATGTGCCACAGCGATCCCCACACAGCCACCTTGGCCATGAAGCTGTAAACAGGGCTGGTTCCAGGGGCTGTGGTCAGAGAGCAAATGCAGCTGCACAAGAAGGGGCTGCTTCTAGACAGAGTTTGTTGAAGCCACACTTGTCCCCTTCACTGCTTGTGATGGGGCTGTTGTTCAGGGAAAAGTCCCTTGTGCATGTCCTCATCAGCAGACCAGAGTCCTGTTGCTCTCAAGCTCTCCTTGCCTGCAGAAATATAGCTCTCCAGCTTGCCACAAAGACAAAAACAGGGCCC
>VWZO01012764.1:0-18279 GCA_013396975.1 Bucco capensis
GGCACACCACTAGTCACAGGTCTCCAATTAGCCTCTGCTCATCCTCTGACATTTGGCAGGAGAGTGGCTGGGGATGCTGCCCAGGGCTGAGGGGAAGCACAGAGAGGTCCTAGGGGTCAGCTCTCTGGGGTGCTCCAGGCTGTACCTGATGCTCTAGCCAGAGGATGGGTAGCAGAGCAGTCACAGTGCAGTGCTGCAGAGGATGGGTTGGGAGGTGAGCTGGGGAGCAATCCACCCTTGAACATGATTCCCACTCCCTGCCTGGCCCCTAGAACCAAAACCTGCCAATCCTGTATTCTCTAGGACCTTACCACCACAAAGGTCTCTCCTGCCCAGCTTTTCATGTGCAACATGCACCCATTCAGTTCCTGTTCTTCAAAGAAAGAGGGCAAAGAAAACAATATCAGAGAAAGAAAAAGGCATTATCCCTATTTATCTCATCAAGATAATGATGCTGAGCAAAGCTGACTTTGAACATCAGATTCATCCTTGCAGCCCCTGTGGCCTGTTATTCTCTTCACAGGCTGCTTTAGAAAGAAACCCTCCAAGGAGGGGAAGCAATTTGAATGAAGACATTGTTACTGTACATGATGCAATAATGGAGCCTTTTATAGCTACAGCTGTTAGTAAATTGTTTAGTTCCAGGTTTTGGGGTTGCATAAGGAGCCACTCTGGTGCTTTCACATTCTCCCCTGGCATGATTTAACAGTGATGCTGCAGGAGAGGCAAGAGGAGAAACCATTTCAGTACTTTTAATTTAGCTCTTAGCTAATGATCCCCATCAGGATGCAGAGGTGGGCACAGGGGAATCATTGCTGAGCCCCTCACTGCCCCCTGCCCTGCAGCCAGCTCTGCTCTTGGGGCTGGGGAGCTGCACACCATGGGCAGGGAACCTGCAGGATGCTGAGCTCCAGCACCATGTTACTGCAGCACTTGAGAGAGGATGATGACAGGCATAGCTGTATTGATTGCTATTGGGCTTTGGTTCCTTCCAGGTTCTTTTCACCCCATAGCAGAGAGGAGGGAGAAGTGTCTGTAGTAACTCTACTCATTCTTCTTCCCTTGCCTTGCTGGAGACTTTTGTTTTCTGGAAGTGTCACAGTATCCCAGTATGTCAGGGGTTGGAAGGGCCCTAGAAAGATCATCTAGTGCAACCCCCCTGCCAGAGCAGGATCACCTAGACCAGCTCACACAGCAATGTGTCCAGGCAGCTCTGCAATGGCTCCAGACAAGGAGACTCCACAGCCTCCTGGGCAGCCTGGGCCAGTGCTCTGGCACCTGCACTGCAAACAAGTTCCTCCTCGTGTTAATACTAAACCTCCTGTGGTCCAACTNAGATGCAGTACTTTACACTTCCCCTTGTTAAATTTCATCAAGTTTCTCCCTGCCCATCTCTCTGGTGACAGGGGCTGTGTGTGCTGGATCTAAACCATCCCCTGCCCCAGCATGTTGTTTGCATGGAGATTTCTGTGGCATGTACAGTGATTTTCTACGTGACACATGTTTACAATCTGAAGCTTCATCCAAAAAGGAGAGAGTTGGCCTTCTTGCAAGAAGCTCTAAGCATTCATTGGCAGCTCTTATTGGGAAGTTTTGTAGGTGGGCTGTGATCCCAACCCTGCTTTGAGACCACCCAGCTTCTGCCTGGCTTTCATTTTGTAAGAACTATTCCAATAACCTTTATAAGGTTCTGTATCTCCCTCCAGCTCTAGCCCTGCCACAGCATTAAAGCCTGCTTTATTTAGGGCTGTGCCTATATGGATGTGTAAAAATTGAAGTTATCTGTAGCCTGCTGCTGTTTAAAATAGAGTTAACAAGGTCTCACATGAGGAAGGTATTTGCAGATAGGTGATTCTGACTTGTGGAGTCTTCAAACTGAAGCATCCTGATGGTGATTGGGGTTGGAAGGTGCTGCCTTTGCGTCCTCGGTGGCTGCTGGGGAAGGATGGTCTTGGTCTTTGCTTGAAGTTAGAGAATTGTCTGTCAGAGCCATCACCTTTGGGAGCAGGCTCTGATGAAGTGGCAGCTCTTGCTGTCCCTGCACACTCTTCTGTTGATGGGTGTTGCCATTGTGCTTGTGACAGTTTGGTTGGATTTACAGGGTGCCTCAGAGCTGGGTGGCTGCAGGGTTCAAGGTGGCCTCTAGTGATACTAAGCTCTTCTCTGAATGGGCTTGTGAAAAAGGAAAGATGCTGTGAATAACAGTGAGGGCAGCTCTGCATGCTGCTTTTTAATGCTGCCTTCCTCTCAGGGGAAACTGAGGCACAGGCAGAGGGGAGCCCATTGCAGGGACTGAGCCCTCCCCAGGGCTCACCCAGATGAGGATGCTCTGCAGCCAGAGCATCCTCCTGCCTCAGGCCAGGTCCTCCCCTCCCTGCCTGGCTGGGCAGAGCTGGGGACACTCACTAGGAGCCCATTTCTGCACAGGACATGTCAGACCTGGGAATATTTGGGTCTTGTGCTGGTGCCTGACCTTGGGCAGGAACTGAGCCCCAGTAAGTATGATGAAGAAGCAGTGCTAAGAATGGGGAGTGATGACTTCATCCATTTGCAAGCATCTGTTAACTTCTTTGATACACCATAACTGTGCAGATAGGTATTTGTTTGTGTGATGGCTTCTGCTTTTCACCACAAAAGCAAGGGGCAGGCCAAGGGCAATCACTCCTGGCTTGTATCTCCTGCAAAGGAGCAACTCTGGGGCTTGGTCACATCTCCTGCTCATTTTCAGGATAGCAGCTTTGGAGAGCTGGAGGTGGGCAAGTCTCAGCCAACACTGGCCAAATCCCATGCTCACAGGTCGTGTTCACACTCTTATCTGTCTCCACAAGCCTTTCCTGCTGTGTAGCTGAGGTTAAAACATGGCAGAAGAGAGAAGAGAGCAGGAGCACAGGGAGCTCATGAAACGTGTCTTTGTGCTTCCCAGATCGGAGGAGAGGTGAACTTTTACCCTGGGCATGAGGCTGACTCATAAATCAAACAGTTACATAAATAACTGGGCAGATAAGAATAAAGGTTTTAAAACCCCAGAGGAATAAATAGTCCCTAGACAATGGAAGCTGTCTGTGTGATCCAGTGGCAGGGCCCTGGCTGCTCTAACAGCACAGTGAGCAGCAGCCAGCCATGCACAGCCATGGTCTCCAGCACTTACACTCACCCTGGCCAATGCTGAGCCTTGGAACTTGCTCTTGCTGGCAGCTGCTCCCATCAGGGCATGGCTGGAAGGGAGTATCCTGACTTGTGTCCTTTTACCTGAGCCTCCTCTGGCTTCACTGGGATGGGGAGGAGATGCCCCAGCTCTGCATCCATCCGAGCCCAGGCTGACAGTGCCTGCTACCCAGAGTGATGACTCTCCCTTGTACTGTGTGTCTTGTGGGATTATGGAATCGGGATGGTTTGGCTTGGAAGGGACCTTTCAAGGTCACCTAGTCCAACCTCTGTACACTCAGCAGGGATCTGCAACTAGATCTAGTTGTTCAGAGCCCCAAACAACCTGACCTGGAATATTTCTAGGGATGGGGCATTCACCACCTCTCTGGGCAACCTGGGGCAGTGTCTCACTAGCCTCAGCAGCAAAAAATTTCTTCTTTCTTTCTAGTCTAAACCTCCCCTTTTAGTTTAAAACCATCATGCCTTATCCTATCACAACAGGCCCTGCTCAAAAGTCTGTCCCCATCTTTTTGATAGGTCCCCTTACATACTGAAAGGCTGCAGTAAGCTCCAGGCTGAACAACCCCAACTCCCTCAGCCTGTCCTCACAGCAGAGGAGTTCCAGCCCTCAGATCACTGTTCTTGCAGCCTTGGCCAGCTGCATCCCAGGGCTTGTCAACCTTCAGTGTGCCAGTCCCCAGTTTCCTCAGGCAGTTATCTGTAAGGTGATGACTTGGTGGTTCATGTGGGAAGGGTTTGGAGGCTCAGTCCTCCTGGGGCAGTACAGTGACTGTGAGATGTAAGGGGAGCTGAGCTTTGTGTTTGATGTCACTTGAACTGGGATTTGGGAGAGGAGGTTGGGAAGAGCCTGAGTGCTGATGTGAGCCTAGCAAAGACAAGAGTACTGTGGGCAGGGTGCAGAGCACACCAACACATGGCAGGCTGGGGGAAAGGAAAGAGAAAAATGCCCTGCCTCTGTTAGCTGAGTGATAGAACTGGGAGATGGAACCAGCTCAGGCATGTGAATGTGTTTGGATGCTTCATACACAGACCCATTCCCATCCCTGCTGCCTTGGTGCACAGGATGTGCCTGGCTGGGTGGCATGAGGGCTTCTCCATCCTCCTGACCTGAGCTGAGGTTTGCCAGGGAGGAGAGGTGGGTGGCAGCCCTGTCCTGGGCTGGCCTGGCACCAGTGGGGGTTTGTGTTGGGAAAGCTGGAGAATTTCTTGCTCTTCAGCTAAGGTTCATGTCCTGGCTGCTGCTGTCAGAGAGGAGAGCAGGTTTTATGACTCTGAACTTAGCTTGTGCACCTTTGGGATAAATGAAGGGTAAAATTTCCTACAATTGGAAGTGTTTGCTGCATGTGGATTCAGAGCAGTGTGTGCTTAAGGCTGGCAGAGGGCCAGGCAGGCAGATGTGACACAGCCCAGGCAGCATGCTGGATGGAACCCAAGTGATTTAATGGGAAGAGGGAGGGAAGGGGTAGGAAGAGATGTGGAAGTAGCTACTGAGGAGCAATGCTGAAAGGGCCAAGCACTGAGGAAGCTGGTGCTGTTTCCATTGGGATATGCCTACCACATAGAGCTCTAACAGGGACCTGACACAAGTTTCTCTATTCCTGAGAGGAGGCTGGCAGAGCAGCTTGTGCACAAGCTACAGAACTGTGCTCTTTTCATCTCTTGCTTTTGCAGTTCTCTTGGAGGTGAATGTCCATGTGACCATCCAGCCTGTTCTTGCCTCCTGATCTCTGCAGCTCTTCCCCTGGTTTGTGCCCCAGATTCTTTCCTGCTGCTTTTCCTCTTCCCTTTCCTTCCTTTCATATGTACTGACTGTCCTTGGTGCCATTTGGAAAGCACCTTGCTCATGGCACAGCATGGCTGATGCCGGCTTCCAGGTGAAAGCAGGGTGCCTGATATCTGTCCATGTGTCTACATAACTGGGAGAATGTGCAGGGGATACCAGCCTGGTGGTTTCTTTTGTTGGTGTAGAGGAGAGCTGAGGGCTCTCAGGCTCAAGGCATCATGGGGTGGGCAGCACATGCTGCATCTCCTGCCCAGAATGGAGATATACACTGCATCCTCTGCTTGGGATGGGGGCACACACTGCATCCCCTGCTTGAGATGGGGGCACACACTGCATCCTCTGCCTACGATGAGGTTATGTGCTGCATCCCCTCTCTGAGATAGGTTCCCACATTGTTCTGTGGATTTCTGTGTGCCATGGCTAACAGGGCTGGTGACTGCACTCAAGAAGGGGAGGTATGGTAGGTTTGCATCCATTTTATTTTTTGGATGGGTTTGGGTGTTTGAGATGAAAGATACTGCACTATCAAAGAGCAAACCTGCAGGAGTAACATCCTCCCACCTGCTTCTGCAGATTTGGCCTTTAAAATGCTGAACACCTACACCAGCAGAGCCCCCAGGAGCCACGTGTGCCCATGGATGCCTCAGGCTGCTGCTGAGGGTGGCAGCATGGTCCAGCAGGCATCGGGGCTGTCACAGGATGGGGACACACACACACACACACATACCACTGCCACCCTTCTCCTCCAGCAGCTCCTCGCGTGAGAGGTGAGAGCCTGCTGTCATGGGGAGCAGAGCCTGCTGGCAGCTGTGTTGAACAGGTAGGGCAGGTCTGGGGAAAAGCTGAGAGCCTTGCAGAGCTCCTTCCCACCTGTGAGCCCTGATCAAACACCTCGACGGGCTGCCCGAGTGGGAGCCATGATGTAATCTTGGGAAGGCCAAACAATCAGCTCTTTCATGGCAAGGCGATAACAATCAAAACAGTATGTAAGGGCCTGCCATGCAAGAATACACATGCACATTATACACTGGAGGCAATTGAAAGCCCCAGTGAAAAGGGGCTTGTTAAGAATATGTAGCCTGCTTTCATAATCAGTTTGTAAAAGAATAGGCCCTTGAAAACAAGGGTTTAGGCTTATAGAAGGCTTTCTGTGCCTTGACCTTGCAAATATGCAGAGATGCCAACTTTTTTTTTGAAAGTGAACTTGGAGTCTCCCAGCGTGGTGCCATAGCAGTTGGCAGGCGAGCTGAGGGTTGGAGGTCCAGCTCCTGTATGTTCCCCAGGGGACATGGAGTCTTTCCCTCTCACCACGAGGAGCTGATCCACGGTGGAGCTCCATGAGGATGCCATGGTTTTACCTCTCTGCTGCAAAAGAGAATCAGCCTTATCCTCAGTGCAATTCCATCATGACTGGACCTTTTCTTCCCTAAAACTGCAGCACTAGGCTCTGCTGCAGAAGATCAGCCAGCATTAAGGGTAGATCCATCCCAGCATTGCTGGCTCTCTGCAGGACTCCTGTATAGATGGCACGTGTCCTAGTGTTGTTTCTGTTCTGATTGAGAAGGTCATGGAGGATGTCACTGTCATTGCTGCCATTTTACAGGTGGGGAAGCTGAGGCAGAGAGCTGAGGAAGGTAATAGGTCTAATGCATGTTGGCTCCTTGATGCTTCCAAGGACACCTGAGTCCCTTGTGCCCAAATGGAGGAGACACCCAGGTGACATTTCTGCATTGACCAGGGCACTGGTGGCAGAGCCACTAACAAGGCATGTGCATCCCAAGGCAGAATCCAGTGCAGTTTCCCCTAGGATGCTCTTTCTTTAGATCAATGCATGTTTGTAGGTTGGGAATGAGCCACAGGTTATCCTCCTTGTCTGGACACGGGTGTCCCATCAGACCACATGGGATCTGCTTCTAATACTTCTCGGTCAGTTATTCCTCACCTTCCTTGCTTCAGTGACCCTAATGTCTCTCAACATTTCATCCTGATGCTTGTCCCTCCTGTTGGCTCTTCTCCCTGTTGTCATCTCCTCTGTCCCCCATAGCTTGCTGTGGACACCCAGAGGTTCAGCTCCCCTGGGCCAGGCTGCTCCAGTCTGTCTGTGTGCCTCTGTTTTACAATGTAGTTCTTTGCAGTCAGGGGAAGCCTTCCAAGAATCCCCACCTATTTCCGTCATAAGGACTCCTTTGTGTTCCTGGTACACAATGCAGCTTTGATTCAGTTGCTTTCTCACCAACTGTGTTGCCGTCAGCTCAACACGGGAGCTGTGGAGAAGGTGTGAGGTGTGCATGGCTCTGGAGCCAAGGGGGAGAGCAGTGTGCCCTGGGGTGGTTTTATTTCATAGTTGGGGCATTGGAGGTAAAATCTTCTTTGCCTTAGCACCTGGACATCTCCTGAGATATTGTGCTGGGCAAACAGAGGTGGCCCCTGAGCAACGAGGGGAGGTAGCCTTCATGCAGTGAAGCGAGGCAAGGCAAATAGGAAGGCTTATATGTTCCTGGTGTCCATGTTGTCATGGAGTTGTCGTCATCCTGATGAGATTAGTGTTCCTGGGAAAGGCTCAAAAGGCCCCAAAGTTGAAGGAATGTTCAGGCATAGCTATGGTAGGAGGAAGTGCTGAAGGAATGAGTGTGGTCTAGGTGAGCACAAAAGACCTTTGTGGGGACACGGAGAGACTGGAGGCCAGGAGGTGACATGGGGACCATCTCAGCCTGACACTGAACCCAGAAAGTCCTTTCTGCCTCACAAATGTCCCAAGGCAGGAGAAACCTCACGTGCAGGGATGCTGATGGCCGGGTGCTGCATCTCTGGTGGCCTTTGCCTCTTGCCATACCACTCACTGAAGCTGTGTGTGCCTGTTCCCTATGCCCACCCTATCTGCCAGCAGCCACATTTCTTGGGAGAACAGGTTAAAATCTTGACCTGGGAGAGGCCACACATTGCAGCCTTGCTACGAAGGGCTGGGCAGAGTGGGTGGCCTGGCCCCAGCAGGTTACTGTTGGTGTTGAGCACACCATGACCCATTGCACACTGTTGGATGTTGCTGCCTGTGGTGTGTTCATGCTCACTGCAGCCCTTTGCTTGCTGTACTTGCTGAGCTGGCTGCAGCCCCATCCCCAGCACGTGCCAGACCCCCTGGGCACCCAGTGCTGCCATCGGCGTGGCCCAAGCTGTAGGGCTGGGGCTAGTTCTTCCTTTTGGGGAACCCTGCGTGGGAGAGAGAGAGAGAGAGAGAGGGGAGGGGGAAAAGAGCAGGGCAAACCCACCTTCTCCTGCTGGATCTGTCCGTGGGTTAAATTCCCCTTGGGGCTCTCTCTGCTGCAGGGTAAGGGGTCAGCACGGGGTTCCCTCCTCCCGGCGGGACCGGGCTGAGGGGGGGGCTCACCACCCTTCCCACACAGACCCCTCCATTCACACCTCCCTCTCCCACCCCATTAATTTGTTGTGGTCGGGGCCAGTAATAGCTGCTTTGTGCTAAGGCGAGGGAAGGAGGAAAAAAAACCCCAGGGCACAGACAGCGGCTCCAGTGTTTTCTACAAGGGATGTTTTTCCCCCTCCGTTCTCTCTCTCTCTTTCCCTTGAATAATGTTTTTGATTGTAATAGCCTGTCCTGGTTAGGGAAACCCACAGCCTCTCCCCCTTCCCCTCCCCTCTTCTGTAAACCCTGGTAGAAGTTTAAACAACCCAGAGAGATTTTTTCTCACCAGTCTTATTTTACTAATAGGAAACAAGTGTTTAAAGCAGCAAAGGGAGCCTTCAGCTGCTGGCAAAGGAATAAGTGACCTTGCAGAGAGGCACTGGGGTCCTGCTTGGAGCTCTAGGCTAGGGCAGGTCACAGCCCAGCACCTTGCTGCTGGAGCTCTGAGCCCCCCCAGGGCAGTTGGTGTTTCCCTAGGGATGGGTCATGGCCAGCTCCACCAGTGAAGCCACAATGGGAGAAATGCTCCAACTATGGAACAAGCTCTTGTTCACCATTGTGGGATTGCTCAGCCTAAGGAGCCCGTGCCATAAAAAACCAGCCCCATGTGGTTTGGTGCTTACAACATTTTTCTCTCTTGAGTGGAGGAGAAAAACCTCATATCCCAATTTCCTGGTTTTCCCCAGAATTTCAGAACTCCTGCTGAGCTGGAAGGAACCCTGGAGCAGAAGGGAAGGACCATTCCCAAGGCTGGAGCAAATCCCAGCTGTGGGTGGGGTGTGCCAGGAGCAGCCTCTGCTCAATGAGGTGCTGCCTAGAGCAGCTGCCTCCAGTGTAGAAGATCTGTAGAAGATCTGACAAACCTTCCCACTGCAAATGTGACTATTTTGGATAAGCTCTGGATGGTGTGGTGATCCCACAGTGGGATGACTGGGTGGAGAGACGTGGGCAGGAGCTCAGTGGGTGGGTGCAGGGTGCTCTGAAGGTAGCTGCTGAAATAGGCATTGGGTCTGAGTATCCAAGGAGAAACCTAATTGTTTGTCCTTGGACATCCCTTCAAACCTCTCCTGTCTGTCCTTCAGCTGTCAGCACTAGGAGCTGTGCTTTGTGCTCTGGGAGCATGGGGCTTGACTTGGAGTGGTTCAAGTTCACCACACCTGCCTGCCTAGCCCCTTTAGCAGGCTTTTTATCTCTTGGACCTGGAATCATAGAGTCATTAAGGTTGGAAAGGACCTCTAAGGTCATCATCTAGATGGGGATGTCCCTGCCCACTGCAGGGGGGTTGGACTAGATGAGCTCCAGAGGTCCCTTCCAACCCAAAGGATTCTGTGATTCTATGATTCTATGATTGTGTCCAACTATCAACCCAACACTTCCATGCCACTAAACTATGCCATGAAGTGCCATGTCTACATGGTTTCTTGAACACCTGCAGGGTTGGTGGATGAGTGGATGGTGGATGAGAAGCTGGCCATGAGCAAACAGTGCATGCTGGCAGCTCAGAAGGCCAATGGCATCCTGGGCTGCAGCAAGAGAAGCGTGGCCAGCAGAGCCAGAGAGGTGATTCTGCCACTGCACTCTGCTGAGACCTCATCTGGAATACTGTGTCCAGTTCTGGAGCCCTCAACACAGAAAGGACATGGAGCTGATGGAGCAGGTGCAGAGGAGGCCACGAAAATGCTCAGGGGCTGGAACACCTCTGCTCTGAGGACAGGCTGAGGGAGCTGGGATTGTTCAGCCTGGAGAAGAGAAGGCTTCAGGGGACCTACTAGTGACCTTCCAGGACCTAAAGGGAACTTCCAAGCAGGCTGCAGAGGGCCTGTTTGCAAAGGCCTGCAGTGAAAGGACAAGGGGCAATGGTTTTAAATTGGAGAAGAGTAGATTTAGACTGGACATTAGAAAGAAGTTCCTCCCCACGAGGGTGGTGGAACACTGGCCCAGGTTGCCCAGGGAGGTGGTTGAGTTCCCATCCCTGGAGGCATTGCAGGTGAGGCTTGCCAGGGCTCTGGGCAAGCTGCTCTAGTTGGGGATGTGCCTGCCCACTGCAGGGGGGTTGGACTAGATGAGCTCCAGAGGTCCCTTCCAACCCAAACCATTCTAGGATTCTATGGTGACTCAACCACTTCTCTGGGCAGCCTGTTCCAATGCTTAACCACTCTTTCAGTGAAGAAATATTTCCTGATACCCAACCTAAATCTCCCCTGGCACTACTTGAGGCTGTTTCCTTTTGTCTTATCGCTAGTCACTTGGGAGAAAAAACTTAACCCCACCTTGCTCCAACCTCTTTTCAGGTATTTGTAGAGAATGAGAAGCTCTCCCCTGAGCCTCTTCTTCTCCAGACTAAACAGCTCTAGTTCCCTCAGCCACTCCTCAGAAGGTCTGTTGGAAGATTGATTCTCACAGCAGCCTTGCTCCTGCTGTGCTGCTCTACCAATGGACAGAGCAACCCTCCCGAGGCTCTGGCTGCTTTTGGCTGTACAAGTCCAAGTGCCACATTTTGGTAGGATGCAAGAGAGCACCAGTGTAATTGTGGGCAGTTATATGGAGGGGAAAATGCTGTGCTTTGTCATCAATCTCTTGGTGTGGCACACAAGGGCTGACTTATTGAAATTTTGTAGGCTGTATTTACAGAGAAAACATAGAGCTGGTGCTGTGCAGAGCCCTATCAGTCCCAAGGTCTGGAAGAATCATATCAGACAAAAAAGGGAAGGCTTAAATTATAACCTCTCAGGATAATCTAATCCATAAGGGAATGAAAATTACTCTGCTTCTGTGAACAAGATCAAAACCTGAAGAATTTAATTATTAGGGACATATTTGTGAATATATCCATAGACTGGTTTGGGGAAAGAGATGTCATTTTTACATTCTGTCTGGTAGGTAGGTAGCTGCTGGGGAATTGCTTCTAATCCCACTCCAAATGATTTGAAATTTGCCAACTTTCAGGTTTTGCTCTAAGTCCAACTCCAGTCCAACAGATTCGTGGAGTTTTATTACTGAAATAAATATATCTTGAGTTGATTTGCCTAGACTCTACAAAATTCCAGAGAATACCTGGCTGACCAATCAGTCTGCTGCCTGTAAGTTGAATATTGGTGCTCCCCAAGTCAGAACCTTCCTTCAGTAAGCTTCCTTCAGTGCTGATGCTTGGAGCAGCATCTCAGTCAAATCAGTGGCAGAACTTGTACAGAGTCCCAAGAGTTTAGGATCTGGCCTGCAGAACCTTGTGACATTTCTTCCAGCTCTGCACTGGACAACTCTGTGAGAGAAAGCAAGCAAAATCCTGTGCCTAAATTAGCCTTCTGGATAGAGGTCCAGGGATGCTGCAGATCCCAGGAAGCACTGAGTCAGAAACACCTCATGGGGCCTCCCTGGACAGGTCTGTTCTCCACCATCTGGTCTCTGTCACTCCCAGGGCTGTTGCCGAAGCTGAATAAATGCTGCAGAGCTCTTTGAAGATGAAATTTGCTGTGTTCATGTTAAATATTAGCATGACTAGCCCCAGGGCTAACTATTGCACTTGCAGTCAAAAGGCAGAGCTTTCACAATGTGTCTTTTTTCCCCTCCCCAGCTCACAGCAGCCTGCCCTAGGCTCTACTTTCCACCTTATGTATATATTTGTGCTTTGTTTGTGTGTCTAGGAACTTAGCAATTGGGATTGGGATTCAGAATTTCCCAGAGGGCCTGGCTGTCAGCCTGCCTTTGCGTGGAGCTGGATTTTCAACCTGGAAAGCATTCTGGTAAGCCAAGGTCCTCCTCACTCCTCTTGACCTCCTCCACCAGCAGCTCCTGACAAGTAGGTGCCTGGAGATTTCCTCCCTGTATCTGTGTTGCTTTGTCATTGAGCTGCCCTTGGCATGGGCTCACTTTGCTCAAGTGCTGCTTCCCACAGCCTCCATGGAGTAGGTGTTTTTTGCTGGGGCTGGAATGATGTTCCAGACCTGCTAGATTCCCTCCTGGCATCTTGGAGAATCATAGAATCATTCAGGCTGGAATGGACCCTTGGGATCATGGAGGAACTTCTTTCCAGTGTGGGTGCAGGGCACTGGCCCAGGCTGCCCAGGAGCCTGTGGAGTCTCCTTGTCTGGAGCCATTGCAGAGCTGCCTGGACACATTGCTGTGTGAGCTGGTCTAGGTGATCCTGCTTTGGCAGGGGGGTTGCACTAGATGATCTTTCTAGGGCCCTTCCAACCCCTGACATACTGGGATACTGTGAGTCCAACAGTTAACCCTACTCTGCAAAATTCATCCCTAACCCCTATCCCCCAACACCACATCTAAACAGCTCTTAAACATATGCAGGGATGGGGACTCAGGCACGTCCCTGGGCAGCCTGGGCCAGGCTCTGACCACTCTTGCTGTGAGAAATTTTTTCCTAGAGTCCAGGTTCTCTTGTTCTATCACTAATTCTCTGTGAGAAGAGACTAGCACCAACCTCTCTACAATGTCCTTTCAGGTAGTTGTAGAGAGTGATGAGGTCTGCCCTCAGCCTCCTCTTCCTCAAACTAAACAGTTTCAGTTGTGTTATAGTCAAAGAGACTGAAATCAAATGTTATGATTTTATTAAAAAGGCACAGGCACAGTCTGAAAATCCCTTGTGGTCTCCTGTGGCCCCTGGTGCCATAACTGTGCCCACAGCAGAGGGAGCATTAAACTCATTGCCCACAGGAAAGTGTGGGGAGGGATACCCATGTTCCTAGAATCCTTGGATGGGTAGGATGAGCTCATTAGCCTTCTGGCAGTCATCCTAGGAGAAGGACAACTCTGATTCCAAACCCGGGCAGATGGAGCTCGTTTAGCCCTGTAAGGCCTTCCAGCTAAGAGGTTAAACCTCTGTCCTAAGGACTTGGCTGCCAGCATCCAAGCTTGCTAGGCCCTGGCAGATGAACCTTAGGACTAAAGGGTGGGTCCAGCTCTGCGCATGCTGTGTCTCACCTAAAAAAATCCATAGCTCAGGCTCGAGGGTGCTATCTGCTATCCTCTTTTTATCAGCGCTTGGAAAAGGCGCTGAGGAGGAGCATGGATGGAGCCCTCCCTGGAGCTTCATTCACGAAGCCTAGCCATACATTAAAAAGGCAAATTAGCAAAGCAGCACGCTGGGCAAACAGGGGAACAGCCTGGCAGCATGTCCCCCCCAAAAATTCACAAATTGCTATCACTAACTCCTGGCTTTTATACTATCCGTGGTTTCGTTTCTTCTTCTGTGTTCCTACAGTTTCGATTCTTCTCAACTCTCCTCCGTATTCCCACAGTCTTGCTGAGCAGCAGCATTCTCAAAGTATAATATTCTATCGATATAACATTCTACCAAAAGTTACAACACTAGCTTCCTAATCAACAAAGTGAATTTCAAAGAAGCAACCTTGAAACATGACTATCAATAGAGTACCAATCTTGAAACTACAACAGGCTATTCTCTTAACAATCAAAACAAGTCTTTTACTTAACAAAGCAAGCTTTTAAGCAATTATAGTAAGCTTTTCTTTCCACAAACCATGCATAACAGGCTATTGTCTCATTTTATCTGCCTAGCAGATAGGTTTTACAGAAGGCAGATAGGGAGGTTCTACAGAGGTTCTACAAAAATAAGTCTATAGCAATACAAAAATAAGTCTACAGGAATATTTGTTTGATGAGCAAATTGCATACAGTTCACCTATCACAATTGCTCTTCATAAGATTTGTTCTCCAGGTCATACAATCATAGAATCCTAGAATGGCCAGGTTGGAAGGGACCCTAAAGATCATCTAGTTCCAACCTCCCCACACTGAGCAGGGATGCCAATCACTAGCCCAGGTCACCCAGGGCTGCATCCAGCCTGGCCTTGAACACTGCCAGGGATGGAGCAGCCACAACCTCTCTGGGCAACCTGTGCCAGTGCCTAACCACTCTCTGGGGAAAGAACTTCCTCATAATCTCTAATCTAAATTTCCCCTCCTTCAGCTTATAACCATTCCCCCTTGTCCTAGCACAGTCTGACTGCTTAAAAAGTCTCTGCCCTTCTGTCTTATAAGGTCTTTCTCCAGCTTTGCCTCCTCTGCACTTGCTCCAGCACCTCGATCCCTTTCTTGTATTGGGATGCCCAAAACTGAAGCCAGTACTGGAGGTACTGCTGCTGGGAGCACTGCTGCTTTGCAGCTTGGCAGAAGGGTGCTGAGCACTGCCCTGCTGCAAGCCCCCAGCTCCTGAGGGATGCACTGGTGAGCCCAGCAGGTCAGCCCATGCTGCTGCAGCTGCCTGCTCAGTGCCTGTGCCTGCACTAAACAAGGCTTTTGATTGGGTTTCATTTTATATTATTTTGATTCTCTTGCTTTTTTTCCCCCCTCTCACTTCACTCTAGGCTGGATTTCAAACCCACTCAGTGGTTTTTTTTTCTCTTCCCTTTCCCTGGAGGTGAAGAAGCCAAGGGCATGAACTCTGGGAGCACAGGGCTGTGTTCCTGCCCGTGCACGTGTGCTGGGCTGCCTGATGGATGGCAGGGCAGGGGAAGGCTTGGAAACAGCTCCCAGCAAAGCTTTGTTTTCTTTTCCTCCCACCCAGCTCCAATTCAGTCAGCACAGCCAGTGCTGGGACTTGCACCAGGATTGCTGCTGCTGCCGGGAAGGGAGTTCCCATGGTCCAGAGAGTTGAAACAGGCTTAGAGGGAAACAAAAATGAGAGGGAAGAGCAGGATTTCATCCTGGTTGAGGCTGTGGCCAGGTGTCCTCTTTGGGACTAAGTTGTGCTGGTTGGAGATGTTTCCTCTGTCGCCCATCACTGCCCACAAGCTGGATCCCTAAGTGCCACAGAGCTCTTGGGGAAAGGAATCAGATCATGCCTTAACTCCCTTCCTGGAAAAGTCAGCTAGGTTAGGTCAAATTGCATTTGGAATAATCCAGGTGACTTGGCTTGGTGTGGCCAGGTGGCTGAACTCCTCCTGGACATAGAATCATAGAACAGTTCCATCTGGAAGAGACCTTGGAGATCATCAGTGCAGCCTTTGTCCTAGCCCTAGCAACCTGCTAAATGATGCTCCCCAATGCAACATCCACCTGTCTCTTAAACACCTCCAGGGATGGGGACTCAAGCACCTCCCTGGGCAGCCTGTTCCAATTGCTCACAACCCTTGCAGCAAAGAAATTCCTCCTAATGTCTAGCCTGAACCTCTGCTGATGCAATTTCCATTCATTTCCCCTTGTCCTATCACTCTCCACCAGGGAGAACAGCCCAGTCCCTGCCTCTCTACAACCTCCCTTCAGGTAGTTCTAGAGAGCCATGAGGTCTCCCCTCAATCTCCTCTTTTCCAGACTAAACAGGCCCAGATCCCTCAGTCTTTCCTCCTCAGGCTTATGCTCTAAGCCCTTTAGCAGCTTGGGAGCCTCTGTCCCCTCTCCAGCACCTCCATGTCCCTCTTGTAGTGAGGAGCCCAAAACTGGCTGCAGTACTGGAGGTGAGGCCTCCCCAAAGCTGAGTTAAGGGGCAGGATCACCTCCCTGCACAGCCCCATGGGAGGGCTGTGTCACCCCTTGTGCCAGGTCCCTGGTAGCTTTTAGTGTTGGTCTTTTGCAGGTATGGGCAGCTGAGTGGCATGGTGGAACCCTTAGCTGGCATCTTCGGAGCCTTTGCCGTGGTGGTGGCAGAGCCTCTCCTTCCCTATGCCTTGGGCTTTGCTGCTGGAGCAATGGTCTACGTGGTGATGGATGATATCATCCCTGAGGCACAGACTAGGTGAGACTCCTTGGTAACCACCACCAAAGGTAGGCATGGGGGGAGGCACAAAAAACTCGGGAAGATTCCTTCCTTTTCCCAGATGAGATACAAAACACTGCTTCTTCCCCCATCCAAGAAGGTGGTCCCAGCTTCCAGGAGCTCACCCCCTCCCTTTTCTCCCTGCAGTGGCAATGGGAAGCTAGCATCCTGGACCTCCATCCTAGGCTTTGTGGTGATGATGTCCCTGGATGTTGGGCTGGGCTAGGGCAGCGTGCTGCTCCCCAGGAGAAGACTTCAGAGCCATTTGTGCAGCAGCGTTTGGAACTGGACATGTGTTAGCCTCTGGACTTCTTTTGTACATCTGGTATTTTGGATCTGGTTTGCTGTTGATTTCCCCTCATTTTCTATCTCTCCCTCCCCTCCAGCATCATGTGGATGGTTTTCAAAGCACAAACACGGCTGGGTCCTCTGGTTTCCTTTTGCCAGCAGATTTTCTTCTCCTCTCAGGAGGGTTGTTGGGCTGCAGGTCACCCTGTCCTTTCCCTGCTGTGCTGGGCTGGTTTCTCTGAGCCAGGTTGCTCTGGGTTTTGATCATCTTTGTTCTCTAGAAGATTAGAAATTCATTGTTGGGAGTTTTAGCTGATGTGTGGTTAAGTACCAAGGGTTTGAGTGGAGTCAACTCCCACTGAGAGTCTTGATTTCCATTCCTTTTCCAAAGGGCATTAGGGCTGAGATGACATGTACAGCAGGATCACAGGTCTTCTGTATCCCTGCTGGCCCTAAGGAATGTTCTAGGGTATTTGTTTTGATGGATAGAAATAGTCCAGGCAAATAAAAATGCATTTTCTTGGGATATTTGTGAGAGGGAAATGTCATTTTTTCCTAAGTTTCTCTCCCAAGTGGAGCTTTGTTCCAGTGCATTGTGTCCAATACACTGTGGACAATGTGTGAGATTTTCTCTGAAGGAAAAAACAAAACCAGGAAAGAATTTTTGTGTGTTTTTCCTCTTTGAAAAGGCAAGGTGTGGTCACCCACATTGCTATTGATGTGCTGCCTGACTGGTGAGCAGCAGGACAGCTTTCCACCTGGGCCCAGGGCTGTGTCTGGCCTTACCAAGCTGGTTTACAGCTCCTGGCTCCAATGCTCCATAACTCCCCAAAGAGCCAATGAAGGTTTTTCCCAGTGGTGGCCCTGGCTGCACTTCATCCACAGCAAAGCTTGGAGCTGAGTCAGGACCAGAGTGTGCTGGGAGCTCTCATCTTCCTGAGGATCCTCAGGATAACGTAATTCATCAGGGTGAATTAATTATCCCAACTGAAGAGCCAGAAAAACAAGTACCATGTGTACCTGCCTCTTCACCCTCTGCTCCAAGCACCTCTTGTTGAGATGCTCAACAGGAAGGAAGCAAGCCCTGCCCATCCCTCTCTGTGCCTTGGGAGCAAGGAGCAAAACTCTGAAGGTGGCAGGATGCTGCAAACCTCCCTAAGGATGCTTCTGTCTTTGGTAAGAAGCACTTCCATAAGACCCTTCAGCTGGAATAACTGGATCTCCTGTGGCTGGGTCCCTCTGCAGCCACAGGGCTCTCAGGGGAGCAGGGCAGTGAGCCTGGGGGGTCCTGGACTGCCCTGGAGCTGCAGGGAGGGCAGCCAAAGGGAACAGCCTTGAATAAACTGAGCTAGAGCCATGCAGTTTTCTTTGGTTTGCCATTTTCTGTTTGTTTGGTTGGATTTCAGTTGTATTCATTTGTGGATCACTTGGGATGATACAAAACTGCTGTTTGCCAATGGATTTGACCTTTTAACTGTGATTGGTTTCAATAAATGGGAGATTGAGAGTTTGCAGTGATCTATTTTAATGCCTTCAAGCCTTACCTTTGTGTCCCCTCCCTCCATTCTGCTAGGTTGTTGTTCTCCAGCCTCATTGTTCCTGGCTTGCTGAAGCTCCTGCCTGTTCCCCAGGAAGGCAGCCTCTGTGGGGAAGCAAACAAAGGGGAAAAGCAAAGCTTTGCAGTGCCTCATGCAGGCTCCCATGGGTGTGTTTGAGTTGCACTGGACTTCCTCAGTCAGCCAGCTCACCCCAGGGCCAGTGCCTGACAATGCCTCCTGCCTTGTGACTCAGACAAAAAGCAACCACAAGGAATCCTTGTGAGAGATGGGCAGGGAGAAACTTGATGAAATTTAACAAGGGGAAGTGTAAAGTACTGCATCTGGGAAAGAACAA
>VWZO01012764.1:18390-46477 GCA_013396975.1 Bucco capensis
ATGATCTTTCTAGGGCCCTTCCAACCCCTGACATACTGGGATACTGTGATACTGTAATCCCTGGGCTAAAAAAAAGCAGCTCTGCCTGCACTGACCTGGGGTTGGGCATCACTGTCACACACAGCAGGTACACATGTGCACACACATGTAGGTGCCATCCCTGGCACCCCATCCCATAGCCCCAGGGGTAATGCTTGTTTGGGACAAGCCAGAGTTCTGCTGTACCAGGGGATGGGAAGGGGGATCCAACCTTTCCAGGGATCTGTGGAGCTGCAGAGGTGAGCAGGGGAAACAGGGTTATGGCTCTCAGCAGGAAAAACAAAGGGTGTCAGGACCCCCTTTTCCAAAGCAGCAGGTGATTGCTGTCCCTGCCATCCTGGGGCAGGAATGGGCAGGGGGAGGGAAGGGATCTGCCAGCAGCTGGGAACAAGAGCCCTTTGCCCCTCCAGCTGATGTTTCCTTCCCAACACCACCAGTGAAAAAGCTAGATCATCTCCCACTGCTCTTCATCTCATTTCTAGGCACTCTGGCAGTGTTTGTAAAGCTTTTAGCTCTCTGTTTTCAGCTGAAAGCCTTCACTTGAAGCTTCAAAAGCTCAGGGGTGTCCCCAGGCTGGGATTTCTCACAGCCTGTTAGTGATATTTGCTTATTTGATCTCTGGTGTGTGGTGTAAGCTGGTACAAAAACACAGGGTATACATTTAAAGGCAGCCTTGTAATCAGATTGCTGGAAGCTAGTATCAGGGAAAGCATTTAATCCTGCTTAGTTGTAGCCAGCCCAGATAATCCTGCACATTGGAGCTGCAGGATATGAGTGGGGAGGCTGATGCAGAAAGCACATGGCAAAATCTTTCTTTGCTGTTTGTACCCTGCAGGTAAATGAAATTCTATATCTGTTCCTTGGATTGATTGAAAAGCTGGCTGGGGGCCAGGCCTGAAATTACCCATGGAAACAATAGCTGTCAATGGCAAAGGTGGAGTTTGGAGCAAAGGCAATCAAAACAGGCAGCAAAACAGAGACACTGGCCAGGAGACCACGCTGGAGAGAAAAGAGGAAGGTTGTCCTGTGCTTGGAGCTGGGGTTTGGAAAGCCAAGTGTGCTTGGGCCCCAAGCCTTGCTTGGATATGTGTGGTGGGTGGGGTGCAGCTGGGGCAGCACACAAGCTTGTATGCTCATGGTGAGCACAGAGGGAGGGGTTTTTTTTCTGTCTTCCCATCCTTTTGATGGGTGGCAGTCAGCCTTCAGAGGGGCACAGCAGTGCCTGGACTGGTTGGAAATGGCCTTTGAACAGGTATCCTATTAAACTGGAGCATCAGTGCTGCCCCCCGAGGAATTTTTCAGTGGAGTCATGCACAGAAAAAATTTAGCTTCTTGGATTTCATCTTAAAATGGTAATAATTATTGGCATTGACTAGAGGAAAACTTAAACTGGGACTCCTCTCCATCCAAAAGCCTCAAACCCCTAAAGGTAAAGAGCAAGGTCTTTTCCTAAGCAGCACTTTTGCAATGGGCTTTGAGAAGAACCCAAAAGCCTTGTGTAAGTTTGTGGCTTGCTTCCTGATGCTTTTGTGGGGGTTTTGTTCTTCAGAGGCCTGGAGGATAGCACATGGTACCCAGCTGAGCAGTTAATGGCTGGGCAGAAGAGGGTAGAGGAGTCCAAGAGGAAACTCCTCTGCTGACAGGAGAAGTGCCTGGGACAAACATCAAGTTGTGCTTGTGACTAAGTGGTGGATGGAGAGGCTGCTGATAGCTTGGGTGTGTGGCACTCTACGTGTGTTTGCTGGGGGATTAGGGCTTGGGAGAAGGGATTATTTGGGGATTCTCCCTTCAGGAATGCAGCTGATCCATCCTGCCTGCAGCTGCAGGGCAAGGAGAATCAGAATCGTTTTGGTTGGAAGAAACCTTTGAGATCATCAAGTCCAACTGTTAAGCAGCATTGCCAGGTCACCACTAAACCATTTATTTCCCTCAGCACCACATCTCCATGGCTTTTAAACCATCCCAGGGCTGGTGACTCCAGCACTGCCCTGGGCAGCCTGGGCCAGGCCTTGACAATGCTTTTGGGGGAGAAATTGTTCCCGATGTCCAACCAAATCCTCCCCTGGTACAACTTGAGGCTTTTTCCTCTTATCCTATTGCTTGTTCCTTGGGAGAAGAGACCAACCTCCACCTCACTCCAACCTCCTTTTCAGTGAATTGGAGAGAGCAAGAAGGTCTGCCCTGAACCTCCTCTTCTCCAGTCTAAACAACACATTTCCTCAGCTGCTTCTCACAAGACTTGTGCTCTAGACCCTTCAGCAGCTTCACTGCCCTTCTTGGGACACACTCCAGCACCTCAGTGTCCTTCTTGTAGTGAGGGGCCCAGAACTGAGCCCAGGATTTGAGGTGCAGCCTCACCAGTGCTGAGTACAGGACAACAATCCCTGCCCTACTCCTGCTGGCCACACTAGTGCTGATCCAAGCCAGGATGCTTGTATCAGAAAAAGTGCCATCCCCTTTGCTCTGGGCAAATCTCCCCTTGCTCCCTGCCTCTGGGTGATGCCAGACACCTCACAGCAGGTGCCAGGGCAGCACGTGGAGGACATGGATGTTAACACCACAGCACAATGCCTGCTTGGCCACCACTCTCCCCTCTCATAGAATCATAGAACATTTCCAGCCGGAAGAGACCTTGAAGATCATCAGTGCAGCCTTTGTCCTAGCNAACTGGCTGCAGTACTGGAGGTGAGGCCTCCCCAAAGCTGAGTTAAGGGGCAGGATCACCTCCCTGCTCCTGCTGCCAACACTGTTCCTGCTCTAGGCCAGGATGCCATTGGCCTTCTTGGCCCCTGGGCACACTGCTACAGCAGTGTGTCTCCAGCAGCTCCTTCTCCCTGCCACTCTCAGCTTGCTCCCAGCCAGGGAGAGCATGGTGAAGAGCCACAGTGACAGCTGTGCAAGCGGGGGCAAGGAGAGCACCCTGGTGTGATACCACTCCCATCTCCCTGGGCTCGGTGCCGTGAGTCAGACAGCAGGAATGGGTGGGTGGCTGCGGATGCTGGGCACTCAGCGGCCGGTGCTGGGGTGCTGGGGAAGGTGAAGGAGGCTGTGGATCGCAGAGCTGGGCGGGAACAGGGAAGAAAAAACCCCAAGTGAAGGCTTTGCACGCAACCAAACAATAATGCTATTATTCAGGCCCACGGCGTCAGCCCAAACACGGCACCAAAGAGCAGCAAGGCTTGCAGGATGCGCGCCCAGGGGAGCTCGTGGCACCTGAGTCATTGCTTAGAAAGGGATGGATTTCACCTCCCTCCCCTTCGCACAGAAACAATTCAAACCTGCAGACAAAATGACTTCTATTCTTTGTAGGCAGACTTTGTTGTACTTGGCAAGGAGGCAGCAACGCAAACCGCGACGCTCGCTCTCGTGCGCACACACGCAGCTCCTGGCTCCCAGCTGCAGAGTAAACCTGTGCCTCCTCTTCCTGCTCAGGGCTCAAGCCAGTGCCCCAAGCCCATTGTGCTGGCTCTGGCTGTGCCACATTGCTGTTCTTCATGCCCAGCATGAACCCTCCAGCCTCAGGAACAAGCCTGGTTCTGGGGGATCAGAGGCAGGGAAGAGACGTTTTGGCTCAGGCTGCCTTTTTCCTAGGGCAGGTGTTACAGAGTCCTTGAGTTACTAGCCAGTGTCTCCTTTTTTTGGTATCTATTGGCACTCTCTAAGTCTTGCATGGGCAACCAGCCTTTGGAAAGCTATGTGCTTGTGTCCATGCTGGGCTGCTGGGGCTGCAGCTCATGGCTGAGCCCCTGGTTGCCTTTCTCCTGGTTGCTTTACTTAATCCCTTCCTTTCAACTGACCAATAGAAGGATGGTGACTGCAGAAAGGTTCCTCTCTGCTCTCCCAGAAGAATGTTCTCCCCATGATTTCTTGTCTGAGGTGGGAAAGGTTGACACAAGGGTGAAATGCCATCAGTCCACTGCAAAATCCTCCATCTGGAGGATTGTTCCTAATGGGAGAAGAGGGAAATCTACACACTGTGGGATCTGCATAATACACAGCTCTGATCTGAACACCCCTTTTCTTGTTTTAAGGCTTTTACAACGTGGAGAGCAGTTGTTTGTGCAAGAACAGGGAGACAGGGAGATTCCTGGGATATGTTTCTGTGTGCTATAATCCTACAAGGGGCTTCTTGAGAGCAGAAACTGAGCTTGAAGGTTTATTTTAACATAGTCTTACAAAACCCTGATAACTAAAAAGCTTTTGTGTCCAGAGCTGGTTTACATGGGGAATTGTTTAAATCTCTCTCTTATTGTTGTTCTTACATTAAATCTCTCTTATTGTTGCCTTCTCATGTTCTTACAGGAGCAACCAAAGCATTGCAGACCCAACACACACCCGCTCCCTGTCTTGCCTCATCCAAAGCCTTCTGCTGTGCCTGAAGCTGAAAACAAAGCTGCAGCTCCAAAACCCCTATGAAAGCAGGAGGGAAGAGAATAGCCTGGGTCTGCTTTCCTTTTACTGCAAAATAATTTCCCTGCCATAAAATTAACAGTGAGAGCCAAGGGAAGATTAGGTCATAGGGGAAAATGCTGGTTGAGAAACAATAGAGGGAGGTGCTGGTAACTGCCAGAGCCTGAGACTCCTCACCCCCAGGGACCTGCATCTCTGCTGGGATCCTCACCTCTGCCAGCACCCCATCTCTGCTGGGACCCTCATCTCTGCTGGGACCCCCACCTCTGCTAGCACCCCCACCTCTGTCAGTACCCCCATCTCTGTCAGCATCCTGTCTCTGCTGGGATCCTTACCTCTACCAGGACCCCAGTCTTTGCCAGAACCCTCACCTCTGCTGGGACCCTCATCTCTTCTGGGACCCCCACCTCTGTCAGGACCTACACCTCTACTTCTCCATCCCTAAGCCCCAGAAAACTGCTCCTCCAGCTCTGTGCAGGATAGGCAAACAGCATCACCACTCCCAAATCTTTCTTTCCCTTTCTTTCCCAAGGTTAAAATGACAGCAAGGGCTGGAGCATCCCAATTTCTCCCAACCTCGTGTTTTCAGTCTGGGCTGGCAGAGGTTGGACTTGGAGCACAAAGCAGTATCTCACTGTGTGGTTTGTTTTCCCCCTTCCTTTCCAGGCCATAATTTGTCCCAGAGTAGGGGAGTAGGGATGGAGATCCCAATCGACCAGCTGGCAGATGGACAAATCCTCTCGGGGGCTTCAGAAGTTCTTTCCCCTGAATCCAGAGTTGCTGCTGTGTCTGTTCCTGGAGGTCAGAAACCCCCAGGAATTCAGGGGAGATCTCTTCAAACTTGTTTTGGGGCAGGTTTCACACAAGCCCTCCAGTCCCCTCCAGTTGTGGGTGGTGATCGACCACATTGCCCAGAGAAACCATTCAGAGACCAGGGATCCAGACAACAAGGGAGCCCTGAGGCCTCCCAAGTCATTAAACAAATCCAGTTGTTTAGAAGCAGGAGGCCCAGGTGACTGGGTGGGAAAGCCCCCTGAGGCCTTGGTAATTGCTGTGGGTGGAAAAGAGACAAAGAGGTTTTGGGGGGATTTTTCCTCTGACTGTTGCCCTGGTGCAGCTAACAGCAGCTCCACCCCTGTTTGGCTTTATGGGGCACTCAAGGACTTGGCCATAGTGACACCAGGAGCCCAGACTGGGACATCTGATGTGATGCTCTGGTCCAGCCCTGGATGTCCTGTCCCTGGGCTTAGGGATGGGACATGGGCAGAGACACCCACCCCCAGCCTTCCCAAGTGTCATTTCAAGTGGACCTTGGCTCCAAATCCCCTGAGGTGTTTCCCTGCCTCTGAGGCTAATCCTTGCTCTTGCTGCTTCCCAAGCCTCAGAAGCAGCCTGTGAGCAAAAGGGATTTACTGGGTTTTTCCCCCTTTTCCTTGTGCAAATCGTTTCCCTTTCTGCTTTGTGTAAAGGGAACTGAGAGTCCATCTCCACACCAAAGCACCAGCATGGAATACTTCAACCTTGTGTAACTCCAGAAGGAAAGAGAGGAGTTGCTGCCTTGCCTTTCCTTCCCAAATTCAGCTGCCTCTCAGTTTCCAGGGTTAGACACATGCTGTGCTCAGACAAGATGACAAGCTGATAATAAGATGGAGCATTGCAATGTCTCTTGGCAAGCAGCACTGGGATGCTGTGGCTTGGGAGATGTGGGAGGGAGCAGGAGCCTGGGGACCTCCAGCTGCAGTTTCCCTCCCTAAGGACATCAACCTTTCAGGTCCCTTTTGGTTATTATTTGATCAGCATTCCTTAGGTCAAGAGATCTGAAAATACCAGTGGAAAACATCTGCTGCTGCAAAGCTGCAGGCCAGGAGGGGATGGTATCCCTTCCAGAGCCACACACTGAGTGTTTGAACAGAGTTATTTAGAATCATAGAATCATTATGGTTGGACAAGACCATCCACCCAACACTCCTATGCTCACCACTAAACCATGGCCCCAAGTACCACATTCCATGTGTTTTGAACACTCCCAGGGATGATGATTCCACCACTGCCCTGGGCAGCCTGGGCCAATGCCTGAGAACCCTCGAGGGGAATTCTTCCTACTGTCTAAACTGAACCTCTGCTGGTGCAACTTGAGGCCATTTCCTCTTGCCCTATCATCACTTGTTACTTGGGAGAAGAGATGGAGCCTCAGCTAACTGCAGCCTGCTGCCAGGTAGCTGTAGAGAGCAAGAATGTCTCCCCTGAGCCTCCTCTTCTGCAGCCCAAAGCAGCCCAGTTCAGGAGCAGCTCCACAGGCTGCTCAGCACCATGTGCCTCAACTCAGGCCATTTGCAAAGGTTTAAGATATGGTCAACACTGAGGGCTCTCTGCATGGTCTCTGGCTGCTCTTACCAGAGCAAGCCAGCCTGGAAAACACTGCTGAGACCCAAGAAGAACTCTGAGGTTCCTCCTCTGGTGGGCTTGGCTTCTCCCTCCTCATTTTTTTTCCCTCCCCCTCTCCTTGAAGCTCTCAGAAACAAGTGCTGTTTTATTGCAGATAATTTACCAGCTGCACAAAGGCTGCCTTGTCCTGCTGAGCTCCAGATGTTTAACATTTCACCAAAAACCTAATCATAAGGTACATGTTTCACTCAAGCACCAGCTGACCTGGATGGGGTGAGAGCTGCCTTCCAGCAGCCTTTCCCTTCCTTTTCCCAGGCAGCAGTAGGTTAGATCCCAGCTCTCAAGAGAGCAGGTAGTACCTGGTGCATCAGAGGTGACTTGGAGCATGGGTCATGCTGCCCTTGTTTGGGACACAGGGGCTGTGGAGCAAGGTCAGTGTGGCATTGCCCCAATTGGGCTTGGCAGGAGTGGCTGCAGGAGCTGATCCCTTTTTGCTGATCCCTTTTTCAGGGGCTGTCTGGAGCAAATCAGCCTCTGCTGGCTCTGTTGGAGGGTGCCTGCAGGTAGGAATATCTGCTTCCCACCTGTTGTCCCTGCTTGTGGGAAATGGGCGTCTTCAGGATGGAGATGCTGCTTCAGCAAGAGCACTGTGTGCTGCAAGGGGCTCCTGGGAGAAGAGCTGGGAGGGTTCATACTGGGGATTTTCCTGGCCCTGGGGACAGTGATCTGCAGGGCTGGCTTGTCCCCAGGGGTTCTGGCCCAGCCCTAGCTGTTCAGCTGCTCCATGGCTTTGCTCTGCCCTTGCTGAGCTCCTCCAGGAGATGACCCCAGGCTCCTGCTGGCAGCTCAGGATGGATCCTGCAAAGCCCTGGGGTCCTGCAGGAGAGTGGCTGCCTGCCTCTGCTCCATCCCCACCCCATTCCTTTGAGTGCAATCCCTTAATGGTGTAAAGAAGTGCCTGACGAAAGGCAGGGAGCTCAGTACAGCCCCTTGCCCCCCCTTATCTCCAGGCAGGGTCTGTTGGGCAATAGACAGTGAGTTGTGCTGGTGGCTGAGGCTGAGTGGCCCAGGCTCTGGATGGCAGCAGGGCTGATTGAGTGCCCTTGTTCACACCTAGAGTCAGCATTTGATGGCAACTCTAGTTACTGCTCTCTGTCAGGATCTCATGGACGTGTCAGGCCAGCACCAACCCTTCCCTGCTGCCTTGGGCTGAGGGCTGGGCAGGCAGGGCTGCCCCTGGCATGTCCCACCTGCTGGAGAAGGGCAGGTGACAATGCCTAGTGTCCCCAGGCACTTGGGGACAGGCTGGCTTCCAGCAGTGCCACTCTGCCTTGCCATGGAGCTGCAGGTGTTGCTGGGATGCCTTCTTCCTGAGCACCTGGGCCTGAGGGCTGTGAGAAATGAAAGCACAAGGTGCAGCCAGGGTCCCCTGTGCCCTGGGGAAGTATTTTCTGCAGAGGTTTATGGTGAAGGAGGTGGTGATGACTAAGGGAGCCTCAGGTCTCATGTGGACAGGGCAGAGTCTGATCCACCCTTTGGCTGGATGAGGCATCTCATCAGCAAGATCCAGCAGAAGAACAAGCCATGGCTCACAGGTGGTGGAGGTGAGAACTCTCCACTTCTGTACAACTAGCTGGAAGGAAGCTGGGGCCAGGTGGGGGTTGGTCTCTTCTCCCAAATAAGAAGCAATAGCGCAAGAGGAAACAGCCTCAGTTGTGCCAGAGGAGGTTTAGGTTGGATATTAGGAATTATTTCTTCTCTGAAAGAGTGGTTAAGCACTGGCTCAGGCTTCCTAGGGCAGTGGTGGAGTCACTGTCCCTGGAGGAGTTTAAAAGCCATGGAGATGTGGTGGTGAGGGACATGGTTTAGTGGTGACCTGACAGTGCTGGTTAAGGTTGGACTCGATGATCTGAAAGATCTCTTGCAACCCAAACAACTTGATGATTGTAACCCAAGTGCAGGCATGTGCTGGGGAGGCAGCAGGACAGCTGCTCATCCTTCTCCCCTGCCAACAGGGACTCTTTGCCACTGAGCAGTGGAGCAGGTGACCTGCTCTCCTGGCAGCTGAGAGGCCTGGAGAGTGGCTTGACCCACTGGCAAGTGCTCCCCAGCCCAAGCAGCCCCTCATTCTCATGCAAGACGTGCAGGGGGGGAGGGAATGAATCCCTGCATTGGGGAGCAGAGCCGGGGAGGCTTCGCCGCAATGAAGTAATCCTCCCCCAGCACCCTGAGCATATAAAGCACCGAGGAGCACAAGTGCCTCTCTGTCCCCTCTCTTTCTTCTCTTTCCCTTTAATAATCTTACTCTTTTGTCCCCATATGTTTCCCCTGGGTGTCATTGTCCCCCTCAGCTCTGGTAGCTGGCTGCCCATTGCAGCCCAGCTCTCTTGCCTCAGAGGTGCTCATGGTGCCACCTGTTTTTTCCACTTTATTTTCCAGGACACCTGATGTATTTATTTTCTCTTTTCATTTTTCCACACCCCCCTTCCTTTGCTCTAGGGTCTATTAAGTTTACTCCTTCTTCCCCTGCCCTGGGAGACCCAGTTAATGAGTAACCATAGTGTGCTTGGAGGCAGCTGTCTCAGACAAACTGACGGAGACTTTTTTGGAGCTGCATAAGGGAACGTTTGTTCTGCAGCTTCTCAATAGATCCTTGTGCAGGAGGCAAGAAGTGTGGGGAGAGAAAGAAAGAGACACTAAATCACTGGACTCCTTGAAAATCTCCCTGTGTGTGTGTGTGTGTGTGGTTTGAGTCCTTTGCTGTAAGAGATGTTGGATGAGGCACCTTTTCAAGTTTCAATAGTGAATTTATCTCCTCAAGGGAGCACACAATGTGCTTTGTGACAGCATTTCAGCTTTAAAGTTCTTTTTAAGTAACTTCAGTGTAAACCACACAGCCTTCTAGATACACTTGGTGTGGGGTTAGTGTCACATGAGTGGGGATTTTCTTTGTCCCTGTCCCAGCACAGAGCAGATTTTGCTCTTAGGGTTCAGAATTTTACCTGTTCCCTTCCTTTTGTTACACAGAGACATTTTGGGGGTTTTCTCAGATCTCTGCCATGGGGATTAAAGGCTGTTTTGTCTTCCCCAGGATGCCTGGCTGATGGGCCAGATAGGAGATGGAGGCTCCAGTGCCATGGAGGAGAGCAGACCTGGCGAGAGGATCCTGTGCCCCACACCTCCTGTGTGACCTTGGCAATGGCACTGGAACCTCTGTTCCCCATTTGGCTTTTGTCACTCTGCAAACAGCTGAGGGATGTGGCTTTTCTCATGCTTGCAGCAGCTTTTTCCTTCCTAGTGTGCCAGGAAGCTTGTGGAGGGTGGATGGGATGTTGTGAGCAGACACAAAGCCAGGGGAGCAGGGTACCAAATTGCTTCTGTTTGTCTTCAAATATCTCTCCCCACGACTCCATCATTCTTTGGTGCAGGTCAGCCTTTGAGTTTCTCATAGCTACCTAGCTCACATCTCCTGCTCATGGAAAGCAGGGGAAAGACATTGAGGTGCTGGAGTGTGTCCAAAGAAGGGTAACAAAGGTGGTGAAGGGTCTAGAGAACAACTCTTCTGAGGAGTGGCTGAGGGAGCTGGGGTCACTTAGCCTGGACAAAAAGAGGCTCTGGGGAGACCTTAGACCTTCTTGCTCTCTACATCTCCCTGAAAGGAGGTTGGAGCCAGGTGAGGATTGGTCTCTTCTCCCAAGGAGCAAGCAACAAGACAAGAGGAAAGAGCCTCAAGTTGTTCCAGAGGAGGTGTAGGTTGGATATTAGGAAATATTTCTTCTCTGAAAGAGTGGTTAAGCACTGGCCCAGGCTGCCCAGGGCAGTGGTGGGGTCACCATCCCTGGAGAGGTTTAAAAGCCATGGAGATGTGGTGTTGTGGGACATGGTTTAGTGGTGACCTGGCAGTGCTGGTTGGTGATCTTAAAGGTCTCTTCCAACAACAATGATTCTGTGATGCTGTGATTCTCATCCCTGGTGCCAGTGCTCCAAGCTCTCATCACCCAGCTGGCTGCAGCAGCTCTCATATATCAGGATGCCAGTGAGGTTCTTCATATCTTCCTGCCCTACACTTTCTCAGGACACCCCACCCCATGCACTGTGGTTCTGGCATCACTCACTGTGCTTTGCACCTCACAGACTTCAGCCCAAGCAAAGCATGCTCACGCTGTCAGCGATGCTATGGAGGGGAAAGGAGCATTCCCCAAGGTGTTAGCCATCCTTCCCTTGCTGCTGCCTGTGGCCTCTCAGCTGCTTTCCTGGCCAGCTTTGCTCCAGCTCCCTCTGAGGAGCTTTCCCACCACTCTCAGAGCCAGAGCAGCTCATCCTTCCCAGGGACCCAGTGGCATGAGCTCGTGCTCCAGGCTCTGATCCAGCTCTGGGGAGAAACCCAGCACTGCTAACCACACTTTTCCTCCTCTTTTACAGAACCTCAGGGTTGGGTTTTGGGGTTTGTTGGTTGTTTTTTTTTCCATGAACTTTGGATTTGGTTCAAGTTTTGGGTAAAGATTCAGGTTGTTTGTGTTTTACCTGAAACACAGCTCCTAGCTCCCTGGAGCAAGAGTTCTTTATTGGCTCCTGCAGACACTTGGCACTCACAGTGCATGAAATAAAAAGCTTTTTGTTTCCATATTTCAGTATATTTATATATATTTAACTGCTTTGGGGAGGGTATTTGAAGGTCAGAGGACTTGCAGAGGTTACAGTGCTGGCCAGGCCCTGGGAACAGCTATCCTGTGGGAACTCATTCCCAGCTCACCCTTCTCTTACATGTTGTCAATGCTGGTGCCCATCACTAAATGTTTCTTGTGGGTTTTTTTGTTTGTTTTGGTTTGTTTTTTGGGGGTTTCTTTTGTACTATTTTTTTTGTAAACAGCAAGTCCACAGTGAGCTTTCTAGCTGTGCCATTCAGTGTGGGAACTATAACACCACCCTGGGCTGGGAACCCACCCCTGCCCCTGCTACCCAGAAGCTGTTTGTACTAGCAAAGCTTTTACAAGAATAAGCAGTTCTGGGGCTCCACCCTCCATGCAAAGGCTGCTGCAGCTGCAGGTTAGGGCACACAGGCTCCAGTCACCTTATGATGCTTTCCCCATTTGTCTGGAGAGGAGTCAGCAGCCCAATTCTTTCTCCTTGCCAAATTCTGAGCATTGACAATGCAGCTGGAGAAGAACCACTGCCCATCCACCCTCCCAAGGGGATTTCAGCCCCATTCAGCAGCATGGCTGTGACACAGAGACCCCAAAAGCAGCCCCAGTGCAAGGTGCAGAATTCAGCCCTCCAGCCAAACCTTCTTCTCTTTCCATTCACCATTGTGCTGAGGATTTCCTTAAAAGCTTTCACAAAACAACTGGGAGCCAGCAGCCCTGGGCAGCTTTTCCCTATGTGTGGCAGCCCTTGGACCAAACCCTTTCATCCTCTCTGAGGAGAACCCTGAGTCCCTGCCCAGAAGGATAAAGGATGCTTTCAGCTGCTCTAAAGAGATCTGTTGGGAAACCATTGATTTTCTGTGACTTGGAAACATCTGGTTGACATTCTTACATCCACAGGCCCTTGTGTAATTATCCTTATTACCTGATCCCCATCTTGCTTTATGGGCAGCTCTGCTCTCCCTCCCTGCCCACACCACCCACCACCAGCACACAAGCACAAGGGCCACTTGCCTAATTAAAACGTGGTGCTTTCCTCCCCTGGCTCAGGTCTCCCCTCCCCATCTCAGCAGTGGCTGAGGAATGTGAGACAGGAATGCTGTCCTCTCCCAAGGAGCCAGGAAGGGGGGGGCTGGCTATCACTTCATAACAATGTCTTTGTGTTCCCAGGCAGGCTGCAGTCACGCAAGGCCATGCCTGGGGAGTGCATGGCTACCCATCCCACAGCAGCTCACCTCCTGCCTCACCTGGCACCCACACAGCACAGTTCAACATCTTCCAAAACCTTTTACCACCACGTAATAGTCTTGCAAAACCAGGCCTGGGAGCATCCCATAAATCAATGCCAAGCAGCTCAGTGAATGAGTAGCTCACTTTTCCAACTCAACTCTTTCCTCAGAGTTCAGCTGGGGGTCTCTGTGTGGAACAGAGGTACCTCACCAGCACCCAGATACTTCACATGGTCCTTCACAGTGCTCAGATGTTGCTGGCAAAAGCCTGTGGAGCTGTGGCTGCTGTTCTGAGTTGCTTTGGATGATGATGTGTAGCAGCATGGTGTTCTGTGAGCATGTGGCTCTGAAGGAAATGCCACTAGAAAAGGGAGAAAAGCTTCTTAATTAAGTTATAAAAATGGTAATTTGCCTCCTGAAATCCCAGGCCATCCAACCACACAGCTCATGCTGCCAAGCACTGCAGCCAACAGGAGCCCTTGGGACACCCAATTCAGATCTTGTTGGGTCAGCATGAGCCCTTCACTGACTCCAGTGAGCTTTGGGTCTCATCCTGCCCATGAGCATCACCAGGCCAAGTGCTCTCACCCTACTCAGCAGATAAGCCTTGTTGCAGAGCAGCTGGGCTACTTCTGCATCCCTGGCTCTGTCTGTCCTTCTGCAACCCAGTCCTGGGTTTATGGTCTGAGCCACTCTGGGGGGGTTCCTGGCTGAGACAGCACACTGAATTTTGGCATGTCCAGCACCTTCCTCCCTGCTGTAAAAAACCAAATTAGCATCTGCCATTTTGGGTGCTGATGCTGTTATTTTCCACACCTCTGAGGTTTCTCACCTGGTGTTCAGGCCAAGTTGCCTGGCTGTGTTTCCCATGTGCTAGTTCAAGTTCTGCCACATTTGGGAAGGGACAGCCTCTTCAGGGTGAAGGATTCCTGAAAGCAGAGGGAAGCTGGAGCCAAGCAGGGCTCTGGAGGAGATGGGAGAGGAGCAAGCAGCTCTTCTCCACTGGTGATTCAGAGACAGAATGGTGAATGTCTGCTCACCTGGAAGAAAATCAGTGAGAAAAGGGAGAACAAGGGAGCAGCCAATTTTCTGTGCCTCCATGAAATCAGTGGAGCTCTTGGAGGCTGGAATCAGGACTTTATTGCCACTTGCAAACAGTGAAGGATCATCAGACAGACAGTGCTGCACCCTCCTGGGCCCTGAAGCTGCAGAGACTTGCAGAGGTGCATCACTGGGCTGGCACAGGCAAAGCCCATGGGAGCAGCAGCCAGAGCCCTGCTGCTCCACATGGCCTTGCCTCAGGGATAGGGATGGGGATGGGAATGAGGATGGGGATGTGGAGGAGGATAGGGAGGGTGAAAGGGTAGCTCAGGGAGACAGCAGGGGCAGCAGCAGAGCCTCATATTGCTGCCTTTTCCCAGCTGGGCTCTTCTTCTCTGCAAGTCACATTCTGCTGCTTGCCAAACAGGTTTTCATTTCCAAAACGTGGGTATGAAAAAGCAACACAACCCCCTCCTCCACAGCACTAAAATATGATTTTTTTTTCTTTTTAATATACCATAAATGATGACCTTTTACCTCCTTAAGAAGGCAGCCAACACAAGCCCAACAATGTGATTTGTGCAGCATTTCAGCTGCGGTTTCTTCAAGAAATTCATCTGGTCTCAAAGCAATTAAGGGAAGGGAAGCATTTCCACTCCAGCTTTGGGCCCTGAAAACCTGCCAGAAAGGTTTTATTTTTCCCTTCCCCTTCACTCTCCCTCTTTCTCCCCCAGCCCCTCTAGCTCACTTGTCCTAGCAAACTTCTGTGGTTTCCCTTCAGCAGCTCTCGTGAGTGCACGAGGAAAAATTCCAGCCTGGTGCAGGTGGGAAGATGCTGGGTCCAGGTCCCTGTCCTTGTGCAGCCAATGGTCTGGAACAATGCCAACCAGGATGAGAGATGAGCAGGATCATCCTCCTTGGCTGGCACCTTCTGTACCCTCCACACTCTCTCCTGGTCCCTGTGCTTGGGGAGGGCACCAGGCATGATGACATTGGCCCTGTTGTGGCCACCTGCCCTGAGCCTTGTGTCCCCTTCAGGACAATCCCCTGGATGGAGTCAAAAGCATGAACAGAGTTCATTGAGCAGTAGGGAAACATGTGGGACATGGGCTTGTCCCTCAAGGTCGGATGAGTGGGTGAATTTGCCTGGATCAAGTGTGCTATAGGAAGACGTGTGGGACATGGGCTTGTCCCTCAAGGTTGGATGGGTGGGTGAATTTGCCTGGATCAAGTGTGCTGTAGGAAGACGTGTGGGACATGGGCTTGTCCCTTGAGGATGTACAGGTGACTTTGCCTGGAGCAAGTGTGCTTGCAGGAATGGGCCTTAAATGAGCCCCTAAGTCAACAGCACAGTTAATTGCTCATTCATTCCACAGATGGGTTAATAATTAAGTTAAATTAATAATTGGGACAATAATTAAACTAAACAATAACCAATACAGGGGACAATTGAAGCCATCGCTCTTGGGGCTCACTATGTGCTGGGGTTACTCATTTACCCAGCAGGTTAGGGGATGGGTCCTGCACCCGGGCTGGCCATGGTGAGATGTGGCTCCTGGAGTCCTGTGTACTGCAAGGCTCTTCCAGCCCAAGCCACCGGCACTTTCTGGAAAGCAGAGGGATGCCGGTGAGGAGCAGAGCTCAGTCCGGTGCCTGCCATCGCCCCGAGACCTCCCCACCGCCTGCTCCCGCCCCTGCCCGCCTCGGGACAGCCCGGACAGGCGGAGAGAAGGACAGATGGAGAGAAGGAGGGGGGGAAGGAGGCGGCTCCTGGCCCTAGGGGGAGGAACTACAAGTCCCGTGAAGCCGCCCGCCCGCCTCCACCGGGGCTATATAAGCGGGGAATGGCCCAGCAGCCGCAGTTGGAGCATCTCGGGTCGGGGAGCCTCTGGTGTCGGTTCTGGTCCCTTGGGTACGGAGAGCCCCGGGCCGGAGGGGCAGCATCCTGCACCTCTGGAGACATCCCTGGAGGGAGGGCTCCTCCGCAGCGGGGAGGGGGGGACGGGGAACTGGGAACGGGGCCATGCCTGGACCCTCAGAGAGAGACGTGGATATGGAGGATGCCGAGAGGCTCGGAGTCCTGGGAGTGATTCGGTGCTGGCTACGGCGGGGAGCAGCTCAGAGGCGGCCCGATGGAGGTAGGTGCACGGTCCAGGGCGGAGAAGAGGTCCAGGGTGGGGGTCGGGTCCCCAGCACAGCCGCCACACCTCCGCCGTGCACTTGCTCCTGCCGCGGCTCTTCCCGCTCCCGTTACTCGGTGTGGCCCCCGGCCGGGGGGAAGAAGTGAAGGATGCGGCTGAGCCCCGCGGGTCGCCCTGGAGCCGGCATTCTCCCGTGTCGTCCTCCTCCCCGTACCACCTGCCTTTGTGTCACAGCGGGTCCTGGCTGGCCTGCCCTGTCCCGGGGGCTCAGGGATCCGACATGGGGATGCTCCTCCGGAGAGCGCCTGGAGAGGGCAGAGACGGATGAGTCCTCTTCTCTCTAAGCAAAAATGCGTGGGTGCTATTTTTCTTTGGTGTTTTTTTGGTGGATGGGGGGAGATGGGAGAGGGCATACCTTTTCCCTTCTCCTTCCGTGGGAAAACCTTGTTGGAAAGTGTCAACACAGCTCTGTGTGCCCCAGGCAGGTGCCTGGCCAGGGTGATGGGTGAGGGATAGCCCTGGGGAGCAGGCAGCCCCTCTGCAGCCCCTTTCCCTTCTCGGCTGGGGGGGTCTTCCTTAGCCTTCAGTGCTGTCTGGCAGGAGCCTGAGAGCGAGGAACACTTGATCAGGGTTGGTGATGCAAAGTATCTGTGATGCACAAGAGCACTTTTGTGTGAATCCTGGAAAAATATGAATGACTCCCTTATTTTGCTTGCTACAACAAAAAGACCACACCAGTCTAGACCTGCAACCAATAACACACACAGAAATTAGTGCTGTCTGCTCTGAGGGACCCAGCACGTTGAGGAGAACAGCAGCCCTTCCAGCTTGGGAGCCTGCTGATCCGTATGGAGGGAGAGGGATGCTTGTTTGGGGAAAGGATGTTTGAGGTTACTTTGATATAAACAAAAGAAGCTTTTATTGCCCAGACATTGTTAGTGTTGTTCATTGCTGGCTTGGAATGCGTTTCCTCTGAAGGGTTTGGAGACTAGAGGAATTGCTCAGCTCCTGCTAATTGAGACATCTTTTTATAATCATGGTCACAGCTGGTGGGATGCAAGTGGGGGGAAGAGGGCTGGTGTGCAGTGACTCAGGCCTTGGGAAGAAGCTACATCTCAGTTTGCCCTGGCATTGTGAAGAGATTCCAGCTTGGAGACTGGAGCAGGGCAGGCAAGGACACCTTTCTTCTCTGCTGTTAGGCAGGTGATGTTTTCAGGACATCAGCTTTTGTATTTACCTCTAAAATTAGGTATGGGTGGAAGAATCTTCCCAGGTCTCCTCAGTTCACCTCAATCCTTCTCACAGGTGTGGGACTCAACAGGTGTGGTGAGTTTGAGCCCCCTGCCAGGGAGGCATCCTGGGCCAGAAGGGTGTTGCAATATTTTTGTGCTCTCTTTTCTCAAAGGCTTTGCTGCAAAAAGAGCCAGAACTGCTGGGACTTGCTCCTTCCACGTGAAGCTGCTTGTTTACCACTTGCTTTCTGTGTTTAGGTGTCTCAAACTAAAGGTAGTATGGGACATTGCACCCTTCAAGCTTCATTCAATGTGCTGGTGATGACCTTTCTTGGGCTGCTGCTGAATGGCAGCAGGGTCACTCTGCAGCCCTCTGGCAGTGGGGAGGGAAAGCTTTCTGGTGGGAAGAGGCTAACTAACTGAAGTGTGAAGGTGCTTTGCAAGCACAGAGTATGTGAAGGGCAGCACAATCCAGTTCCTGCACTGGCAGGAGGAAGCAAACTTGGTCTTATTGCCAGGACTGTTCCCTTCATCGAGTCTGTGGGATACCAAGGGTTGTGTTGTAGGAGTTTGAGCTCCATTTGCTGGCAGAAAACCCTCTGTGGAGTGTGAGGAAGTCTGAAGCTGGCAGGGTGAGATGCTGGCTGTGGTGGGCAGTGGGTAGCTTTCTCTGCAAGACTCAGGTGCTGCTCTCTGTCTGATTCAATGACAGCAGCTGGAGATGCTGGTGCTGCAGCTGCTTCCCTGCCCAGAGGATCCAGAATGGATCTGTAAGAGCCATGGGGGGAAACAGCCCAAATGGTCTCAACCCCACAGCTCTTGGACTTTTTCAGAACCCAGTTCAGAGGCACTGGGCTGCTTCTCTTGGCAAAGGACCCTCTGGCTGTGGCTATACTGGAGCTGTGACCAGGGCAAGGTGGATTCACCCTTTCTGGGCTGGAAGAGACATCCTAAAACAGACTGGGAAAATTGGTGGTCATACTGTCACTTGCAGTGGACTCCATGAACTGTGTGAGGACAAGCTGGAAATGCAACTGCATGTTGCAGGGCTTTCAGTAGTCTCTAAAGCAGGCTCCTTCTCACCTACACTTGCCTGACTTGGGCTTCAGTGAGTTCTGGGCAGCAGAGGAGAGAGGAGCCTGGGGGATGATGTGATCTGGGGCTGGAACCTGGCTTCCCTAAGTGAATGCTTCTGTCTGAGGCAAAGCACAGCTGTGAAATGTGGAAGCCCTGGGCTCTAACCCAGCTCTTCTGAGGGCTGGATCTTGGTGTGCATTCCTCTTGTGCTTGGGTTTAAATATATTTGCTATAGTAGCATCACTTCTCCTTGGTGATGGGTGTTTTTAGTAGTGACTGGCTCAGATCTCAACTGTTTTGGACTCAAGCTCTTCTATCTGGGTTTTTTTTTTCTGTGTAAGAAGTGATCAGAGTGCCTTAGATTTGAGGAGCTCCAATGTTTTGGGCCACACCTGCTCCCCTTCCCCCTGGCTCTCTGAGCCCCAGACAATGAGGGGATCATGCCAGCAGCACAATGCAGCTTGCTGGGGGGTTTTTTGTTTGTTTGAACTTTGAACAGAAAAGCAAAGCAACAAAAGAGAGGGCAAGAAAAGCAGAGTGTTTTGCCAGTTACCAAGGCTGGCCAGCAAGTTATAACTGCCTTACAAAGGGCAGCCTTGTTCAGAATGGCTTATTTCATCAGAAAGATGTGTTTAAAACAAAAATGAAGGGGCAAATGCTAGCATAAAGTCCCCCATGTTAGTATAAACACTGCATGAAAACACTTTTATTACCTCCTATAACTCCCTAATAAATACTGTTCCTTTTTGATGAAAGCTCTTAACACAGGATTAGGGTTTACAGTGCATTGCCTTATTAGTCCCTGGAGACAGAGCCCATGTTCAGTGTGGCTTGCTGTCCTGCTCTGCAGCTTGCTTTCAGAGCTTGGAACTTTCCCCTTTTCTTCATTTTGGGTTTTCCCCCCCTGTGGCAGCCTCTGAATTGCAGGCAGTGCTCTCCTGGACCAGCACCCAAGAGGAAAACTGGAATGAGTGTGGTTGGAGAGGGTGTTCTCACTTCTGCTTCACCTCTAAATGTGTCTTCTCCCAAACAGAGATGATGAGGTGTGAAGACCTTGGCCCCAGGTTTGTGCTGCACTCATGCCCTAAGAAGGTAACATTTTCCCTAGCTCTTTCTGCCAAGCCACAGATGTTTTTTGAGGGCTAAAACCTAAGCCTTTAAATAAATGTGTTTGATCCCTGGGTGGTGGTGCAGTTTTCCTGAGGGGAAAAAAAAGGGCCAGAATTTGTTTCACATCAAGAGTGAATGTTATCTAGTCAGGCTCTTTTTAAAGCTTCTTCCCCTGGGGTTTTCTTGCCTTTTCTCCCTGGGTGGGGATCAGAGCTGTCATTTGCCTGGTATGGCTGCAACAAACCCTTCTGGGATCTTATGAAGGAGAATACTAACAGTGATGGCTGTGCTCTGAGACAATCTTGAGCCTCTCAAGCACCATGACTTGCTCACACTGGCCAAAAGGTGTTTGCATGCTCCTGTAGGGGAGCTTTAGATTGGCTTTGAAGGGCTGCTTGACTCTGTCCTGTACAGGGGCAGATGGAGGCAGGATGCTTTGGGACCTCAGTGCCACATCCTCTCCAGTCTGGGATGGACAAGGGCTTCACTGATGTCACTTTGCTTCAGCTGCTGCTGGTGGCCCTTTTAGGCCATTGTGTTTCAGGAGTGGCTTCTGTATTTTGGAAGCTTTTTTCCCTAAGTTGGTATGAGAAAACCCATTTGTGGTGTGTGGGCTCCTGCTGGCAGCCAGCAGGTGCAGGGAGGGTGCCTTTGGCATTTGGAGGTTGAGTGGTTGTGGTGTTTCTTTGTCAGGTGGCCTCTCCTCTGCCCATTTCTGTTCTCTGCAGAGCAGCTCAGTGCTAGGACTGGCACAGGCTCTGCTGTGCTTGGGAGGACAGGAACCTGCTGCCAGCCTCTGGGACCTGGGGTGCCAGTGACACCAAGAGCCACTTGCACTTGCTCTGTAGCTGGATGGCCAAATGCCTATCTCTGATGCAATGAACTTGGAAGTAAACTCCAGGGCTTAAAGCTCTGTAGAGCATCTCTATGCTTCCAGGATTATGAAGAACAAGTTGCCTTGTCTGCTGGGGAAGGGTTGTGTGTGAGCTTTAGCAGCTTTCTTCATGGCCAGCTAGAGCTTTGCTATGGACTTCATTTCACATGTGTGGCTCCAGCATCTCCTCAGCAAGTTGGAGGTGAGGAGGAATTGATGGAGTCTGGTGGAGAGGTCCTGGTGAGATGCTTGCACACCTCTAGGGTGATAATGTGATGAGCAGGGCTCAATCTGGGGTAAAATGTCATCATCTGGGCTGTGGTTGCTGCTGTAGAGATAGCAGAAACACTGCAGTGGAGCCCTTGAGGGGCATGTACATGATTGTCCTGCTTGGCTACCAGTGGACATCAGGGTAGCAAGAGACATCAGTCACTCTGGAGGTGGATGAGATCTGTATTGATGCTAAGCTGGAGCTCACCAGCCAAACTGCTGTGGCTTTAGCTCTTTCTGGGTTGTGTAAGACTGAGTTTGTCTGCAGAAGATTCTTTATCCTCCCTTCTCACAGCAGGAAGAGCTGCTCACCTAGAGCTGGCTGGCAGGTCTGTCTGTGTGAGGGGTGGGCAGGCTGTGTTAGCCATGCAAGGGCCATCCTCTCTGTGTGGGTATGGTGCAGGTTTGCATCTCTGGGGACAGGAGCAAGTGTGGACCCTTTCATGCATCATTGGCAGAAGGGTGGCACCCTGGTGCATCAGTGGACAGCTGAGTCAAACATCATTTCTGGGAGATTTCCTTCTCTATTGCTTATCATTTGAGGCAGGAGGAACTGTGAGCAGCTGGTCCTTGGAAGGAGAGGGTGGCTGATATAGCTGGTACCTGGCTGTGGGAGGGAGACAGGGTCTGGGCAGAGGGAAACTGGATGCTCACCATCATCCTACCTCTTGTGTTTGCCCAAATGGTATATGTCAAGTCCTCCCAGGGGAGGACATAGGAGGGGGAGGGAAGGCTTCCCAGCCCAGCAGACTGGATGGGAAATAATGATCCCCTTTTTATAGCTTCTTCAATTGTTCCTGAAAATCCTTTTTAAAAGGAGGAAAGTTCCTTCCTTCCTTTCAGCTCCTGGTATCTTTAAGAATTGGCTCTATTGTGAGCCCAGGACAGAGACCCTTCTATGAGGGCTGCATAGCTGCTCTTGGAGGCCCCCTGCCCGTGCCCCCTCCCACCCCATCCCAACAAGCTCCCATTCTCCTCTGAAGAGGGTCCCTCTGTCTAACGCCAAGGAACTCTTAAGGGTAGCATTTATCCTCAGGCACTCAGCTCACAAAGAGTGCTGGAGTGTCAAATAAACTCACTCCAGCCTCCAAAGAGAAGAGGAAGAAAATACAAAACCCCCTTTATTTCCACCCCTGCAGGGAAACAAATACAGACTTTGTGCTGGAGAGCAGCAGTGCCCTAACGAGGCAGGGCAGTGTGTGTGCTAATGTATCTCTAATAAAACAGGGTGTGCATGCACACGTGATGCTGTGTGTGTGTGTGTGCAGGGACCTGGCAGGACAGTGAGGAATCAAACCTCCTCCAAACAAGTGTTGCCCACCCTCTGTGCCCCCTCCCCAGCCCTGCAAGCAGGTCACTGCTGCCTCTGACAGTGTGTCTGGGAGCTCTGTGCAGTTGCTTTTGAGGAGGGGTGCAGGGAGGAAGGGGCTGCTGGGCCTGCCTGCAGAGGTGGTCCCCAAAGGTAAGGGACAGCAGGTGAGGGATGTGTGCTCAGCCATGTCTTCAGCAGCCTCTAAGCACAGACCTTTGCAAGGGCTCAGCACAGCCAAGCTCTGCTGCAGGTGCTGATTTGATAAGGAAACTCTTGCAGGAGGGGAATTTGGCTCCTTGCTTTGCTGTGGAGGACTTGATCATGGGAGAGGAGCACGGACCATGCTGCACTGCCTGGGAGCTGGCACTCTGCTGGCTCTGTGCATTGTTGCCTTTGGGTGAGCCTTGTGCCTGTGGTTGCTCTATTTGTGTGGAGGAGATGCTGCCCTGCCAAGAAACCATTGTCTCTTCTGTGGATGGATTTCAACTGTAGTCTTCTGTGTCAGAAACCAGTGTGACCAGTACTGACCAGACAAGTGGGACAGTAGCATCTAAGCAAGGAGATGGCCAGTGCTGCCTGCCCCTGGGGATGTATCCACCAGCATGGCCAGTACCTCTGCTCAACAGCAGCAAGAAAAATCCTGCTTTGTGATCATCTCTGCACAGTCCTGACTGCTTCATGCTGGATTTGGGAAATTCCTTACAGTTGTGCTATGTGGGATGTGCTCAGATGTTCCTGCAGCTGATTGAACACCTGGAGAACATGGTGCTGGTCTTTCATCCTGACACTTGTTTCTTTACAGGTTTTGGTAGCTTGTTGTTACTGAAAGGGGCAGATGCTATCAGCCACAATAGCTGCTGGACCATCCTCATCACTGGATGTGAGGACACAAGAGTCTGACCATGTGTGCAGGCTTGGGACTTCTCCCCCCTCCACCAAGCAAGTGATCCTGAGCCAAGAGGATTTGTCTCTGAATGCTTTCTCTCTGCTGGAGTGATAAGCCCTCGTGGACTGATGTGGGTTGTGGATGCTCCCTTCTGACTGTAGCTGGGAATGTCATGGCCAGAAGGCTGCAGACACCTGCTTCTCTGTCTGGTGGATTACTACTTTTGGCATTGTGCTGTGGTTTTTCCTAACCTGGTGGAACTGCCTTTGTTACATCAAATCTGATTGACAGATGTGGAGAAGCAGCAGGAAGAGCCCAGTGCTACAGCCACCTCTTCTGGGCTGCTTACACCCAGCATCCCAGCTCTGGAGGAGGGAGGAATCCATGGCCATATGTAGGACAGATCCTGCTGCTCTTAGGTGAGTCAAGAACATGTACTTCTCTTTCCTTTTTTTATTATAAAAGCCTTCTTGTGAGACTGGCTTCTTAGAAAGTGATATTTTTTCCCTTACTTGAGGAAGAAAAATGCCAAAGGTAGTGAGTTGCAGCTCCAGGGGAAGTAGAACAGATTGGTTGTTTCTGAGAGCTGAGGTGACTTTCCCTTCCTCTCTTGACCTAAGCACTAATTTTTTAGTACCATTTGAGCCTGAAATCCCTAGTAAGAGTTTTCTCCCTGGTGGACAAAGAAGTTAAAGGAAGGCAGCAGGTTTTTCTTGGTTCCCTGGCAAGGGGAAACCCACTGGCTTTCCACACTTGGAAGCATATTGAAGGGAGCAGTGGTTGCTGTGTGGGGAAACCTGTTCCCTGTTGGGTTAACGGGGAACAAAGTCTGGCTTGTCTTGTAGGTACCATGGGGCTCCTGGTGCCTGGGTGGGTGTAGAGGATGAGCTGTAGGCTTCTTAAAGGGGAGGGAGGTCCATGTAAGCTTCCTTAATGGAAAATCCACTTTCCTGGGGAAGGTGAGTGGCTGCTAGGAAATGATGCCAGGGCTTTGGATTTTGAGAGGACTTGCATCAGCATTGACATCCTGGGACATGATGCTGGGAGATGTGCCCAAGGGGCTTAGCAGGAGCAGCTGTGGATGTGTGAGGGTGTGTGGCCTGGGAGAATGAGGATTAAATGTGGGGATTTCTGCTTGGGTGGACAATAAGCTAGTGATTCCTATGCTGGGAAACACGGAGCCTGCCCTTAGCAGCCCTTGGTGCTGTCTCTTGTCCAGAGCTAAATGCAATGGTCCTGTCTTGGCTTTCCTCTGGGGCTGGTCTGCTAGTGGCACCTGGCTTTTGTGATGCTGAAGTGCTTTAGGGAGAACATTCCCCTTCAGTCTCTGTTTCCTGTGCAGGCTCTAAGCCTGCAGCTGCTGGGAGCCTTTGCTCTGGGTGGGTGCAGCTTGGTTTTGGGGCCCAGAGCAGAAGAGACTCTGTCACTTGGGGAAGATGCTGTGGTTCATTCTGCCCAGGTTGCTTTCTTGGGTGTGCTGCTTATGGTAGTGAACTTGCCTCTGGGAGAAAGAGGCTGAGAAATGTGGTGAATAAAGGGAAAACTGCTGCTGGGAAACACTTGGTTCTTGCAAACACATTTCTGGTTTTGATTAGAGCTCATCTGTTCTTGTTTGCTGGTGATCAGTCAGTCCAAGAATCTGATACAGGCTGGCAGGAGTGTGTGTGCTGGTGCCCCTTGGGGAGCAGTATGCCTGTGGCCATGCTCCACAGTGGACTCTGCCAGGATGCTTAGAGGGAGGTGGAGAAGAGCTGTAAAGCTGCTGTTCCTCCCTTCTACTGGAGGCAGATCCAGGAGGAAGTGGTGTGTGCCCTCCCTAGGGCTGCCAGCAGCTGGGTGCTCTTCAGGGTGGATGGAGATGGCAAATGCAAACCTGAAGAGCAAAGTGGTTGAAGCTCACTTGATTTCTGTTGTTCTGCACTGCAGGCTTCCAGCTATGTGAGCAGAGCTGGGATGTTTTAACCTCCTTCCGTTGCCAGTGTCTGACTGGTGCTGTCAGAGCTCTGTCTCTTCCCAGACCCTTGGGATTGTGGTTTTTTTTTCTTGATAAGCATCTGAGTGTACTTGACTTCATCCTTTTGCAACATGAGTCTCTTGGCTTCCTGGCTTCTGGAAAGCAGGGAGGAGGGATGAGATGCACATCCTTTTGCTGGTGGTACAACAGCTTCTTGAATGCTGAGCCCCTTGGGCTAAGGCAAGGCAGAGGCTTTCCACCCCAAACTAGCATAACACAGCTCAGACCTGCTGGGTTCAGCACCAGCTTCTGTGGCAAGAGGTCAGGCTGGTACTTGGAGTTTGGGTTTACTTTGTATCTTCACCTTTCTCTGGGAGTTGCCTTGTGAATGGATGAAGCCTTTTGCTGTCTGCTTGGTTGCTTCCTGCATATGTGCAATAAATGATGTGCTGAGCCCTGCTTGCTCTGGGGACCTTGCTGGGAGCCTGGTGCAGATGTCAGTCCTTCTGTGAAGCTGCTCACAGTGGCTGCAGGACAAGGCAGGCTTGGGTGGCTGTGACAGTCCTATTTTGGTACCATGCTCCTCCCTGGATCCTGCAAGGAAGGATAAACTAAAATTGCTGCAGACATCCTTGCCTCTAGTTATAGAATAGAATCATAGACTGGTTTGGGTTGGAAGGGATCTTTCAAGGTTATCTAGTCCAATTCCCCTGCACTGAGCAGAGACATCTGCAACTAGGGCAGGTTGCTCAGAATCCCAAACAACCTGACCTTGAATACTTCCAGTTATGGGGCATCTACCATCTCTCTGGGCAACTTGGGCCAGTGTCTCAACACCCTCAGAGTACAAAAAACTTCTTCCTTACATCTAATCTCAGGCTTCCCTCTAGTTGCAGGAAGAAAGAGCTTTTTAACATGATCTTAGGTAGAAATCCCTTGTCATGCACTCTAGCCTGTAAACTGTTCCTTGTCAGAGGCATTTTGTCCCCTTCCATTTGCATTGGATAGCAGTTCCCCTGGGCCACCATACAGCAGAATCCATCCCCTGCCAGAGGCTCTGGTCTACAGTGTCTGGTACAACTGGCCTCTGCTGCTGGCTGGTGGATGAGGTTTGGGCCCAGTGAAAACCATATGGACATGAACCTGTTGGAGTGGGTCCAGAGGAGGCCACAGAAATGATCTGAGGCCTGGAACACCTCTGCTGTGAGTACAGGCTGAGAGTTGGGGTGGTTCAGCCTGGAGAAGAGAAGGCTCCAGGGAGACCTTACTGCAGCCTTTCTGTACTTAAAGGGAGCTTATAAGAAAGATGGGGAGAGTAGTCTTAGGAGGACCTGTTGTGACAAGACAAGGGGTGATGGTTTTAAACTAAAAAAGGGAGATTGAGACTAGATCTAAGGAAGAAATTGTTTGTGCTGAGAGTGGTGAATTGCTGTCGCAGGTTGCCCAGACAGGTGGTGGATGCCCAGTCTCTGGAAACATTCCACGTCAGGTTGTCTGGGGCTCTGAGCAACCTGCTCTAGTTGCAGATGTCTGTGCTGACTGTAGAGGGGCTGGACTGGATGACCTTGAAAGGTCCCTTCCAACCCTTTGGAATTGCCCAAATGCTGTAGGGTCTAAAGCTTCTAGGGGATCTTACAGCCATCTTTCAGTATCTAAAGGGGCATTATAAGATAGAAGGGGAGAGACTTTTCAGCTGGTCAGATTGTAATATGACAAAGGGGAATGGTTACAAGCTGAAGGAGGGGAAATTTATATTGGAGATTAGAAGGAAGTTCTTTACCCGGAGAGTGGTTAGGCACTGGAACAGGTTGCCCAAAGAGGTTGTGGATGCTCCATCCCTGGCAGTGTTCAAAGCCAGGCTGGATGTGGCCCTGGGCAACCTGGTCTAGTGTGTGGCATCCCTGACCATGGCAGGGGGGTCGGAACTAGATGATCTCTAAGGTCCCTTCCAACCTGACCATTCTATGATGATTACTGACCCTGCTCAGCAGTTTCCCCAGGGGCTGCCTCCCCAGTCTCAGCGTCTCGAGGTGAGGATTAGCCCCTCTCCGAGGGCAGCCTGCGAAGGAGCTCCGCAAGACTTGGAGCTTTTCTGGGTGCGCGCTGACACCTACCGGCCTCAGCGGGCAGGGGCCGGGCAGTACCCGGCGGGGCCGGCAGGGGGCGGGCGCGGGCAACTGCCGCGCTACCGGGACCTCTTGGCTCTGCTAGTTCGAGCCCCGGGAGGGACCTAACTGCCTGGAACTGCAGAGTGCTTTGGGTTGGAAGGAACTTTAAAGATCATCTACTTCCAACCAGCGAGGGGTTGCTCTCTGCTATCTCTTACAAGCGGGTTTTATTTAGCCTCTAGATAAGAATTACAACTTCAGGGTGCTATTAAAAAAAATCTTGCCTGCCAGGTTTTTCCAATACAACAGAAACCCAGCACAGTGGGGGTTGAAACAGACCTCTGGGGATCATCCAGTCCAACCACGCTGCTAAAGCAGGGTCACCTGGAGCGAGTTGCTCAGGATTGTGTCCAGGCCAGTTTGGAATCTCTCCAGAGAAGGAGTCTCTACAACCTCACTGGATGTCCTGGGCCAGTGCTCTGGCAGCCCCTGCTAAAGCCCATGACACCCAAAATCAGGCCAGCGCTTCACCAGTCTTGCTGTAAAAAATGTCATCTTTATCTAGTGTAAATCTCCCTCTTTTAGTTTAAAACCATCACCCTTTGTTTTGCCACAACAAGTCCTGCTCATCTTTCTTATAGATCGTTTAAGTGCTTGAAAGGCTGCAAGAAGGTCTCCCTGGAGCCTTCTCCAGACTGAACAATCTCCCCCCCAGATGTGTAATATGTAGGTTACACTCGATCCCACTGTCAGTCATTGATGAAGACACTAAACAGCACTGGTGCCCTGATGGACATCAGCCTGGAGTGGAGGGGAGGAGGGAATCAAATTGGTGTGTGCGATGGCTAAAGTCGCAGGGGCTGGCAGCGCCTTGCCGGAGCCCAGGCGGTGCTGCCCGAGCCTTTTCCCCGCGGCCGCTGGATGGCAGCGATGCTCCGCGGGAGCTCCGGCCCCGCTCTGCTCTGCTGCTGCCTCCGCTCTGTTGCCCCCTCCCTCCCACCGGCACAAAATGGCTGGTCTGCGGGGAACGCGGGCTCCGAGCCCCATGGGTAGGGGGTAGGTGGGTGCTGCTGCTCTCGGGTGATGTCCTCGCTCCTGCCTGCTTCCCCACAAAGCGCTGCCCGAGCTGAGCACAGCCTGGGCTCTCGTGGTGATGTTCCTGCAAGCATGTAGATGGCAAAGGTGGGCTTAGGGTCTGGTATCCCTTTGCATGTGGCTATGCAGAGAGATGGAGAATGGCTTTTTGTGGGCAGGAGAAAGGGAATCCTGGTCCCCCACAACATTCTATTGGCTAAGTTAGAGAGATATGGGTTTGATGGGTGGACTGTTCAGTGGATAAGGAACTGGCTGGCTGACTGCATCCAGAGGGTAGTGGT
>VWZO01012764.1:46825-83465 GCA_013396975.1 Bucco capensis
GGGTTGGACTAGATGAGCTCCAGAGGTCCCTTCCAACCCAAACCATTCTAGGATTCTATGATAAGAGGAATATCCCAGTGCTGGCTGGAGTGAAGGATGGATACAGCATGGTAGCTCCCAGGGTGTGCTTGGTAGGTGGGTGACCCACTGCTGAGGCCACTCACTGGTGCTTTGAGATCTCCTCGTTCTCTACAATTCTCTGAAATGAGGTTGGAGCAAGGTGGGGGTCAGTCCCTTCTCCAAGGAACTAGTGATAGGATAAGAGGAAATGGCCTTGAGCTGTGCCAGAGGAGGCTTAGATTGGACATTAGGAACAACTTCTTCCCTGAAAGGCTTGTCAAGCCCTGGCACAGGCTGCCCAGGGAGCTGGAATCACCACCCCTGGAGGGTTTTAAAAGCCATGTAGATGTGCTGAGGGACATGGTTTAGTGGAGAGTGCTGGTTAGCAGTTGGACTTCATGATCTGAAAGATCTCTCCCAACCAAAGTGATTCCATGAATTAAATCTTACAAGGGCATCCTTGGTAACAGCAAGCACCCAAATAGGCTACTCTAGACTTTCTTCAAGCTTTTGGGGCTACCAAAACCTATCCTCCCAGGATGCTTGTGGAAGACCACATCCAAAAGCAAGCATGCTGAGACCAGGGTGTCAAGGCAAGAAGGGATGAGGCTGTGGAGGGAGTGGATCTGGGTCTAGAATGTGATGTCTATGCATCTGATTTTAGCCAAAAGCATTTGGGACTTGGGAAAACTGTTAAGCTGTATCTGAAAAGCTGCTGATCCATGAGCACAACCTGGAAATGTGGGTGCTGGTGGCAGGGCTGCTCCTAAGGATAGCTCACAAGTTAACTCTGGGCCATACTTGGAGCATTGCCTTGTGACTTGGGGTGTGCAGAGAGGCAGAAGGACACTGGGAGCACAGGAGGCTGATGGTTGGGTGATGGTTGCCTTAGGGATGTGATGCAGAGGTATCTGCTGTCCCTGCCTGTCTCCAGCATGCTCTGAGCAGCCACCTACACAGCATTCCTGGGGCAGGAACAGTTCAGCATGCTGCCTTCCCCCAAAGAAAGGGTGGTGGAAACATCCTGCTCTGTCTCTGCCTTTCTCCTCATCCTTCCCCTCCCTTCTCTGACCCCTCTGGGAAAAGAGGAGTTGGGAGCAGTGTCTGGCTCTGCTTCCACATCGCTCTGTCTGGAAGAGGTTGAATTATTGCTGGATAAACCAGCTTGTTTGGCTGCTTTGAAAAGCACTTCCAGAGCAGTTGCAGACTACTTGCTCGGCACCATTCACATTGAAAGGTTTCACTGTCCAGGCTGCTCCATGATAGCTGGAGCCAATTCCAAATTCCACCAGCACTACCAGCCCCCAGTGCTGAGTTTCCATGGTGAATGCATTTTGGTTCTGCACCTAAAAGCCTGGTCTGCTGGGGGAGAGTTCTGGGTGTCACAGTTTGCCTGCTGCTCTGTCCTGCTTTCCCTGGAGGAGGTCCTGTGACTTGCCCTGGCTGCTTGCTCTCTTGCAGGGAGAGCTGCCTGTCCAGCAGAGATGCTTTAAGCCAGCCTCATGAGCTTTGTTCTCGTGCTGCTGTGGCCTCCAACACACCTCTCTGCCTCTGGGGTGCTGCCTCAGGCTGAGGTATGGGTCTGTCCTGGGACCTTTTCTTTTCTTAGACCTGTCCCTGCATCTGCCTGCTGCTCTCCTTCCACACAAGCCTTGTGCCTTCCTCTTGCTGTCAGAAATGTCAGTAAACCTGGTTTAATTTGCCAAGGTGCTAGTTCAAGTCCTCCTGACATGAGTTGTATGGTAACCAAATGAAATGTTTATACATTTATGCATGGAAAGAGCTGCAAGTTGCACCTTCAAGTCAACATGTGTGTGTGGGTGCCCAGCCCTGGCTGGAGCCTCAAGCTGCACCCCTCACTGGTCCTGACTCCCTCCCAGCCTTGTGTATTACTGGCTGAGAGGCAAAAAAGTCATTTAAAAACTTGCTCTAGGCTTCCCATGGCTTGCCTGGCATGCCTTTATAATGCAAAGGAGGTTTTGGGTTTCTATATTTGCCCTTCCTCGGGGGTACATCTGCCCAGCTGCTCTGCAAGGACATCTCCTGTGCCCTGGGAGCTGTGCTGTACCCTTGTCCTCTGGAATGCTCTTTTCATTGATATTTTCTGAGAACAAAAATGCCTGCTTTGTATCCACTGCCCCTTTCTTTCCCTACGCAGAAGGGGAGGGAGAAAATGACTAAAATATTTTCGTGTAACAAAGGGCTGAGGGTGAATCTAGATCAGCCATTCTGATCCATTTAAGGCCAAATCTCCAGGGTTTTCAGCAGTGAAATTAAAACACTGGAGCTTTCTCTTTTCTTCAGAAGAACAAACAGGAGCGGTTACCACTTCCTCTAGCTCATAAACAAAACCAGCCCGACGTCTCCAGGAGAAACCCTGCCAAGAGACTTTCCTTCCTAATTGTTTGATAGCTTTTTCAGTTCTGATTAGTATTCGGGAGTGCCTGGCACACAAGTGGGAAGCTTCAGGAACAGGCTGTAGAGCTTGCTTCAAGCAAATCCTACCCTCTTTTTCCATCCCTTGCCCTCCTTGGCTGTCCTTGCCCTCTCCCTCTCTCCCTCTCCTTTCTGCTTTGTTGTCCTTCATCTGCCATACTTGGCTTTTTCCAGGGCTTGTGCTGGTGACTTTTGGCCACCAGACTGGTGCTTGCTTTTCCTCTTGAAGCTTTGCTGCATTTGCAGGGAATGCATTAAGACTTTCAAGACTCTTCTTGACCTGCTCTTCTGCAGTTCCCTTTCTTTGCTTTTAGGTTTTTCTCTGCTGTTGGGAAGGAGCTTTGGCCTCACCAGCTGCAGGAGGGTTCAGCTTTTAGCAGAGCAAAGGACACACTGGCATTTGGCCCAAACTATAAGAGAACAGAACACTGCCTCAGTGTCCCCTAGCACAGGGCTGGTGTCTGAGATGGAGTTTGCTGTAGAGATGCTGCTGCTGCCAAGAGCTCCTCTGTCTGCCCTGGCATCCTCTTAACTCTGTCACCGGTGAAAATCCTGTTGGGAAAAGGGTGGAAACCTCCAGCTTGCCTTAGAGAATCCTCAGCAGGGAGTCCTGTGTGGCCTCTGTCTCCTGTCATGGGACAGTGACTCATTTGAGATGGGCTGGAGGGAAGCAGGGAGAAGCAGCTCAGGCTTTCATAGCTCTGACCTCCTTCCCCAGGCAGCCAGCCTGGGGCTGTGGCTGCTGCCAGTGCTCCTGCCCAGGGAGGTGAGGGGCTGCCCTCAGCCTGCTTTTTCCCCGCTGTTGTTTTCTTGTGCAGAGAAGAGCTTTCCCACATCTCTGTTCTGTGGCTGGGTTTTGGTGTGCAGCAGTGTTGTGAGCTCTGTTCTTGCATCATGTGCTGGAGATTAGGAAATCGGCAGCGATAATAAATATCACTGAATGAGTGGGTGTGGGCAGCAGGGAGGGAGAAGAGGGATTTAAAGGGCAAGGAAGATGGTGTGTTCACCATGGGCAACACTCCTCCTGCAGGGACAAGTCAGAGCTTTTTATGCCTGCTTTTTTGTGGGAAGCACTTGTGTGATAAAATAACTCCTTTGGAGTGTGTGGTTGGAAAGGCTCATCTGTGAATCATACAATCGTTTGGGTTGGAAAAGACCTTTAAGATTGAATCCAACTGTTAGCCCAGCACTGCTAGGTCACCACTCAACCACCTCCCTAAGCACCATGTGAAGTTGTGATGTGCATCACCTGAGCATCCAACCTCCCCTCAAATCTCCCTCCAGCACTGCTGGAGCCAGAGCTGTGCTGATGGCAACCTGGAGAGACAGGGTCCCCGTTAGCTGAGTGCTGCTGCTCAGTCTTTTCTGGGATAAGCACCAACATCCCTCCTTTGGGAACCAGTTTGTTAGGTGTCTGGTGCATGCTCCCTGCCTCTGGGAACACACAGCTTCCACTCCATGACTCAGCCTGAATTTCTTAATCATAAAAACAACCATCATGTCTTGGGCTTTTCTCACGCTTTCCCTGCCATGGTTTCCAGGGGTTTTGTAAACTTGTGGCAGACTCAGGCTGGTGTGAACCCTCTGGGCAGGCAGGTGAAATGGCCTTTGCTTCCCTTTCCTTTTGCAAGAGGGGAAACTGAGGCTCTGGAAAGAATGAAGTAACTTATCCCAAGTCATGTAGGAAAATGGTGGCAAAGCACAGAAGCACATGGATATACAGCTTTGGCCTTAGTGTAGCTGAGCTGATGGCTTTGCTCCTTTCTGTCTACTCTCTGCTGTTTGGGATAGAAGGGCAGAGCAGTGACCTTGGTTTGCTGTACCTGCTCTGGAGCAGATATGCCTGGATGCAGTTTTTCTCTTTCCAGGAACACTCCTGTAGCTTCTGGGGTAGAAGAGTCCCCTTTCCAAAGGAAAAGCACTGCTGAAGCTGTGTTGGGAGAGCAGCTCCTTACAAGCTCATGCTGCTGCAGTATCTGAGAACAGCCCTAGTGCAATTCCTCTGGGGCAGGAAGATATTATCCCCTTTGTAAAAAGGGGAAGGGTGGCTGAAACAGCACAGAAGGATTAGAGCTGGGATTTACTAAAGCCTCCTGGTTAAGAGGACTGGGACTTGCAAGTCACTTAAGTTACTCCAGAGCCCATGTGTAAGATTAGTTGCTGGAGCAGAATACTGAACTGAGGTCTATGCTGGTCCTGTACCTCCAGGCTCTTCAGCAGCAGCACCAATAAGGTACCCCAAGGACTGCAAATCCCTTAAGGCATTTTCAGAGCACAGCTTTGTACTCCTTGACTTTCACCTGATGAGGTTTCTGTAATTTTTTTTCTTTCCTGCTGCTTGCCCCATACCTGAGCTGGGATGGGGTGGGAGAGGCTGGGCAGGAGGGGGAGGAGGTGCTGCAGGATGGGGCTGATAAGCAAATCTTTGAAAACAAAGTTCAGGCAAATATATGAGCCAGTGGAGAGCAGGTTCCCTTTGCTGCTGATGCAGCTCCCCTTGGAGCAACCTGGGCAGCACATGAAGGCAAAGGGAGCAGCTCTGATGCTCTTTGCATGTGGGCAGCCCTGACTTGCATCCTCCCTTGCCTGCACAGGGCAGTTGCTCCTTGCTGTCTTGTAGCCATTTCACTCCTGCTCAGTTTTTCACACAGAAGGGCAGCTTCTTGTAGCTGTTGGCTTTTTTTTATACTCCCTCCTACTCTTTTTCATGTGAAAATTCAACTTTTTACTTTCAGGGCTGCTGTCTGCTCTGTTTTACAGCTGGTTTGTGTTTGTGTTGCCCCAGTGAATCGAGGTGTCAGAGCTGTGTGTGCAGCTTTATCATAAAGTAAACCTGAAATTGGTTCTTAGCATGGGCTATTTTTCTAGCTAGGATAGGGGAATAGCTAGCCAAGGAGCCAGGTACCCATGGCATGGGCAAGGCTGTTCTGCCAGAGCTTCCCTTTGGCTTTAGGAAGTGCTTTGCCTTGGGGACATCAGGGATGGGAGTGGTCCAGCTTGTAATTTCTGAGGTGGGAGGATTTGGCCTTTTCTTTTGTAGTCTTTTGCTGGGACTGGGTGAGAGGAAACAGCTGTTGCTGGCAGCAGGATATCTGGCAAATAACTCCTGTTTATACAGTTAAAAACCCAAAGGGGCAGGGGCAGACTAGCCTGCAAAGAGGAGGGCAGGAGACTGATGCTGCCAATGCTGAGCAGCTGCATTCTGTGTTCCTGCCAGGGCATCCCCTGGTCCAGTGCTTGGGTGAAGTTGTCTGTGGAAGAGCTGTATTTTGTTTCAATGGTTTTTGGCTTCTCTTCCAACATTTGGAAGAAGGATGTTGTGATGTCAGTACAGGTAGAGTGAGCTCTGTGCTGACCTCTCCTCCTTGGCCAGGACTTAGCTGGATGCTCATAAAATCTGCTTTCTCCAAATCCTCAGCTGTGTTCCAAGAGGCTTTGGCTGGTTTTGGGAGGCATGAGCAAGACAAGAGGGAGCAGTGTCTGGGTGGTGGCTTCTCACTCTCCATGTGAGGCTGCTGCAGTGCTCCCCAGCTGCAGCCCTGCCCAGCAGCTCACTCATCCCTCTCCCTGCTTGCAGAAGGGAGCTCAGCTGCATACTGCTTCCCTGGAGCTCAGGATGAAGGCAGAGGGAGCTGTTTTAGGAATACCTCTAACAAGTGACTTCTTATTCTTAAGATGTGGTGAGGTCTCCTGAAAGCATGCTTGTTAGGATGTGTTAGATCTCCACACCATCCCAAAGCCAGGCCAGGACCAGCTGCTGGGTGGCCTCAGATGTGCTGTTCACCTACTGATGATGCTGGGAAGTTCAAGGTCAGGGGCATGAGCTTCTGGAAAAAGGTTTTACCACAAAATCCCTTTAGAGCAGGACCCTGCTGTTGGCTCTTCCCCTGGATATGGTCCCTCTCCAGCCCCAAGTGGGAGGGTCTGAGATCCAAATGGCACATGGTTGTTGAGCCCTGGTTGGAGGAGGCAGCAGATGGCTTTGTCTGTGCTTCAGGGTTTCTTACCCAAGTGCTTCTGCTTCTCTGCAGAGCTGGCAGGTTCTCCTGCTGCAGAGAGACCTTGCTCATAAAGAGCAGCTCTAACAGAGGATTAATGGTTAATCAGTTGTTCATAGAGGGTTATAAACAACCTGTCTGGCTCTTTAACACCTTTAGCTGATGTGCTCATTGCCCTTCATAACACATTCCTGTCTGTCTGATGCAGCCTTCTAACCTCTATTAATCACTCATTAGCTCCTGCTGCACAATGTGGCTTGGATGGTGCTCAGCAGCCCATGGACCTCACCTGCTGTGCCAGGATTTCCCAACTCCTTGGGGTCCCAGTGAGGGCTGCTGGAGACAGGGCATGTGAAGAGCAGGGAAGCCCCTGCAGGCCTCTGTGCCTTCCCTGTGCTGTGTTCTTCCCCTGGAGCTGGGGATGGAGGAGTTGCTGGCAGAGACTTTAGGGTATCAACAAACATCTCAAAGGGCAGGTCCAAGGAAGGTCTTCTGGGTTGGCCCTACTGAGATGGGGATCCAGCACTGAAGGTTTCTGGATCCATGAAGTTGCTATCATCTCACCTCCCAGGAGGTGAATCCTGGAGCCATGCAGATCCCTGCCTGGCAGAGGAGCACCTGGCTGCACCTTGGCCATACCAACCCCCAGCAGTGCTCTAGGGAGCAGTGGCTGCAGAGCTGCTAGGCACAGTGGGACCTAGGGGTGCTGATTGACAGCTGAACAGGAGCCAGCAGTGTGCCCAGGGGGACAAGAAGGCCAATGGCATCCTGGCCTGGAGCAGGAACAGTGTTGGCAGCAGGAGCAGGGAGGTGATCCTGCCCCTTTGCTCAGCTTTGGGGAGGCCTCACCTCCAGTACTGCATCCAGTTTTGGGCCCCTCACTCCAAGAGGGACATGGAGGTGCTGGAGAGGGGACAGAGGCTGCCAAGCTGCTAAAGGGCTTAGAACATAAGCCTGAGGAGGAAAGACTGAGGGATCTGGGCCTGTTTAGTCTGAAAAAGAGGAGATTGAGGGGAGACCTCCTGGCTCTCTAGAACTACCTGAAGGGAGGTTGGAGAGAGGCAGGGACTGGTCTGTTCTCCCTAGTGGAGAGTGATATGACAAGGGGAAATGGATGGAAATTGCACCAGGGGAGGTTCAGGCTAGATATTGGGAGGAATTTCTTTGCTGCAAGGGTTGTGAGCCATTGGAACAGGCTGCCCAGGGAGGTGCTCGAGTCCCCATCCCTGGAGGTGTTTAAGAGCCAGGTGGATGTTGCATTGGGAGGCATCATTTAGCAGGTTGCTAGGGCTAGGACAAAGGCTGCACTGATGATCTTCAAGGTCTCTTCTAGCTGTAACTGTTCTATGATTCTATGATGGCCAGCTCTCCCATGCTGGTTTTGGTGCTGTTCTTCTTGTGTTTAGGACACAGTATGCACCCTTCCTGCAGGCTGCTGGGGAGCTTGCCTGGTTAAGCAAACACTGCTGGGCTGTTACCTGGCTGCTGGGCTCTCTACACTGTGCTGCAGTCCTGGTTACTCTCTGCTTGTGGAATTCCCCTGCAGTTTCTGCCTCCCCCTGGCTGCCCCTTCCCACCATCAGGGTGATTAAATATTGTCTCAGTCCCGTCACTTAATGGCCCAGTTGTTTGCCAAGGGGAGATAACAGAATGTTTGCTCCCTGTAGACCAAGGACATGGGCAGCTCCTGCCCAGACAGGGCAAGTCCCCAGGCCATGAGGTGATGCTTGCATGTGACATGTGGCTGTGGTGGCAGAGCCCTTCCCATGGGGCACAGCCAGCACCTGCAGCAGGTGCTTGAAAGAGACCTGTTTGGAGCAAGCTCTGCTCTTGAAATCTGCTTCTGCTATGGCCTGCTTGCTTAAATACCAATGTTGCTGTACCCTCAGAAACGTTGAAAGGAAAGGTCTAGCCATGAAAGGAGGTTCTAATTAATTGTATTAATTATTTCTCTATTGTCTGCTTTTTCTGTTATTTTTTTCCTTACTTATTCTAAGCTGCTGTTTGGGTTTTGCTTTTTATTTGTTTTCCTGGAGCTTGAGGCTGTTGGTAGATGCTCATTCAAGTCTGGGACAGGAATGCTGACTAACTACTGGTGTTCTCACTGTCCCCCTGCCCATAGTAGGCTGGGAGTGGAGAGAGCAGCTTGCTCTGGATGGAGAAAGCAGAGACCAAATGTTCATTGTGGGCAAGGTCAGGGGATCCTGGGCCTCTGCTGCATGTCCTATAGCTGTGTGCTGGAGTTGGAGCAGATGAGCTTTGCTGCAGCTTTGGTGAGGCCTCACCTTGAGTACTGNGGAAGCTGCCAGGTCTGGTGAACGTGTGCTTGCTTGCAGAGGCTACTCCCTCCCAGCAGGATCTCTGCTATGTGGTAAAGGTTGGTGGTTTCTCCACCTGTGTGAAATGGTCCCACAGCCAGTGCAGGAGCTAGGATCTCCCTCTCCTGCCTGCACAGGTTTCCACAGGGACTGTGTGCCAGAGACATGAACTAGATCCTTCCTCTGAAATGATGTTGGGGCTTTCACAGCCTGGCATGCCATCTGTAATCCCTTGGGATGAGGCAGGGGACGTGCCACGTGTGCTACAAGAGCCCAGCTTGACTTCTTGTGTCCACTGGATGGGGGCTGGGGAGGAAGAAGCAAAACAATTCCAAGGATCCTATCAGCCTGAAAGCCCATTTACTGTCCAACTGAAGACTTTGCCAGGGTTTAAGCTGAACATAGTGCCTGGGGCTGAAAGCAAGCTGACCCATTTGGAGCATGCCTGAGGAGACCAGAGCTGCTGAACTGCAGCTGTCACCTACCAGACACACAAACTGCCAGCTCTGCTTTATTGCTTGTTTGCTTTGCTGTGGGCTGATAAGACTTGCCTGGTGCCATGGCTGCTTTGCCCATGTGTTGTCCTGCCCAGGGATGGTTCAGGTGCCCATGGCTCTCTTTTCAACACCTCTGTGCTGCAGAGTTTCATGCTTGGACAACATGAAGAGGTTTATAGACCTGCTACTAGTTCTAAGTGAACAGGCAAGTCAGGTTTTAAATCCCAGGAGCTCTGAACTCCATCCACATGGGCTGCTCAGGAGGTGGAGTTTCCCTTGCAAAGGGCTTTGGGATCCTTGGGATCCTATGGGAATGATGAGCCATGTGTCAGTGGTGGATTTAATACTTATTCAAGGCTGGTGGTAAAAGCCAACTTTCTTAAGCCAGAAACAAAGTCCTCTAGTAGAAAGCTCAGAAGGAAGAAAACTCCCAAATTATGATTTTTTGGAAACTCTTTAATTCTAGGGATTAGGAGTCCCATTTCTGCATTTCTCCAAGGTTACCATGAGCACAGTTATAAATTAAAATTGCTGCAGAACTGAATGCCAGAGCTCTCCAAGTCTGGAAGAGGCTTGGCTGCAGATGTCCTTGCTTCACCTTTCCACAGTCGAGGGAAAAAACCGTTTACACTTGGCTAGAGAAAAGAGAGTAAACAGTCAACTACTGAGCTGGTGCCCTGTGAAAGCCATCACGTAGCCAGGCCCTCCCCAGCCTGGCCCCACTCTGCTCCTTGGGCTGGGCTCAGGGCAAGGAGCTGGGCTGGCCCCAGTGCCTGGGCTGGGCTGGGGCTTTCTTCCAGTGCAGACCTGGCTCTGGGCTGGTGCCTGACCTGGTCCAGCACTTGAGATGGATCCTGAGACACAGTGATGATGGATCTGCTCTGGAGGGGTTTACTCCAGCCTGGAGCTGCTCACACTTGGCTGTTTCTCAGTGCTGGAGGCTGAAGAGCAAATTGAAGGCAGCATTGGATGGCCTCTGTTTGCTGTTGGCAAGACCAACCATCTCTCCCCAGCTCTTAATTTTTTTTTGTTCAGTTAAAACCCATTTCCATGCCATGTTACCAAGGTCTGTCCTGTGATGCCACAGCTGTGTCTCTGTGGCTCTCCTTGATGCCTCTGACAGCAAGCAGGAGCTGTGCAGCAGATTGAGTGAAGCACAGATCCCATCCTCCCTTCACCCTTCTGCAGCTGCAAGGAATTCAGAGCTTTACTACCTCTCATCCTCATCCTGTAAGATGCTAAGTCCATCATTCTGTGCATCGTGTTTTGGGGCCAGGGTAGCAGAGCTTTGCTCTCACAGCTCTGCTCCTGGCAAGATGAATGCCCTGAATAAACAGGAGTGACAGCTCTGTGGGCACTGGGGGATGAAAGCTCAGCTCAGGATATCCAGGAGCCACCTTGGAGGAGTCCAGCAGCTCCCCCCCCTCCCCAGCATCTCACTGCTGCAGGCAGGAGCTCTACCAAGAGTTCCTCTGTTTTTCCCAACCCCCCCTGAGCCATTTGGTACCTGCAAAGGGCTTTGGCAGCTTCCCCCCACTCCCTCCCCCTACACTTGAAATGAAGTTGCTGACTGTATGGGCTCCCTTTTGTCTTTCCTTCCTGAAGCTTGTGTTACCTCTTGAGTTAGCTCAAAGGCTCTCCTTCAGGGAGGCTCAATAGACACTACAGAGAACTGAGAGGAGGAAATTAAACACGGTGGGTGTTGGGCCAGCACCCTGGAAGCTGCTCCGTGACCAGGCTGCCAAAGACTCTCAGCTCTGCTCAGTGGCTCAGAAGTCCCTCAGCAGGGGGAGGAAGGAGAGGGAAGGCTTTCATTTTCTGCCCAAGAGACAGCAGAAGTCTTCCCAGATGGGATGTGAGATGCAGGCAGATCCTGAGCCCAGTCCCCAGCACTGCTGTGGGATGGGGGACAGAGGCATTGTTGTTCCTGGGCTTGGGGATGATGCACGGAGAGGTCAGCCTGGTCCAAGCTTTCCTGACTGAAGTGCTTCTGTGCTTCAGAAATGCAGGTGTTAACTCTCTTTGCATGTAGGATGAAGTCTCGGTGCTGCTGTACTTGGAGACTTCCCAGTACCTAAAGGGAACTTTCAAGCAGGCTGCAGAGGGCCTGTTTGCAAAGACCTGGAGGGAAAGGACAAGGGGCAATGGTTTAAAATTGGAGAAGAGTAGATTTAGACTGGATATTAGGAAAAAGTTCCTCCCCACGAGGGTGGTGGAACACTGGCACAGGTTGCCCAGGGAGGTGGTTGAGTTGCCATCCCTGGAGGCATTGCAGGTGAGGCTTGCCAGGGCTCTGGGCAAGCTGCTCTAGTTGGGGATGTCCCTGCCCAGTGCAGGGGGGTTGGACTAGATGAGCTCCAGAGGTCCCTTCCAACCCAAACCATTCTAGGGTTGTGCTAGCTAGTCCCTGGTAGCCTAGGCTTGGCTCCCATGTGCCCAAACCTGGCAGGGAGTGTGGCTGCATCCCATCCAGCCACTGCTTTGCTTGCTTTAATGCATCAGTTTGAGTGCCAGGCCAGCAAGGAGCAGAGGTGCTGCCTGTTTTGGGATGAGGTGCTGTGTCCCATCAGAGGTGACCATAACCTGCCCCAAGCAGGAGCTGTCAGTGCCTGGGTGTTTGCTTGCTGACATGGGCAGCATTGAGGCAGGCTGCAGCATCACTCTGCTCTAATCATGGCTAGACCTTTCTCCCCAAATCTCTTTAAGATTGAATGTATTTATATATATGTATATCTTTAAATGGTAGATTGTGTGGGGCTGTTTGAGAGGATTAAGGTCCCCAAGTGCATGCTGCTCTGCTGCAGGGCTGGCTCACCTGTAACAGCTCATTACTGCAGCAGAGGAGATTTTGGGTTTGCTCTCGCCCTCAGCCACGTGAACAGCCTGGTTGGCACTGTATGATTAAATTAGTTTCTAGGAGAACAAATCCTGGATTAGTGGAGCCATTTGCCATGCTGAAAGTGGAGCTCTGCTAATTAGGTTTATGTAAGAGGCAGTGGGTAATCGGCGAGGGGCATGGAGTGGGGGGAGAGCCAGGGGGGCTGCACTGCTTAACTGGGAAGCATGCTGAGGTCCCTGGTGGCCACTGGAGCTGCTGGAGGCAGGGCTGAATGCCTGCAAATGAAAAGAAAGAAAGAAAAATAACCTTAGAGAGCTTTGCTTCCAGCCANTAGATGTTGAGTGTATAGGGTCATAGGCTGCACTTGATGATCCTGGGGGTCTTTTCCAGTCTTCGTGATTCTGTGAAGAATCACACAGGCTGGAAAAGACCTCCAAGATCATCAAGTCCAGCCTATGACCCAACTGTTAAATCAGTATTGTCCAGATGCTTGTTGAATTCTGTGAGGCTTGGTGCTGTGACTGCTTCCCTGGGGAGCCTGTGCCAGTGTTCCACCACCCTCTGGAGGAAGAGCTTTTTCCTAATATCCAACCTAAACCTCTCCTGGCACAGCCTCCTGCTGTTCCCTTGGGTCCTATCACTGGTCACCAGAGAGAAGCACAACTATTGTTGTGCTCTGCTCATTGCTGAGAGTGGGGATGTCTCTGACTTCTTGTCTTGCATCAACCATGCCTTCTCCTCAGGGTCTTGGCAGAGCAGAGGCTGATGCTGCTCCCTGGCTGTGCTAACCCTGCTCAGCATTGCTGAGCATCCTCTGCTCCTCTGTCAGGGATAGGTATGTGCAGCTGGGAGTTATCCTGCTGATGTCCTCTCCTTTTCCAGGGTTGATTGAAGTGGCCATTGCATGGCATTGACAGCACGTTGTCAGTGTGGGGGGCTTTGGTGGGACCCCCAGAGATTTAAACTGGGGCATGTCTAGAAACAGCAGGTGAGGTGGGAACACTGGAAGTGCCCTCCAGGAAAACATTCTCTCTCAATGGATGCTTCCACAGGGACAAATGTTGTGTTTGCAGCATGTGCTCCTGGAGCTTGGGCTTTCTGCACTCCCTGGCAGAGGTGAGGCTCACCTGGGAGGTGAGTTTAGTCATGGCAGCATCTGACCACCCCCTCCACAGGTTGTACCCCTAGAGGAGCCAAATGGGCTTGGGTGGGAGCAGAAATGGTGGCTGTGGGTTACAGCTGATGTCCCTCTTAACAGCATGGATGAGCAGGGCCAGGGCAACAGCACACACCTTTCCTGCCACAGAGTGGAGCATTGGTGGTGGCTTTGGAAGCAGGGGATGCTCTGAAGCAGGATGTCCTTGCAGGGCTGGGTCCATCAGGCTGGTGCTGCCAGCACTGTGATAGCAGAGGCAGGGTGCAGAGAAGATTTTGGCAATCTTGAGCCTTCACTGTTTAGAGTGCTGGTGCCAGGTCCTCCCTTTCTGCTGGCATTTTGTTCCTTGGAGCCAGCCCTAAACCCAGCTGATGGCTTCAAGTTGCAGGCAAGGATTACTCAGCTGCAGCTCCCCATGGCCCATTGCACTGTAGAGATCTGACATCCCCTGGAGAGACAATCCCTGTAGAGGCAGGTGATGTCCCAGGAGCACATCTGGGGCTGTGGCACATCATGTGGGCTTTCCCTGCTCGTTGTGCTCTATGTACATCCATCCTCTACTCTATCCTTGTGTGCCCAGCCCACCACCAATAGTGCTGTGGAGCTTTGATCTGCTCTGAGTGATTAAATTCATATCATCCAGACTGACAGCTTAATATACTTCAGCAAGGCCATGCTAAATTAGTTGTGTCTGTCTTGCCAAAGCTGCAGAAATGCTTTCTGACAGCTACAGGCACTTGAGACATTGCTTTTTTTTGTGTGTGTGTATGTACAGTCAGGGTTGCCTTTGCTTTGTTTGGGACATCCTTCCTTGAGTTTCACAGAACTGCTCCAGTGCTGCTGGAGATGCTTTCTGTCTGTTGAGTAGAAACAGCTGCCCTGGAGCTGTGGGCTCAGGGTGTGGTGTGTGCGTGGGAGCAGGCTCAGAGCTTGTGTGCAGAGTACTGGGTTGTCCTAGAATTGCAGAATGGTTTAGATTGGAAGGAACCTTTCAAGTCCAACCCCTCTGCAGTGAGCAGGGGCATCTTCAAGTAGATCAGGTTGCTCAGAGCCCCAACTAACCTGACCTGGAATGGTTCCAGAGATGGGACATCTGCCACCTGTCTGGGTGACACAATTTCAGAGGTCTTTTCCATTGTGATTCTAAAAGGCATGTTTCCCAGCTCTTCCCTGCCTCCTCAGTGGTGAGGAGATCACCTCTTTTTCCAGGTGAAGCTCATGTTCATATGCTTCTAGCATCAGCTCCCAAGATGGCCAAGCCCACGGGGCAGGAATTAGCATCAGTTAGCAGTGGCTATCCAGTATCCGAGCCTGTGGAAGAGAGGCAGGGCTGGCCCTGAGCACTGGGCCAGACCATTTTGCTCTTGGCAGAGGTGCAACCAAATGCCTCAGGTTTTGGGGATTTCCTGAAGCAGATGATGCCTTTCATCTCCTCATGGATGCTCCAGGCTTCCACTAGGGAGCTGCAGCCATTTTGGGCTGAAACACAGCACTTTGCTGGTTCCTGAGCCCAGTGGAGGAGGAGGAGCAATTAAAATGCCTTTGATGAGGAACTGCTGACAGCATATCTGTTCTGCAGCATGAGATTTGTGTACCAAATTTTCTCCTGGGACTGGGAACAGCTTCTCCCTTCCTCTTAAAAAATGGACCATAGCTTTGCATTTTCATGTGCACAGTGGCAGGCTGAGGTAGTGAGACAATGAGCATCCCCTTGGGAAAGAGAGGGCTTGGTCCAAGGGGAAAGGAAGACTTGAGATTCACTTTTAACTAATGCTTTTCAGCCAATGTGGAGAAAGTGTTCTCCTTGCCAAGACCTTAAAGAAGGAAAAAATCCAACCACCCAACACTCTTCATAATTGCCACATTTAGAGGAAGGAATTCTAAATAAAAAGTTAATCTCCTCCAAGGATTAGCAAAGCATGCGAGGTCTTGTCAGATGGGGAAGCAAAGCAGAGGCCTTAATTTTTTAAGACAAGAGAGATGTTTCTGTTGGAGCCTGTCTTTGCTGCGTGCTGGCCAAGTGACCCACACAGGGCCCATGGGCTGGATGGGTCTGAGGTCCCTTTGTCCTGTCTGAGGAGAACAAGTTGTTGCTCTCAGGCTGTGTGCTGCCCTGCCTCCTCCAGCTCGTCTGTGTGAATAACTTCTTTTGGCAGAGAATTCCTCATACAACAGCGTGCAAGAGATGGGATGCTGCTCTTTGTACCAGACTCTTCTGTCCCCTTGGAAAGAGACGTTGCTGCAGCATCTTTTCAGCCCCATGAAAGAGCAGCTGAGTGCATCAGCTGCAAACTGGGAGAGGTGGTCACTGGCTTTGGGAGTTGCTGGTTTTGGCAGCTGAGCTGTGAAGACTCCAGCACGGTTTGGCTTTCGCGGAGCCTGAGCGCATGGAGCTATTAGTCGCTGTTAATTGCGGTAGGAGCTTTGGGAGTTGAGCACATTTGAGGCCTGGATGTGGATGTGTGGAATGAAAAGCTGCTGTTTCCAAATGTGGGAGTCCTGCTTCTATTTCCTGGGATGCTTTCCAGCACAGGATGGGGGAGCTGCTGTGTGCCTCCCTGTGTCTTCTCAAAATAAAGCAGCAACAAGTTGTAGCTTTGGTTCCTTCCCTCCCTGCATTTGTTTGTAGTTTGTGAATTATCTGCTCCAGCTTTTGTTTCGTTGCTGATAAAGGCATATGCAAACTCAAGGCTTGGCTTTTGAAACACAGATGCAAATCAGGAAGGTGTTGTCTCTACCATGCAGGAGGCCAGGTCCACCTGCAGCCTGGCATCCTGGGCACTAGAGCTCTGGGCTGATGGTGGGGGAGGTATCACAGGAACTGTCTGTCTTCTCCTCAGCACAGCCAGGTGTGGATGATCCAAGGCTGAGCAGAAAAAGAACAGTTCAGTGGAGTTTCCTTTGCTGTCCCTAAATCCATGCAGCTTGCCCAGCATCCCTGGGAGTCAGCCACTCACTGAACTCTGCTCTGTTTAATACTTTGTTCTGGGAGAACCTGGATGAGCTGAATTTCTCCTTTCTGGACATACCAACACCATAGTAGGACTCAGGAGAAATCATTCACCTCTGCTGCTCATCCTCATATTCTCCATCTCTAGCCACCTCTCTATTGTTTTATCCTGGCCAGCACAGGCAGCCCTTTCCTATTACTTATATTTATTTATTGTTTACTATTGTTGATGCATCAGCTGAAAAGGCTTGCAGAGGTCAGCCTGTGCTGACACGTTGGGCTGATGCTCACCCACCAGCTGCCTTGTCCCTGCTAAGGGCTTACAGGGAGCTGTGCTGGGAAGGATGCAGGAAGGAGCCAGAGGAAGATGCTTTCGCTGCTGGTCATTTACACCTGAGCCTGATTTGGTGGAGGAGAGGCTGTGTGACTGCAAGAGGTTAAAACTTTGCCCCTGTGTTTACTTTAGTTGGCTGCCACACTGCATAATAACCTGTCAGCACTTCAGGTGGGGATTTATTTGTGCATTAAAAATGGCCTGGGGCGGGCGGATGCAGACATTCTGCAGCATGCTGGAAAATGTGCCTCCAGCATTAAAACAGCCTCTCCAAATATTTCACCCTTTTAATAAGTGCATTTAATTAAAGTCATATAACTTTTTTTTATTATTATTAAAAAGGAGGAGGGAGGGGAAGGGAAAAACGTGGGGCCTGCTGAGGCTGTAAGCAAAGGCTGGAATACAAAGAGGGGGTTTAGATGGGAGTATTTAATGGAAAAGTCATCAACAACATGTTGTGTTTCTTTCTTCTTTTTTTTTTTTCCAGCCTCACTTTTGATTGTGGATAGAAAGTTAATGGGAGGTTCTGGATTTCCAGGCTGCCTCTCTCTGCCTTTCTCCATCCACTTCCCCTCTCTTGAAATTCTGTAGAATTATTAATTTTTCCAAACAAAGTTGCCAAATGATGTTGCTCTTGGATAGACTCACAGTTGCTTTCTCCTTGCTTGTTTAATCTTCTATTTCTTTAAGTTGGATCTGAGTGTATCTTGAAGCCACCACTTCTATTGTGAGCATCTCGAGGTCCCTGCAAAGCAGGGCCAATTTCTGGCCCCTGTGGAGGAGGAGGAGGAATAGGAGGAGCGTTGGGAAAGGGCTGTGAGGTGGATGATAGTGGGAAGATGCTTATCTGCACGAGGCCATGTGCTCATCCCCCAAGCTGTGCTGGGTGAAGGGTAGTGTACACCTGGAGAGGCCTGGGGAGAGCCCCGTGCAACCAGCCCTGTGGAATGGGAACCATGAGACCATCGTGGCCCTGAGTGTGCCCACCCTGAGCTGAGGTCCTGTTCATCTTTGGCAACACTGCCTTGCCCCTAACCAACAACTTCAGCTGGGCTTAATCTTCCATGCAGGAACGTTGCTGCGCTGGCAAGGCAGGTCCAGCCTCCCTTTAATGTCACAGCTGACATCTGTGGTTATGTCAGGAGCAGGAGGGGATTTCAAAGCTCTGCTGAGATAAGTCCAATTTGATCAAATTCCATATGGGAATGTGTTGAGAGATGGGCATTAGACAAAGCTCCTTTATCCCAGTGCACAGGGCCTTGACACGAGATGCACCTCAGTGGGGCACAGCCAAGGGGAGGGCAAGGCTGCTCCAGGGGGGCTGGCTTCCCTCTGCTATAGCCACACAATGCCCTGAGATGTAGCCAGGCAATAGCAGCTTTTTAGGGAAGATTCTGCTTTATTTTTCCAGAGCTGAGGAGAAGAGCTAGGGAGAGGAGATTGAAGTGAGCCCTTTTCATAGCAAAAGTTTCTGGTGCTCTTCAAAGATGTTGCTGTTATAAGTGTAGAATCAGCTCAGTGTTCTCCATTGAGAGCCCTAAATATTGCTGTATTGTTAATGGGAGTTTGAAGCCACACAGAAAACTGCCCTGAGAGGTGATCCTTCTTCTGTTCCCCATGAGCAAATGGAATTGGTGAAGGGGAAGACAGGATTTGTCCTGTGCAGTGATGCCTCTGAACATAGTACTGGTGGGGATGGGATGTTGTGATGTTTTCTTCCTCCCTTCAAGGAGAATAATACTTACATAAACTAGAACAAAAACCAAGGAAAAAAATCCTGTTTTCCCTTCAGGGCAGCCAGTGTCTGCAAGTGCCAAACACTCGTGGGCTTCTCTGTGATGCAGGATCACTGTGCATTGCATTTCCACATCTGACACCCAGAGAACTTTCCCCATGTGTTTCTCTGAAATGCAGTTGTGCAAGATTTTAGTGCCACTGTTTCTTTGTGTGCTCTGGCATGCTGTTCCCTCTCTCTCTGAGGATTGTTGCTTCGTTGAGGAAGGGCAGGAGGGTTGTGGATAATAATAGATGCTGTCCTTGGCGCTGGAGCCTTGCTGGTGATGAGGAGGTTTGGGGGAAGGGAAAGCTTTGCAGACCTCCTGATACAAAACAATATGTTGTCACAGAGAGTGGTGAGACACTGTCCCAGGTTGCCCAGAGAGGTGGGAGATGTCCCATCCCTGGAACCATTCCAGGCCAGGTTGTTTGGGGGCTCTGAGCAACCTGGTCTAGGTGAAGCTCTCCCTGCTCACTGCACGGGGGTTGGACTACATGGCCTTGAAAGGTCCCTTCCAATCCAAACTATTTTGTGATTCTATGATTGAATAGCTTAGAAGACAGGTAAAGGTAGACAAGCACAATCCCTTGGCATGCTTCCGCTCCCTCCTCCAAGGCATCATCCTGGCTCCTAGGCATGTCTCTGCAGCGTCACTGGCCCTGCCTGCTATAGGGCTGGGATGTTGAGGACCAAAAGGCATATCTGGAAGTGCAAATACATGTGGTGATTTGGCATAAATCCTGAGTCATGCTGGAGTGCAGCAGTGTGGGGTCACTGCTAGAGAGGTCAGGGCAGCTGGTGGTGTGGGGCCAGGAGCTGCCAGGGATGGCTGTGGCTGTGGTCCTGCCCTCCCCACCACAGCACAAAGTGGCCTGCCTTTGCCTGCCGAGTCTGGGCCAGAATAATGGTTCCTTCAGCCAAGATCCACAGAAGGACTTGAGCTCTTTGCAGCTCACTGATTTCCTTGGGAGCTCAAGCACTGAAGGAGAAGCAGAGAGCCTTTCTGGTTTTGGGGGTCTGGCTCACAAGTGCAAGGTGGCTGTTGGCAGGTGTTAAGCAACAGTTTCTCCTGAAGATGCCTTGTCCATGCCAAGGATAGATTTTCCCCTATGAGAACAAACCAGCAGAGATTGGCTGGATGTTAGACTGAGCGAGTGCATCCTGGGCTATTAGAGCAGCACATGGAGCTGCAAGATTGTGGAGGGATCTCAGCTTTCCAGCTGGAATAGGACCTGGGTAAAATTGCCTGGAAGAGGAGGAAGCCTCTTTCTGCCTTCTCTTTGCAATGGGATAGGCACAGGCATGTGTACCTTCACAACTGGAGCTGGCTCCAGGGGCTGACTTCTGCCTGAGCTGCCTCTTTCCAGCTGGTAACTGGCTGGACTTGTGGGCCAGGAGAAAACTGGCTGATTTTCTGCTGAGAGGTTCCTGCAAGTTGGCTGCTGCTGCAGGAGCAGGGGAAGTGTTAATGACCTGCCCTGGGAAGGTCACCAGGAGCTCAGTGCTCCTGACTGAGCAGGTTCTCTGGCCTGGGTTTGGAGGATGAGACCAAATGGGGCTGCAACAGGGCAGGAGCATGCCACTGTCCTCTAGTCCTTGGGCAGTCACCAGATCTCATCCCAACCCTAAATGCAGGTCATATGAATCTTTATTTCTCCTCTCCTCTCCTGCCTGAAGTCTGCTCCATTCATTTTTGTTTCGAGTGAATGAACTCACTGTAAAGGAGACTTGCATTCCTCTGTATAATCTTAGGCAAGCATGGCCTGGCTGCTGTTTCTCAATTAAGCAGTTTCTCTTGCTTTTCATTCCTTGTGCCCAGGCATCCTAATTGGAGGCTCTGCAGCCTGTCCTGCAGCTCCATGGGCTAGGGGGGACACAGATGCCTTTGCTGTGGTGGTGCCCAGGGTCAGTGCTGGCTGCTCTGGCACAAGGAGTTGGTTTGCCATCAGGGTGCTGCAGGCAGCTGAGTTGCTTGCTCCATTTTGTTTTCTTCCTGGCAGAGGGAACAATTTTCCTCTTGCATGAAACTGAATTAATTTAGCCTCTCAACAAAGCACTGCTTTTGTCTTGCTCTCTCATCTCATTTGTGGTGTTGCCTCTCGCTGCGCTGCAGCAGTGGAGCAGCAGCTCAGGGTTCCACATCCATTTGCCTGCCTCTTATCTCCTTGCTCCTCTTCATTTACTTGCAGCAACCAAATGAGCTCTGAAATGACAAGCCTTGTTCCTTGTGGCATGCTGAACCATCCTTTCCTGCTTTGGGAACCACACACAGCTTTCCATGCCCATCCCTGGAACTGGTCCATGTCAATGGGATCCCTAATACTCTTCCCTCTGCTGAGCACCATTGATGCCTGTGGATGGGTGATGGAAATGAAGTGTGAAGCTGTAAAAACAGAGTTGGAAAGAAGCTCAGAGGTATTTAATGTGTGCCCTGCCCCTGTCCAGTTGTTGTACTTGTGTCAGCCTTGGTGACACATCCAGCTTCTCCAAGGAGGCTGTAGGCACCATCCTGGTAAGCTGTTCCATTGCTGATGCAGCTTGGGCTGTTGTGGCTACATCCTGCCCCAACTGGGTTGTTTCTATCCTCTTTCCATATTTGATAGAAAGAAGATGGTAGCTTTTCCCATATTTTGTTCTTGTGAATTCAAACACTAGAGGTGAGGGCCACTGGTGCTTGTCCATGCACATGCAGGCAGAAAGGATGCAACTGCTCCAACCCCTGCAATTTGGGGAGGAGATCTTGTGAACAGGAGTGTTTGCAGGGTCCAGCCATGCCTAATAATAACAACAGGGTCTGCTCACTGCCTTGGCAGCTCCAGTGGGAGCACAAGGCTACAGGGGATGCTCTATAGGACTTGGCAAAGCTTATGGGACTGCTTAAATTTTACCCAAACTTTTTTTTGCCTTCTTTTCTATTGAGATTTCAACTTGGAGCCACCAAAAACAGTCCTGCCTTTTAAACCTGAACTTTGCTACAGCGCTAAAATAAACACAGGGGCTCTGCTGCTCACATGAAACCCTGCTCAGCTGCTGCCTAAAGAGAAGAGAAAAAGTGGTGTCAGATTTTTCAGGCAGACTCATGCCTTAGAGGTCTGAAAGTGTGTGTGCAGAGGGGCATGTGTCCAGGCCCTGGGATGGCCAGGCCATACATACATGCAGGTGTTTGCTTTGCAGGCAGCTGCTCCAACCCCATTGCTGATGTTCTGCCTCACAGCTTTTCCCCTATGGAATTTTGAGTAGTTTATTCTTTTAATATATTTTTTCACAGCAGCAGTTTTTAGCCTCCTTCACACCAGCTCCAGGTCATGGGTCTCAGTGCCAAAGCACAGCCTTCACTTGCCAGGGCTGCAGGGAGCTGCTAGCAGCTGCAGCAGTGATGAACTGTGGGGAAGGGACTGGTCTTAGGGCTGCATTGTGCTGGAGAGGGCACAAGAAATTAATGCTTTGGCTTTTGGAAGAGTTGGGGCTTATCTTCCAGCCTGCAACATCTCAAATGGGCATTTTCCTTCCTTGTGTACCCCTAAAGGGGCTCCAGACCCCCCCCCATAGCTTCTTATTGCCCTCTAATTCTGGGGAGGAGGGAGGGATGTACTGCTCAGTGTCAATGAAGTGGATGTGGCCTTGGAGTACAAACCCTTGGGGAGGCTGTGGAGGGAGAGGGGAGCCTCTGCAATTTGGGCTGTTCCTGCTGACAGTAGAGACAGTGATGTGTGTGTTTGGAGCAGGAGCTCAGTGGGAATCCCCCTGGCATGACAGTGTGGGGCCAACAGGGAAACTGGGGATGATGCATCAACTGGGGAAGGACAAAGGGATTGGAGAGGTTAATGCTGTGCCTGGGCCAGGACACTAGGAATGGAGGATGGCAAACTGGCAGGGGTTTGGGATAAAGTGTTCCTTAAATATGTAAATGATGGAGAACCTCTATGGAGAGGGTGTTGGGATGCCTGTGGGCAAAATGAAGGAGCAGAGTTTGTGACTGTGGGCTCAAACCTTCTTGTTCTCCTAGCTGGGCATGGTATGGAGCTATCTGGGTCTAAAAGGGGTGGAACAGAGGGAAGACTGGGAGAGACCAGGTTTGAACAGAACCAGGATGGGATGCTGAGCTTCCCTATGATGTCTGCAGCATGGCAGCTGTGATGCTGTGTGTAAATCACTGGGGGTGGGTTTGAGATCTGCCTCCCCCCCTCACCCCATCCCACACACCCAGGCTGCTGCTAAAAGGGTTTATTATTCAGCCTGCAGATGCCAGGTAAGCTCTGCTTCTCCATAAAACTCAGGCAGGTGCTAGGAAAACACAGCCCTGCCAGGTCCATCTGCTCTGGGTGAGGGAAGGGTGAGTGTTGGGGGGTGGGGGGAGAGCTCTTCCTTCTCCATTGCCCCAGCCATGTTCCTTTTCCTTCAGTGCCACCATGGGGAGCTTTTTCCTACCTAGCAAGAGGAGCAGGAGGGCAGGGGAAGAGCTGTCTCTTCCCAGCCAGTGGAACAGAGTATTTCCCAGGCTTCTCCTGTGTGCTGGCAGGTGGCTTGCAGAGCCCTCCTGCTCTACAGAGTGCTGGGGGCTGGAAGGGACCTCTGGAGAGCTAGTCCAACCACCTTGCTCAAGCAGAGTCACCCAGAGCAGGTTGCCTAGGATCACATCTGGGTGAATTTGGGATCTCTTCATAGAGAGAGACTCACAAACTCTCTGGACAGCTTGGGTTCCAGTTTGTGCTCATTTCCCCTTGCCCTGTTGCTGGGCACCACTGAAAAGAGCCTGACCTCATGCCCATAAGGAAGAAGTTTTTCACAATGAGGATGGTGAAGCACTGACACAGATTGCCCAGAGAGACAGGGGAAGCTTCATCCCTGAAAACATTCAAGGTCAGGTTCTTTGAGGCTTTGGGCAACCTGATCTAGTTATAGGTATCCCTGCTCTGCAGGGTGTTGGACTACATGACTTCTCAAGGTCCCTTCCAACTCTAACCATTCTATGATGATCCTCTTGCCCTTCCCTCCATCCTTTTAGATGTTAGTAAGATCTCTCAGTCTGCTCTTTTCCAGGCTAACCAGCCATGTGGCTTTCAGCCTTTCCTTCTCCTAGAGATACTCCAGTCCCCTCAGCACCTTATAGGCCTACGTGCAATGCCATGAAGTGCTCAGGGCAGGACTGGTGAAGTTTCACAGGCTTCCTTTCAGAAATCACTGCTCTGATTTGAGCAAGCACTGCAAGCATCCCATGCACCCTGGCAGCATGGCTCGGGATGCAGCACATCCCCAGCCATTCACCTCTGCCCTTTCCTTGCTAATGTTTGGAGGTGATGCTCATGTTTGTGCTAGTTGTCCTCCTGGATAGGAGGAGATCTGTTCAGGTGGTGGGAAGACCCTGCATGTGTGGCCATGTGTGCAGCAGGTGACCCCAGCGCAGTGGGGGGGCTTCTCTCCAGATGTTGCACAGTGTTTTATGAGGAGTGATGGATTGATTTACTCAAGGGGATTGGCTGGGGACAATTTTGGCTCCTGAGGGAGCTGGTGTGATGCTGAGATGTGCTGGTTGCTTTTTCCACCCCCTGACAGGAGTGGTGTGGGGGGTGCTTGCTGCAGGCGTGGGTGGGCACTGTGGGGTGAGGATGGAGTTGGGGTGGGATGGGAGCGTGGCCTGTGCTGCAGGTACTGACATGCAGCTGTTTGCTTGGGCAAGGGAGCTGTGCAGATGTTCCTGGAATTCCCAAGCCGGATATGAAGCGGCGAACAGGATGCGTCGAGGGGAGCTTGCCAAGAGCTTGACACAAGGAGAGGATCATTCGCTGCTCTTCTGAGAGCTGCAATGCTCTCTGGGGTGCTTGGGCTCTGCTGGCTCTAGTTGCTGGATGAGTCCTGAGTCCTGAGCAGCAGCTGGTCCTGCAGTTCAGTGTCCAGCCAGGGCACCCAGAACCACTCACAGACATCATCATCCCAGGCTCCTTCCCCTCCCCAGCCCAGCCATCTCTCCCCATCTCCACTCTTATTCATGTGTGGCCTCTCCTCTTGGTTTTCACACTAATACTTCAGGAAAATAAGCTGTGCTCATGCAAAGTCAAGCTTCCAAGCAGGTTGCCTTACCACAGAGCCCCTCTCCTCTTATCTTTGCTCCAGTCCCTAAATGGCAGTGGGGAGCATTGGGAGGTGGGGAAGGACTGTGTGGGGACATGTGTGTGCCTGCTTGTGCGTGTTCCCTGTCACTTCTGCTTGGGTTGTCTGTGCTGTCAACATGTGACTGATTTCAGGCAGCCAGCTGTGTCCCTGGAGGTGATGCTCTGGCTCTGTGTCATCCTTGCTCATGTAGGGCTAAGACCAAAATAATTAGTAGACCTTTAGAAAAGATGGAAATCCCATAGATGGCAAGAATTTGCTCTACTTTGCTCTCTTGGATGTTGCTCCTGTGCATGGTGTTGCTTGCATGGACCACTGTGGAAACTGAGAGGGTGGGTACAGGGCTTCAGAAATGTGTTCAGCCAGAGCCTGCACTTGGGAGAGTTTGCCTTAGTACCTCAGGGAGCACATTCGAGGTCCCTGCCAAGAATTCAACATCTGCACAATTGATACTTGGCAGGAAATTTTAAAATTCATGTGTGTTCCCTGAGGTGAGGAGGGAAAGTGCCTGGATCTGCAGATCTGCCTCCACTCTGTCCCCAGGCCAGGAAGGAGCAAAACTGAAATCCATAAGCCTGAGGGACATGGGACAGCATGGAGTCCCAGGGTCATTTAGTTTTCAGGTGTCCTTCTGGCTCATGGGCTGGAGTTTCTTCTCAATTTCAAGTGGTGATAGTGTATTCCAGTGCCTGAAAAGTGGCAAATTGTGCTGAACATCACCAGCTCAGGGCATGGGAGACGGTTTGCTACAGCAGTGATGGATAGAAGGCTTTGACTTGGCAAGATTGCTTGGATATGTTAACAGGTCTTGTTGCATCAGCTGATCCATGGAAACCCACTGCAGGCTCCTGACCCAAGCCCTTGGAGACTTAGGCAAGGAAGCCTGCTTTACCCCAGCCCAGGGCTGCTGCAGGGGAGGGAGGATCAGGGGCTGAGACAAAACTTACCTGCTGTCACTCTTCTGCAAGTAAACAGATCCAAGGCAAGCCAGTCTGGCTCTCAGACTGGGTAACCTGGCCTAGACACTAACTGTGATGGCATCTCAGGCTCCTTGGGCAGATTTGCCATGTGTGATGATGGTTGGGACCCACAAGGTGCCAGGAGTGTGGCCAAGTTCTCCCTAGCAGCTGCAGTGCTTTTAAGACCCCCTGAGCTCTGACCATGAGGCTGTCAGCCAACACAGGCTCCTGGCTGTTGCAAACCAGATGTTTAAAGACCGCAAAGCTGTCCCCACTGTCCAGTGCAGAAACTCTTCCTTCCCAAATAGTCAGTTCCTGAAGACTTCAAATGACAATAGCAGCTTGGTCTGTTGTTATTGTGGCCTTCAAGCTCAGCTGGTAAATGCTCTGTTTGCAAGAGACAATTTTGTTCCTTGGTTGGTGTGAGCCAGGACAACCACCTTGTTCCTGCTCCCTGCCACACGCTTGCCCTGGGTGGCAGGTGGGTTTGCTGCTGCTGTCAGCTGGAGATTGCAGGGGTGATAACCCTCCCTGAAACAAAAATAAAGAGCAGAACCGGTTGGACAGAAAGTGCAGTGACAGAGGGGAAGTGCAGGAAGCACCTGGGACATGTGTGGAGCCAGCACAGCTCTTGGGTGAGCTCTGACCAAGAAGCAGGGAAATGCTACAGCGTCTGATTAGTATGTTAATCGCATTATCGCTGCTGTGCATGGGATGAGGAGAAGCTGTTTGCTTTAGGAGAGCTCTCCTGGCTTGCCTGTTAGGAGTTAGGGAGAAACAAGTCCATCACACTGCAGTGAGCATGGCTGAGAGCTGTGGAGGGGTGAGCTGATGGCCCTGCAGCCTTTCTGGGGCTAGGGCAGATACTCTGAAGTTGATCATTTCTCCATGCCCCAATTCTCCCATCTGTGTGACATGGACAGTGGTGCTGCTGCTTCATCAAGCAGGGAGAGGAGCTGGAGTCTTCTCCCTTGCCCAAGTGAAAGCCTGGGGAGTTTAGTGATGGTGGAGGAAGGGGCAAAGGAGGAAAAAAAGTAAAGTTGGATTGAATGTTTTGGAAAGAAACAAACCCGTAGGTGAGAGAGAAGGATTTTTGTCCTACCACCTCTTTAAAGCATGCCAGCTGCTGGGCTGGTATGCAGTTATTTCTGAAAGACCACCACTAAGTGACAGCTCAGGGAGCCTCTGCATGCCTTCGTCCTGTCCTGAGCCAACAGTGTGGGGAGCAAAACTGTGTCCTGAGATGTGTTGCCCACTCTGGGGTGATGCCAGAGCAGACTCTTTGCAGTGCTCTCTCTCCCTGACATGGAGATGGACACTGCTGAGGGTTTGCATGCTCCTCGTGGCACTCGCGTGAGCGGAGACAGCAGTGTGGTGTGCTGGCCCCAGCTGCTGCAGCCCAGGGTGAGCCCTGTGCCAGGATAAACAGAGGGGAACCACTTGCATGGGCTGCTGATGACTTTTCCAGCAGTAATGAACTGGGACTCAGCAAAAGCCCCAGGACTTCTGTCATTTCTGGGCTCTACAGCAGTTTCCATGCTCTCTCTCTCTTATCCTGGCTGGTGGTTCCCCACTTGTCAACCTAACACAAGGACATCTCAGCACACTGGTGGCAGTTGCTGCTTGTCACTGTGGCTGCAGGAGACACAATTCCATTTCCCCAAGTCCATCCCTCTTGGATCCTGTGGATATGTGTAGTTCAGTGCCAAAGAGGATGAGAAAATGCACAGAAACCTCAACCACCTCCCAGTTGCCCAGGGAGGTGGTTGAGTTCCCATCCCTGGAGGCATTTCAGGTGAGGCTTGCCAGGGCTCTGGGCAAGCTGCTCTAGTTGGGGATGTCCCTGCCCACTGCAGGGGGGTTGGACTAGATGACCTGCAGAGGTCCCTTCCAACTCAAACCATTCTAGGATTCTATGATTCTTGGTCCATGAAGGAAGAGCTTCCTGAATGGGAAGCTCCCCTTGCCCCCAGGGCACTCTCCCTGCCATGGGGTGTCAGAAGTTTTTGGTCTGTCCCCCTTTTTCCTGGAAAGGTGAGGAGTGAAGGGACACTGTTGTCTTTGTCTGCCTCCTTGGGTTTGAGAGATGTGAGCAGGGAATTGTACCATCTAGGAAAAATCCTCTTCCCCTTAACTGAACCACAGGGAACTCACCGGACCCGTGACTTGGATGGAGCAAGAGGGCTTGTGGCTTTTCCTTGTTGCCAGCGTCTCTCTGTCCTGCCTGCCTTGTATTTTGGGCAAACCCCAAGAACACTGAGTTTACTTAGAGAAATGTCCCCCTGGGTGGACCCAGCTGGAGAAGGATGGTGGCTGGAGGAGAACTGTGCCTGCCCTGTTCAGAAGGCTTGTTTGAAGGTTTCTGTGGTCTACATGAAGACTGCCCACAAGGACCCAAGGATGTTTGGTGTGAGATCATCTAGTGGCTTATTTAGGGACCACCAGTGAGTTGCTGAGCACCTCAGGATTCAGGCTGTGGTCACCTTTTGATATTGTAAATGCAAATATTGAGAAGCCTTTTGGGTGGGGGGAGCTGAGCTGGGTGTTTCTTGGGTGCTGGTGGCTACCAGCTGTAGGGTGCAGCCAGGGCAAGGTGCTTAATGTATTTTGGTGGGATGGCACATGAAAGATACAGAGTGCTCATTAAATGGGGGACATGGAGCCCTTGGCTGCTTTAGGGAGACCACCAGAGCTCTGTGGAGTGTTTGGTGTTCGGACAGAGTGGCACGTATGCCTCCTCCTCCTCCCTTCATCTTTAAATACCACCCCACAGATTTCAAGGAAAAAAATAAATGCACTTAAAATGGCATCATTTTGTGGTGCCTTGAGGTCTATTTATATTTTTATTGCTCCCACAATTTTTGCATAATGGCCTTTTTCATGAAAACATCAGTGTGTGTGTGTGTGCGATTAATCCATGCATCATCTTCAGAAAGCAATTTTATAGCTGAATTTAGGGCAGTGGCACATGGTGCTTGGGCTCCTAACTGCCCTCAGGCCCTTTACTGTGCTCTCCCTGCCAGCTCCAAACTGATCCCAAGCTTTTCGCCCCTTTTGGAGCTAATTCCAGCTCCTGTTTTCCAGGCTATGGTGGAGGCTGTATGGTTGGGTGAGTTATTCCCCCCTGAAGTCCTACAGTGTCACAGCAAAATACATTTCTCAATGGTGAAATAAGATAAATAGGGAGTGAACCAGAGTGACTTGGCACAAACCAGGTTTATGCCAGTGGATTTGAAGGACAGAAGGTGGCTTTTGGTATCTTCCCACAGCTCTGGGGCTGAGCCTGGCAGTTCTACTCCCTGCTGGCAGGTTTGCCTCCCCATTCCTCATGGAAAATGAACCAAATCTCTTCACTTCCGACTGAAATGTAGGATGTGAGATAAGTGTTTACTGGAAGGCTCCCATTGCCAAATAGCCTGGAGGATCCTTTGGTTCCTCCTCCTCTGAACAGACCATCCAGGTGTTAACTGCATTTCTCTGAGTTACAGTGCTTAGCACATTCTGGGCTGACATGACATTTTCCCCTTCCTCACAATAATACCTGCCCTGATCAAACCACTGGCTTGTAGCAAGTGTCTTCTAGCAGTTTCCCTACCTTCTCCTGATGTTTGCTGGGAGGGAGCTTGTGGTTCTGGGTACCACACTAGGATCTCAGGAGAAAAGGGAATAAAATGGTGGCTGCTCTGAGACAAACCAGCTGCTGAGGGCCTTGCTTCTGCACAACACAGAAGTGTGGCTTTTGCTGGATCAGTTCCCTGAGCCACACTGCTGGTCCTCTTTGATGTTTTGATGCTGTTCTTCCACTCCTTTCCGCATCCATTCAGTTGTGCCAGTGGCTCATGCTGGCTAAAGGGGACTCTGTGTGAGCTCCATCTGCACACCTTCCATAAAGACCCACCCAGAGACACAGTGGCTCCTGTGGTGTGGGTTTCTTCACTCCCAGCTACAAACCATCCCTCATAGCCTCCTTGCAATGCTGATGACAATTCACTGCCACTGTGTGCGTGGAACAAATGAGCTGGGGATGCAACACTGCTGCAGGGTGAGGTGGGCAGAGCCCTGAGCCTGCCTGCTGCTGTGTAATAGCTGTGGTCTAAGTGCAAATGGAGCAGGCTCCAGCTACAGAATGTTTGTCTTGGAGATTAAATCTGGAGAGCCTCCGGTCTCCAAGTCCGTGCCGGGAAGAGAGGGGTGAGAAGAAGGGAGGGGAGCCCAGCCCTGTGGGTGCACACACCTTTTTAACCCTCCCAAAGCTGCTGGCTGGCTTGAAAACGAAGGGTTAGAGAGCAAGTGCAGGGAGAGGGAGAAAGGCTAGGGAAGCACAGCTCTTTGAAATAGCTTTGGGAAGATTGGCACAGCCTGAGTTGTTGCACCTGCTTGTGAAGCTTTTGTGGGCAGGAATCTTCCTGTGCCCTTACTGTGGGGACCAGTGATATTGAAGCCAGGAGCATTTGTCCTGCAAGTGCCAATGCAGATTAACTACATCTTGTGCAGGGGCAGGGTGTGAGACTGCAGTCCTGGGCTTCACATAGCTCTTGGGCACCTTATGGCTTTTTCTGTGGCTGGGTTCATCTCTGCCTGCTCTGCTGCATCCCAGCCCCTTGCAGTGCTGGCTGCCCAGCATCACGTGCACCACCCACCTCTGCCTCAGCAGCTGTAAGTGGCCTGGGGACATTTCCAGCTCCATGTCCTTGATCCCTGGGTGGTTGGGAGCATCCCATCTTGAGCTGCAGCACACCATCTTGTAGTGAAAGGACAAGGGGCAATGGTTTTAAATTGGAGAGTAGATTTAAACTGGACATTAGAAAGAAGTTCCTCCCCACGAGGGTGGTGGAACACTGGCCCAGGTTGCCCAGGGAGGTGGTTGAGTTCCCATCCCTGGAGGCATTGCAGGTGAGGCTTGCCAGGGCTCTGGGCAAGCTGCTCTAGTTGGGGATGTCTCTGGCCACTGCAGGGGGGTTGGACTAGATGAGCTCCAGAGGTCCCTTCCATCCCAAACCATTCTAGGATTCTGTGATCTTCCTCCTCCAACCGAGCACTGTGTCTGGGGTGAGCATGGAAGCACTGCACTATGCTTGGGGTTGCCTTTAAGGTTGATGTGTGTGGGGCAGGCAGGAGGGAGGGGAAGCATCTCCCCCCGGGATCCCTTGCAGTAATGTTCCCAAACACTTCATCTTGTGTACAGTGAGTTCTACAAGTGTTCCTACAGTGCTTGGGGCTGTTTTTGCAGTGCTGTTTATATAAGAGATCGTGCATGGTGCCTACATGCTTCTGGCACTTCTAAACCCAGGTAGGCTGTGTTTATCCTGGGGATTGGCCCCAGTTGCAGTCATCTGGGGCTCAGCCAGCAGCCTAGCTAGACTAATATATATATATATATATATATACACACATATATATATATAAAGTTTAAAAAAGCCCTGGTTGTGGAGAGGCCAAGCCTACTTGCTGTGCTGATGAAAAACATGGCTTCCAGCAGCTTTACCCAGTCTGAACTGGTGGAGCTGTTCCAGTGGGCAGATGGGAACTGGGGGATGCACCCACTCCTCTGTGGGGTGCAAGAGTAGGTTTAGCATCACCATCCTCAGTGAGATGCTTTAAAGAGCTACATGGCTGGAGGCTGGTGGGTCTCCCTCTTTGTCACAGAGACTGGTGAAGCGGTGCAGGTAGGGATGGATTTCCAGTTTTCCTCCTTACTCATATTGCTAGAGGCCCCACACATTGCAGTGTGTTTTCTAGCTTCCTATAATGGGCTAGGGTTCTATGACTGCCTGGTCCAGGTCTCCAGGTCTGGAATTCGGGGATAATCAGCAGAAGAGAGGTCATAAAGCTAGTGAAAAGCTGGAAAACCACAGAGGCTGTCCCTAGATGATTCACTCTGAGTCCTTCCCTACCCTCAGCAGCCCAACACGTGGGATGGATTAGCTGGGTCACCATCAGTAAAGGATATATTTTCACCCATCCTCCCTGGCCATGTATCTAAAGGTCTCCAGCTCCTCTCAGTTCCCTCTTGGATGCTGGGTCAACTTCTCTGGCTTTTGCATGGAAGCTGGGAGGGAAAGCTCAGTGAGCTTGGGGCTTGGCAGCTGTCCGGCTCTACTCCTTCAGCCCTCGGCTGGGCAGAGTCTTCTTATTTGATCTAAAAGGAAAAACTTAATTAAATGAGAAGTAGATCTCATCCTGTGGGAATTCTCCTTGTGGGCACTGTGCCCTGGATTGTGCCCAAGGCAATAATGGGAGCAGAGGGAGAAGGAGGGTGGTGGGAGGAAGATTGTGCAGTGCCAGGCTCCTCTTGCCTTCCTCTGGTGCTGGCCACATTTCTCTCCTCACCTACTATAAGGATGGGGCTGAGATGAAGCTGTTCTGCCCTTGGGTTTCCCCTCCCAAACCTTAGCTTGAGGGCTTCAACCATAAAACCATACCTAGGAGGAAGGGAGTGAGCTCATGGTGTGAGAGGTTCTCCTGCATCTTGCACTAGGCTCTCAGGGAGATGCTTGTGCTGACACTGGCCACCCAAGGGAACAGTCCTGTGGGCTGTGCCTAGGAAGGGAACATGAGCTCTGTGCTGGTGTGTTGGTGTGGTATGTTTAGTGCTGCTCTGGTTTTCTAAGGTATTTAAAAGAGGAGAGTTATATGCTGGGGAGAGAATCACTTTTGAAAGCTTAACCCCGCTGGTTTTCTCTATTAAATAGAGAAGTGCATGTTTGCATTCTGAAATGAAGTTCCAACACATATAGAAATTCAAAGCATCTCTTGCAAACTTTCCAGGTGCCTCAGCTTTACTCAGCTGTCTTGGATGTTCAGGTCTCATAATCCTCATGTGTGATGCCATGGGGTCTGTTGGCATGATGCTTCTGAGCATGGTGTGAGGCTCACCCTTGTGAGTGTGGGGTGAGGATCACCCATTTGCTGTAGGATAAGATTGAGTTTCTTGGAGCACTGGTAGTATTCTACCTCTGAGCAAAGAGGATGGATTTGAAACCAACACAGAAGTGGGTGTAACTTTGAATAAATCATATCTTGTGCCTCCAATCCTTTCACTATCACATGAGTATGTCTTTCTTGGAAGCTTGCTTTGCTGTAGACTTGCTTTTGTGGTCTGAGCACTGGGGACTGGGAGCAGAGACCTGAATGATGCCAGCGAGGGGAGAGAGGTCCCTTTGGGGATGAGCAGGGCTGGATCAACACTTGCTTGGGATGGAGGCTGCAGTGACATCTGGAGAGGATGCTGCTGCACCCAGTGTTTTCCTCCTCAAATCAAAGTGATGGTGCTGGGCACCAGATCTCATTGCTGGGGGCAGGAGAGGCCCTAAACTGGGCTGTAGCTGGCAGGACCCCCCTCAAGCTGCAGTGCATATGCAGCCTTCCCACGGGAAACACCCTGACTCTGGCAGGGAGAGCCTATTAAAAGGGAATAAGCCAATCAATAAATCAAGGCACCTGAAAAATGAAACCCAGAGTGTTGGGAGAAGGAGTTTCTTCTTTTTATTTATTTTTTTTTCTTTTCTCAGTTAAAACAAACAGAACTCCAGTTGCAGGAGGTGGCTGTCACAGTGAGCTGTGCAGGGCTGTGTGAGCAGTGCTGAGCACAGGCACGGCTCTGCATGCTTAAATGAGCTCTGTAAATTACAGCTCTGATAGCTGCAAGTGTTGAAAAGGGATCAGCCATTCCCCAGCTCAGCAGCAGAGAGGGTTAGAGGGTGCCCCACCATTCCTGGGGCAAGCAGCCTTTTTTTCAGGAGGGTGGATTTTCTCAATCTCTACATGGATCTTAGGTTGGACATCAGTGAGGGGAAGAAGATTCTTGTGAGTCTAGCTAGATTGATCTGAAGGAGTTTATCCCAGTGGTCAGTGCACCATTGTTGCTGCTTGTTCCCAGGGTTTGGGTGACAAATACTGGAGTCTATGCCTGCCCTAAGCAAACTCTATTTGGCCCTGGGGTGCTTATGGACTCCTTAACAGGGCACATTAAACTTGCTCCCTTTATATCCTTTGGGGTTCAAACATCAGGATGTGTGTTAGCACTGCCCTGGTTAATATTGTGTTGGGTAATTCCTGCTTTTTGGCTTTCTTCTCCTTGCTTTTCCCTAGGGCACGTTGCAAAGTCCAGGCTGATTTTGTCCTGATGATGGGACAGATTTTTACTGTTCTGCTGCAATCTGTGCTTTAAACTGAGTAGCAGGGTACCTGAAATAACAGAGAAAGACATAGAAATTGCACAAGCTCAGTGTTTGCCCTGTGGCTGAGGGCAAGCCAGAGCGGGCTGAGCGTGCCCTGGCAGCACCAGCCCCACCACAGTGGCACCACCAGTGTCCTCCATCCACAGGCACCAGGAAACCAGCTGCTTTGCCCTCTAGAACTCCTGAGGTTTGAGATATTTTCCAGGTGCACATCACACTGAGCTCTCTCCAAGCCTTTCGCCCAGGGACGGCACTGCGGGGCTGGCTGGCTGAGGCGTTGAGCTGAGGAACAAGGAGCTTTTCACTGGGATGCTTTTTTTCCTGACCTACATTTTTATATTCCTGCATCAAGTTTAAGTTTTCAACCAATTGGCATTTCACAGCTAGTGACAGCTTCAAAAAATTCCTGACTAATTCTAGGAAATGCTCAGCTGAAAGTACATGGCTGCATGCCCTCTGCCAAGGTCACCCACACCACTGGCCTGGCCAGCAGCTCCTGCTTGCTTTCCTTCCTACTAGTAATAGACCTCAGGGACTTTCAGGGGTCACCAAACCCTCACCTTGTATTTTTTCCATCCCAGAACTAGAGTTTGGAGCCTTCCTGCCCAGCATGGCAGTGCAGCAATCCCACATTGCCTCTCTGCCAAGGGCCAGGGGTAGACGTTACCACTTGGGACTACCCCTGAGAAACACGAGGCATTGTCCCTGGGTGATGCTGAGCCCAAATAGTCCCCATTGTGACCACACATGGTTAAGTGTCACTTGCAGAATGATCAGCAGTAGGTTTGTGTTAGTAGGAGTGTAACAAAAGCATTATTATTTTCTTTTAAAGTCCATTAAAATTACTTCTGAAGAACTTGCCTTTCCCCCCCGAGCATTCCCTACTGTCAACAAACCTGAATTAAAACAAAGGCCTTTTTCTTTCGCTCTTTCCCTTTCCCTTTCAAGCCTTGCAGGACAGGAGGTGGGGGGTTCCCCTCTGTATGTCTGTTCACCCTCAGTTACTCTGAGCTCTGTGGGTGATGAGGAGAGCCCAGGGCATGGTGGCAAGGCTCTGAGGGGGCAGGTGGGGCTCTGCCCCGGTGCCTGTCAGGTGAGGATGGCCTTGGAGCTGGGGGTTTCTTTGGAGGGAGGTTATTTTGTTCTTTTGGCTGCATATCCTTGGGTTGGACTGGACTTGTTTGGTTTATGCATTTTGTTTTGTTCTACTTAGAGGGAAGTTATTTAAATCATAGAATCATTAGGGCTGGAAAAGACCTCCAAGATCTACTTGCCCCTCTGCTCTGCTTTGGTGAGACCTCATTTGGAGTATTGCATCTAGCTCTGGAGTCTTCAGCACAGGAAAGACATGGACCTGTTGGAGCAGGTCCAGAAGAGGTCACAGAAATGATCTAAGGGCTGGAAATTCTCTGCTATGAGGACAGGCTGAGAGAGTTGGAGTTGTTCAGCCTGGAGAAGAGAAGGCTCAGGGGAGGCCTTCTGGAAGCATTTCAGTACTTAAAGGGAGCTTCTAAGAAAGATGGGGAGAGTCTTTTTATCAAGGCCTGTCGTGATGGGACAGGAGGTGATGGTTTTAAACTAGAAGGGGAGATTTAAATCGGATACAACGAAGAAATTTTTCACAATGTGGGTGGAGAGGCACTGGAACTGGTTGCCTAGAGAGGTGGTGGATGCCCCATCCCTGGAACCATTCCAGGTCAGGTTGTTTGGGGCTCTGAGCAACCTGATCTAGTTGAAGATGTCCCTGCTCAGTGTAGGAGGATTGGACCAGATGATCTCTAAAGGTCCCTTCCAACTCTAACCATTCTATGATTCTGTGATGATCAAGTCCAAAGGTAGTAACTTGAGAATAAGATCCTCATTTCTTATGCCTTACCATTTGAAAACCAAAGACCAATCAATCTGTGGTTCAGACTTCTGCCTTGACTTATGCACTTAAAGGATTTTTGGTGTTACTTTCCAGTTTCAAGCATCCAGAAGGGACAAACAGCCCAGCTTTGCTCCTCTCCAAAGGGCAAATTTTGGGTGAGAGCACTGGCTGAAGCTTCCCACCCTCCCTTAGCAATAACCCAAATCCTGACCTAAGGCCCCATCCCACTGCAGGTGAGAGGCAATTTTAACCTCTTGATGCAGTGCTGAGGTCCATTGTGAGAATTAAACAGTGTTTTGCTGTGCTAATTTACCACCACAGATTGTGTAATTATCTTTTTATAGGCATGGGTGTGGTCCAGGCTTTCCTCTCTCATCCAGAGCTGGCTGTGCCTGTGTCTGCCTGTGAGGGATGTTCTGGCATACCTGGCTTCTGCTCTGGGTTTGTTCTGTGATTTTTGGGGCAATTAACTGGGGATTATTTTCTGTTAGAGATCTCCATCTGTAGCTCAGGGGAGCCAGGGCTGGATGGAGCCAGAGATGCTATGGATGTGGTACTGCAGGAAGAGGAGTGGTGGGTGGGTTAATGTTTGGTAGCTCCCATGGGAAGGCATCCAGATTTGAGGGGTGTGGAAGCATGTCTGTGGCTCTAGAGCTGCTCTAAAATGGCAAAAAGTTCATCTGGCTGGGTGGGATGGATCAGCTAGGGCAGTGAGAGCTGGACTAAGTCAAGCCAAGAGAGTGGGACCAAGAGCAAAATGTCCCCCCCCCCAATTCACGAGGAGATAGTCAGGGACCTACTCCTCCACATTGATGTCCAGAAATCTATGGGGCCAGATGGGATTCATCCTAGAATCCTGAGAGAGCTGGCAGGGGTGCTCATCAGGCCACTTTCCATCATTTATCAGCAGTCCTGGCTGACTGGAGAGGTCCCAACTGATTGGAAGGAAGCAAATATAACTCCCATCTATAAGAAGGCAAGGAAGGAGGATCCAGGAAATTACAGGCCCATCAGTTTAAATTCAGTCCCAGGGAAGCTGATGGAGCAGATCATCCTGAGTTCTGTTATGCAGCACATGCAGGACAACCAGGTGCTCAGACCCAGTCAGCATGGCTTTATGAAGGGCAGGTCCTGTTTAACAAACCTGATCTCCTTCTA
>VWZO01012764.1:83659-106662 GCA_013396975.1 Bucco capensis
CCTCACTCCAAGAGGGACATGGAGGTGCTGGAGAGGGGACAGAGGCTCCCAAGCTGCTAAAGGGCTTAGAACATAAGCCTGAGGAGGAAAGACTGAGGGATCTGGGCCTGTTTAGCCTGGAAAAGAGGAGATTGAGGGGAGACCTCATTGCTCTCTCTAACTACCTTAAGGGAGGCTGTAGAGAGGCCGGGACTGGTCTGTTCTCCCTAGTGCAGAGTGATAGGACAAGGGGAAATGGATGGAAATTGCCCCAGGGGAGGTTCAGGCTAGACATTAGGAGGAATTTCTTTGCTGCAAGGGTTGTGAGCCATTGGAACAGGCTGCCCAGGGAGGTGGTTGAGTCCCCATCCCTGGAGGTGTTTAAGAGCCAGGTAGATGTTGCATTGGGAGGCATCATTTAGCAGGTTGCTAGGGCTAGGACAAAGGCTGCACTCAATGATCTTCAATGTCTCTTCTAGCTGTAACTGTTCTATGATTCTATGATTCTAAGTACAGGATTTTGGGGAGAGGGATGAGTGGAGCTGTCCCCAATTGTGGTCCAGGCTCTTGCATGGAAGACCTGGCAAACAAAATTTCTTTTCCGTGGCTGCTAGAGCCAAATGAGCAAGGAGCCCCTTTGCTGTTGTGGTGCTGATGGATGACAGGATGTGCTTTGTCCCGGTGAAACCTATCCCTGAGCACCTCAGCAAAGACATGCCCTGAAGCCACCCCCTCTGAAGACTCCCCATGAGTTGCAGTTTCTGCATCTCCCTGGTCCCTGAGCCTCCTCAGTTCCTGTCTTTAAGAGCAGCAAACCCCAGTGTGTCCCTGGGCTCCATGCCACCGCGAGTAACAGTGCTTGGAAGAGGAGGCTCCTGCACTCGGAAAGCAGTGGCTGCATCATGCCAGGGCAAGTTCTCTGCTGTTGGATGAGTCCCCACCAGCACCTCTGGTACAAGCCAGTTGTTTCCATTGCACTAGGAGAGTGATGCTGGTGCTGATGGGCCTCCCCCTGACCTGCTGGAATCAGTGGATCGGGAAGTTCCTCCCCTCCCTTGGGGATATCAGTTCCTTTGTGCTAAGAAGATCAAGATCCCAAAGCTGTGGTTTGAACCTGATGGCACAGCCAGTGCAAGAGAGCTAATGGCTCTGTAGGGGAGGCAGGATCCAGCCTGCCATGGGCTGTGAGAACATCCTCCCTTTGCTCAGCTGGTGCTGGGTGGCTGTGCTCTTGCTCTCCCTGCCTGCCTGTGCCTTGGCACGCTTTGCCGGCATTTCTTATCCTCATTTATTGCATGCAAAAAGAAGGGAGGGAAGGGGGGAAGAAGGGGTGCCCAGAGAATTACAGAATCACAGAATAATCAGCTTAGGGTCAGAACAGGAAAAAACACTGCTTAAATTGGTAATCCCTGGGGATAGAAATCAGCTCAAAGCTGCAAAAGAAGTGTGCAGTCAGATGGTTTTCCTTCCTTCCCTCTCTCCTCTCTCTGGTGGGGCTGGTCAGAGAGGGCAGGGGATGGCAGCAGGGATCCTGCCTCCAGCCAGGGCAGGGCCCCAGTGTAAAGGCTTTTGCACCCTTGTCCCTGGTTCAATGCCTTCCAGAAAAACCTTGACCTTGACCCAGATACAAGGACTCTGAATATCCCTAGGCAGAGGGGAGCAGAGGTCATCCTCAGAATGGGACCCTGCAGGTTTTGCAGTGCCAAACCCATCACTTCCCTGCAGTCAAATAAGCAGGTTTTGTAGTGCTTTTCCCACCCTGTGAACAAAAGCATCACTGCACCAGGATGGGAGCAGAGAGAGGTGTGAGGAGGATGATGGTAACCTCCTGTAATCCCTTTTATCCTGGGTATCCATCCCTGCTTGCCTCTGCTTGGATGCAGGAGTTGCAGCAGAGCAGCCTGGGGGAATGTTGGCAGTGCTGTGGGGTGGACAGTGAATTTGTTCAGCTCCTGCTTTGAGATCTGTGGGAGTTCAGACCTGTCTTGGAAACATGCAGGATGTGGAGCCCTAGGAAGGGCTCTAGCAGGGCATGGGGGATTGTTCAGCATCCACAAGCTGCCTCAGAAATGGGGAGCTGATCCTGGGATTTATGCTCCTGGTCTGGTTTTGCAGTGCTGGCCTGCCCCACCTGGCATGTCCAGGAGCTCCTCCACTTCCACTGGAGCAGGCAGCAGGTGGAAGTCTTGCTTCAAGAAGATCTCAGTGTGCTCAAGAGGAGCCCAAATGCAGGGGCTGAGTGTGCCTTGTTCTCCCTCTCTGGGGTTAGACCCCTCAAAATATGGGGAGATATAGTGCTGGTGGAGAGCAAAGGCTGCTTTGTGCCTTCATGTGATGCTGCACTGGCAGCTGTGACTCTTTCAGCATGACAGCCCAGGGATGGGAAGGTGGAGGCTGGAGAATGAAAAGGAGCTACTTGGGAAAGTCTGGAGAGCAGCTCTGCTGTGGCAGTGGGCTACTGTGGGAAGGTGAGAACTCCTGGCCCCTCTCCTGAAGCTCTGCCCATCTGCAGGGAGGTGCAGATCTATCCATCTCCTGCCTGCAAAGCCAACCACAACCTTGTGTGGTGGCTATCAAAGTGCTCATGTTGGGTGAGGATGCAGGGAGGCAGCCAAAGAGGTGGATTACACCTTCAGCCTGCAGTGGGGAAGAACTTGCAACGAGATTAGTAAGATCCTGAGGCATTTGTGGGTTAAGGCTGAATTAGCCTGGTCCTAATGAAGGAGGATTTAGCTGGTGGAGGAGCAGTGCTGGGTGTGTGGGGCTGCTCAGGGCTGTGGGAAGCCCTTGTGCCTGCTCTGGAGATTTTCCTGTGGTCAGTCAGGATGTGGCCTCTGTGGTTGGGGCATCCCCATTTTCTGAGGGGCTCCAGGGGTTGCTCTCGCTGTTGGTAAGAAGAGGAGGGGGGAAAGCCCTCCAGCTCCTTTGGAAGAGCCTAGGAGTCCAATGGATCATCAGGAGCTCCCACTGATGGCAGACACCAAGCATAGCTGCTGGGCTCCTCTCTGCCTGCAGTGGGAGACTCTGGAGCAGCAGCAGGAGAAGCAAAACTGCTGGGAGGTAAACAAAGTTCATGCTCAGGGAACATTGTTTCACTGCTCAGGCCCACTGCTCAGGCTGTCAGAGGGTTATCACTTTGGGGATACTTTTAATGAAGGAGGCAGAACTGTCATCAGGTGTCAGAGCCTGCTGGAAACCTACTGCTTCGCCTGGGAGTCTGTGTTGTCCAAGCCCTGACATCATTCTGTTCTTATCACCTTGCTACAAGAATGAAGGAGAATGGGATTTGCTTCATTCTTTCATCTGCCTGTCAGTGTCAGTATGACACATTGCTTCAAAGGAAGAGTGGCCTTTTCTTGCAGGGAAGGAGGGGGGAAAGTTGCTAGAAAGAGCCAGAGAAGGATGCAGCCTCCCTTGTCCCACATGCAGAACAGGTTGGAGCATGTGAGTGAGAAGAAAGTTGTCAGAGGTATTTCTCTTGAGGGGGGGTGTGTGTTTAAATGTCCTATTTTTAGTCTCACTTATTCTAGGGTAAGTGCCTGTGTTTAGGTCTCAGTTGGTTGATCAGAGCTGGTATTTGAGGAGGAAACCTGCCCCTGGTGCTGGGAGGGATGGTTTGGGCTGTAGCAGGTGATGTGCTCCAAGCACATCCTGGTGGGGTTGAGCTGCTGCCAGCACTTGCCTGTGGGGCACCTCTGTCCCCAGCTGACAAAGAGCAGTGTGTCTCCTAGACCCTCACCCTCTGGGATGCAGCCATGGTGTGTTGGCAGTCACAGCCATTCCCTTTCATTTCTCTGGTGGAAGAGGAGGAGGTGGCTGTGATGCTGGGAGCAGACATGAGACCCTTTCTGCAACTTCTACCTCCTGCAGCTCAACCTTTTCCCAAGGGGTTCCATCTTAGAGCAAGTTCCTGATGAATAGCCTTTGCTATCTTTGAGTTAAATAGGCAGGATTGGGGAGGGGGAAGGGAGTCTGACCCCTCAGTGGTCCAGCACTGAGCATCCCTGCTCACCCCTTGGGCCCTGGCAAGTGCATGGATGTGAAGGGCCCATGTGGCCGTGACTCACAGCGGTTTGCACTGGGGCACTTTGGTGACTCATGGCAGCTCCACCATGAAGCTGACAGCACCTGTCTGGGCCAGGGTTATTTATTAACACATTACCAGAAAGGGTGGCATGGGAACAAACCACTTGCTTTGCTTCCTGTAGCTGAAGGAGTTATAATGACATCTCTTCTGAGGCTGTCTGGGGTTTTGGCAAGGCTTTGTGTAGCGCATGCTAGGGTTAGTAAACCAAGATAATCTCTTTGGACTGAAACTCCTGGAATTAGGTTGGCTCTTGCAACAGAGTCTGGTGGTGTAAGGGGAAGGCTCATCTGCGTTGCAGCGGTGATGAAGGGTTGCACCAAGCTGGGGGCTCCTTTGGAATCAGTTTAAAGCCACAGTGACTGAGACACCACTGCAAAGTCATGTCTGAGGAAGCAGGGATGCAGAGATGGGAGAAGCAGGGCAGAGCTGGGCTCCTCTCTCCCACTCCTCTCCATTTTCCTCTGGGCCACTCAGCTTTCTTAAGGGAATGATTGCATTTGAGTGTGGTTTTCACACAGCTCCAGATGCTGAAATCTCCTTGTGTGTTCATTTGCAGGGTGGGGACACAGTGGGACAGGGTTGCATAGGCTGGTTACTGCTGGACTCCTTTCCTCCACTGCCTGAGGATCTCCATGGGAGCCTGGGCTGGAGTTTGGTGCCTGTGCTGAGATGTAGCCAGCTTGGCTCCTTGCTTGAGGAAGGGGCCTCGTGGGATGGAGTTTGTGGGTTATTGCCATTCACTCACACTGGAGTGGGCTTCACTTGCTCTGTGACAGAGGTGCCTGGTGGTCCACTTCCACCAGATGGAGCTGTGAGATGCCTTTGGGGGCCGAGGGGCCCCCAGAGCCAGCCTGAGCCCCCCATGGAACCCAGCAGTCACTCTTGCCACTGTGTGGGAGCAGACACCTGGAGGCAGCAGTTTCAGATGGAGGGGAGGTGCTGGATGTTGTCCCATGTGCCATGCCAGGCTGTGGCACGTTTCACAGTTGGTGATGGAGTGGGCAGCATGGCAAGAATTTTTTTCCCCGGGGGTTCCAGGGTCCCATGCCAGGTCATCTCTTGGAGTTGTCACCTCTGCTGTGCCATGGTGGTGGGGAGTGTGCTCTGGGCAGACCCTGCTGTGTTTTGGGTGGGCATGGGTTAGTTAACAACCCTGCCAAACTCCATCTTTTGCTGAAAATAGATGTTGGCCTGTGGATGTGAGATGTCCCTGCATGGGGGATTCTGCCTCCTGTGGAGGAGAGCTGGCAGGTGGGAGAGGAGGAACTTAGCTGCGAGGAGCCTCATGTGAGATGGGACATGTGTGAACAAGCAGAGAGTGATGGACATGTCCCCTCAGCAGCACTGAGGTCACACTCTGCTCTGACCTGCCTGAGGGCCTGCCTGCACAGGGGGAGACAGTGATCTGCAGGAGGTCTGCTGGGGCTCTGTGTAAATGTGCCAGGAGCCACTTTTACAAGACCCCCTTTGCAGGAGGTCTTGTCCACTGCAGACTGTCAGGGCTCAGGAGGACACTGTGCTTTGGCAGGCACAGGCTGTGACTCAACGGATCTGTTTCATCTCTCTCAGATCTTTGGCTTTTCATTTTTTTTCTCTCTTTAATCCACTTGCCTCATTGACTTTATTTTACAATCCATGGCTGGGTTCACTGAAGAGCACTTTGGTCATTAAGCACGTTGGGGCATGTGAATAAACCTGCATCTCTAAACTGTAAATCACTTTCAGGCCAGTATCAAATCACTGGCTGGGGTGCAAAGGGCACAGCATGACCCTGTGTCTCTCCTGCCATCCCTCACCTCCCTCCTCCTCTATCTCCACATTTTGGGGGTTTGGAAGGCGTAAGGCCAACCACTGCAGGTCCTTTAATGTGCTCAGGTCCTTTTTCCCCCCTGCAGACCTGGACATGTTTTTGCAGGGGTTTGGAGCCAGGTTGAGCCCTGCCTGAGTGTGCACCCAGGACTACACAATGAGGTGCTAACGCAGCTCTGCAGGGACCAGTTCCTGCAGACAGGCTCTAGCTCTCTGACTGCATTTTTCTAAATCCAGCCCTTCAGACGGGAAGCATTTTGACAGTAAAAGTGGAATTGGGGCATGTCTGAGCAGGATGAGGGGTCTGAGGGAGGGACACCCGGGAGAGGGAGCAGCAGGGAGGGATGAGTGCTGAGCGAGCCATAACGCGAGCGCTGCCAGAATCGTTTCCCTGCCTGTTGGTTTCCTTTCCTGTTTGGCTTTGCTGCCCACACGTTTGTGCTCAAGCTGTCTGTAGACTCGATGCTCCCATCCTCTGCAGCCAAGAAGTCCCATTTCTGTTCCTGCACTTTGCTCTGCTCCTTGCAAGCACGTGTTCAGGGGGATGGGACAGGAGGCAGATCCTCAACTTCAAATGCATAGATGATCATCATTCCTGCTGCAAACTCAGTGCCTTTTCCTCTCTTTGCTCTGGAGAGATGCGCTCTTGTTCCAGGGCTGCTGCTGAGTGTGGAGACAGTTCATGCCCTTGCTCTAGCACCTGATGTATACCCTCTGCTCTTCTGGGATGTTGTGGTGGGCTTGTGGAGAGAACAACAACAGTGTGGGGGCTGGTGTCCAGGAGGCACTGGTGGCCTCAGGGCTCATGGTGTGTGGCCTGGCTGTGCTGCTGCTGCTCATCCTCCCAGGGCTGGAGTGGTCCAGGGCGCGGGGAAGCAGATGATGCCTCGCTGGCGAGTGTGGGGTTTGTGGGAGGCAACTGGCCTGGGGAAAAAATAAATTGCACCTGGGATCTTAATGTCTGTGTAGATCTAGTGCCGAGGATGTGCAGATGGTGGGGAAGGAGGGAGGTTTGTCCTGAGTGGGGTTTGTTCAGGTCACTAGAGCCCACAGAGGATAGTCCATCATTGGGAGCATCTTTAGGACAAAACTAAGTGCTCTGTTGCAACTGGGGCAGCACGAATGGCACTGAACCTGCCTGAGCTCCATTCCCCCCACCCCCCACCGAAGGATGACAATGAACAACATCCCCAATCCACGCAGTAAGGGCATGCTAACGTCCCTGTTAACAGCAAGAGGACATCCTGTAGCAGCCACCTGGGGCAGACACATCGCTCCCATTGCGGGTGCTTCCATCCTCATGGCTGCCTGGCGCTTCCTGCACCGGTAGCATGCTCCCGCGGTGATCTGGCTGCGTCCAGCCCGAGGAGGGACCACGCTAGCCCAAAGAGGAACCGCACCGGCCCAAAGAGGAACCGCACCGGCCCAAAGGCTTTGCCGAGGTGGAGCACATCAGGAAGCGCCTTTGATCTACGGCTACTAACACCTTTTCAAATGAGCCGCAGCGATGAGTGCCCTGCTCCCCGCGGGGAGGGAGATAACACATCAGAGCCTGAGCGCATAGCTGCGCTATCACACCTTTATGGAGCTTTGATTGCTCCCAACCATGCAGCTCGCTCCGGGCGACTTCAAAAGCAGCGCGCTGGAGCTGTACCTCCCTGTGCAAAGAGTCCCGAGCTGGGCTTGCTGCACACACCTACACGTGTGTGACTACGCCCAGGGCTCCTTCACAAAGCTTTTTGTCCTGTCACATCTTTATGCCAGCACTAGGTAGTTTTTGGTAGACCTCCAGGGTCTATTCAGGTGAAGTTGCCATAGCTGCATGCACTGAGACTGATGGGCTTGGACCATCTGGATCACCTTGCTCAGCATGTACTGGGTGGGCACTGGGTGTTTCTGGGGTGCCACTAGCAATGTGTTAGCTCCCTGCCCTGTGCAGCTGACCCATGAGCCTGGGTATTTGGGGTTAGTTAGTGCCTTGCAAACCCCAGTGATGCTCATGAGGCAGGGAGATGCTCAGAGCAGGAGGGAGGATCCTGCAGCAGCTCTCGGTGCATTCACCAGCAATGTAGGAGTTAACAGGCAAAGTTGGGGGAAAGAAGAGGGAAAGGGTCCGGACCTCCTCCACTCCCCCCTGCTGTCCCCCTTGGCTGCTGTGATTTCATTGAGGCTGTGTATTGGCCTCGGGAGGATGGAGCTGGGTAACACCACAACATAAACAGAACATCTGGAAGCTCTTAAAGGGTTTTATTTTTTAACACATTTACAAGAGCCAGGGACACTTGCACACAGTGCTGTGCAAACTCGCTCTTTCTTTCCCAAAGAGCCCAAAGCTGATTGTCAGGCTTTTCCCTGGGGAAGGGGGCACAGGGGCTGGTTTATACCTCCACAATGTATTGATGAGGGTGTGAGATCTTGGTCAGGAGGTGCCAATCTTGCTTGCATTTTCCTTGTGAAGTCCAAAGCAAACAGATGATAATTGTTGCACGATAAATGAGTATAAACCTCTAGCCTTCTTTCTGTGTGCCCATAGTTAATGCTGGAGCAGGACAGGGAGTTGGGCAGGGTTTAATTGGAAGAAAAGCTGTTTAATGATCTTATGGAGTGAACAGTGTGAGAAACAAAGAGGAGAGAAAATGATTCATCTCCCCAGATGGGTCAAAAGCTTGTCTGAGCCAAATGGGAGCTGGTTGTGCCATGCATAATGGTAAAGTTTGGGTCCTGCAGCACATTGCAGCTCATTTGAGTGATTATAGGTAGGGATGCCATGAACAGAGTGATGAATGAGATCCATTCCCACTCTGGTCACAGTGTTTTCTATCAGATTGTGTTTTCCTCTCCCCATCTCCTCCTAAATGTTTATAGCAGCTTGGGGAAAGGAGCCCCTTCCTGCCAGCTCCTCTAGGGCTGCCCAGGACAGCAGTGGGGACATGGGGATGGGTGTGGGGTGACTGCAGCCTCCCTAGTAGGTAGAGGAGTTACCCGAGCTGCCTGTACCTCCAGTGGGGAGCACTCCTGCCCGTGCAGTCCTCGGGGCTAGCCCAGCTGTCACCCTGCATCCTGGCTCAGCACTGGGATGTTTAATCAGTGACTTGCACATCCCACAGACTGCGTAATGCAGCCCATGGACATCAGCAAGATGAGCTGCTTGCCCTTCCTCTGCATTCCCAGATGCTGTTGTTCTGTCTGCTGCACGGAATTTGATTTTCTTCCATCAGCCTCTGGCTATGTGTCTTATCCACCCTTGCCTTATCCTGCACCCTGATCTGATGTTTCCTGATCCCATGGCAGCCTAGCCTTGGGGCTGCTGCTGCTGCTGCTGCTTTTGGGCTCTCTGGAGCACTGTGGCTGAGTGCTGCTGTTTTTCTCGTGGATGTTTTCAGCACATCCTCCACTCTCTGTGTCCGAATGGCAGTGCTGGCATCAGCTGCCATCAGCTGTCACTGAGGGTCACTGTGGGTGGAAAGCTCCTCCCAGGCTGCTTAGATGTGATCTCTGCAACTACAATGCAATGGGTCCTTGCTGGCCCCGTGGGCCAGGGCTTGGGAAGGGCTCCAGCCTCCAAAGCATGGGGTCCTTGGCCCTGCTGAGTGTAGGAGAAGCTCAAAGGTGCTAGTGCTGAGGGTGCTTTTAGGGAGGATATCAGGGCTGCTGGTGTGAAACATTTGATTTGATGACAAAGAGGAACCAAAATTTGCTCCAGCACAGTCAGCTGCCTACTAGCCTGGATGTTCCATTAACACCATGTTTTCCCTTTGCAGGGTCCATGATGAAGACTTGGGGTGTGGAGACCTGACAGGAGAATGCCAAGGTGTTGCAGCACTGACCATGGCCAAAGCATCCAGGAGCATCCTCTTGAGGATGGTTGCTTCAGAGAGGGACAGCAGAGATTAGCAGCTTGCCCTCAGCTCACCAGGGAGTGATGGAGCATCAGGGGTTGTGGGGAGCTCCTTCACCCACCACCCACCACTGAAACCAGCTTCCCTACTAGTTGCCTCCTGTACAGTTGCTGGGACTTGCTCTGTGTCCCCAGTCTGGCGAGGGGAGTTCCTCCTGGTGCTGACCTTGCTCCTGACTCCTACACAGAGCTGAAAGGACTTAATTAGCTGCTCTCTGCTGGGCTTTGGATATTATCCTCTTGGCTGGGAAGTGCTAGTGATGGATGGTGAAGTTCTCTTAGGTCAAACAGTAGCTTGATGCTTTTCCCTGTGAAGGATCAAGTGCTTGCCCAGTTCCAAGGAACCAGCTGTGGATTTTTTTTTTTCTCTTTTTACCCCTCTGCTTTTCTTTTTGATGCCTTTTGGGCTGTTGGGCTTTTCAGGAGGATGGCTGGACCCACCCTGAAGAACATGATGATCACAAAGTGCTGATGCCTGTGATGAGAGCTGGAGAGACAAAAGCCTTTGGAGGAGCCATGGGGTGGAAGCTGTACTGGTGATTGCAATGCCCTGGGGTTTCAAACTGTCTGGAAGAGTCTCATCTTGTGCCAGGGGTGTTGGGTGGCTTTGGGGGGAGTGGGTTCTTCTACTGTGGGCAGCTGAACACCCTTGACCCCAGTACAGCCCCAGTGGATCCCAGCTCCAGTGGGGCTGGGGAGTGAAGGATGCCAAACCACAGCGAGGGGAATGGCAGCACGGGGGAAAATGTCACCCTCAGAAACAATTAAACCTCTTAATAAAACCCATTGCCTCTGTGAGTGCTCAGTGTTCTTTTCCATTTGCCTTGGCTCAGCCACACTTACATCATGGTCCTATGGCAGGGCTGCCGAGGGGATGCGTTTGATTGGACAGGAAACCAGAGCTTTGGCAAATTCCTCTGCCCTAACGAAGCCAGCCCAAGACTTTCATGCTTTTGCTTTGCAGAAAAAAATTCTCCCCTGCCCTTTCCCCCTTCCCTTTCTGCACCCTTTACCATCACTGCCTGACTGCGTGGCCAGAGGAGCTGCCCCTCACATGCCTCCTGCTCCAGAAGTGACTGAAATGCCAATTAGTTCCCCTTAAATCATGTTATTTCACATCCCTGGGCTGTGTGTTCCCTCCCACCCTGCAGCCTTGATGTTAGCTAAGCACTGGAAGGTGCCATGTGAAAATAGAACATTAAAGGGATATATATGTAATGGAAATATCCTTTTAAAAGATTGAAACCATTATTTTTAAACAACATGTCATTTTATCTCAAAGGCACAATAGCCTGATGAGCATGGATTCAATACAACTGTTTGCTGTGCAGCCACAGTGACTCAATGTCAAATTCACTGGTAGCACATAGCCCTGACTTTATTTCTCCACATGGTGAGTTCCACACTCAGAAGAACTTTCAGAAACTTCATTATAAACACAGAATTTTAGGTTCCTTTCCTTTCAAACCCCCTACTTAGCTCAGTAGGACCTCAGAGAGTTTACGAACCACATTATGCCCTTGGGCAAAACTATGAGGGAACAGCAAAGCCCAGAAATGCATGATATGTCACTTGATTTTTGGTTTGCTAATAAAGGGTTTGGGAAACCCTAGCAAAAGCCAATATCAAGTTCATTTGCATCAGTTAAATTGGCCCCAGATGTGCAGGTGAGCAGCTGGACCAAGGCTGGTAGCTGTATGCCAGTGTGATGGTGTGCATGGACACCCTGGAGCATGGGGGGGATGGAGGTGATAGCCTGCCCTTCATCACTGCTCATTTCAAGGTTGGGCCAAAGCAGAGGGTGACTCTGCTCTTCCTTTTCTCTGGGTAGCAAGTGGAGCCTGATGGAGCTAGAAGAGATTTGGATGTGGTTGCTGTACCATGGCAGTGTCATACATGGTGCCTTTGCTCCTCTGGGCACAGTGAACCCATAGCAAGCAAACCAGTGTTGGAAAAGGCTGGTGTGACTGGGTGCCCTGAGCTCCCCTGGGCTCGCTCTCTCTCTCCCTGGTAGTTTCTCCTCCCAGGTCTGAGAGCTATGACAAAGCTGAGGCTGTGCCCCAGACAGCAGCAGTGCTTAGGAGCAATCTTCAGGCAATTTATAGGGTTCCTCTCTGTAAGTCAAAGCTGGATTTGGGGCTAGCTGTGAGAGCCATTGTCTCAGCCCCAGTGTAGCTGTGCTGCTGGAAATACAGGATGTGGCTATGGAGAGACACCTCAGGTGATGGTCCTGGGGAGTGGGTAAGCAGTGATACTGGCTGATGTGGTGCTGCCACACACAATATTCCCTTGTGTCTGGCCTCACTATGGTCCAAACTGATCTCAGCTACCTGTGAGGAGGAACTTCTTTACAGTAAGGGTACCAGAGCACTGGCCCAGGCTGCCCAGGAGCCTGTGGAGTCTCCTTGTCTGGAGCCATTGCAGAGCTGCCTGGACACATTGCTGTGTGAGCTGGTCTAGGTGATCCTGCTCTGGCAGGGGGGTTGCACTAGATGATCTTTCTAGGGCCCTTCCAACCCCTGACATACTGGGATACTGTGATACTGTGAATCAGCACAACATCCACACGGGACTGCTGAGGTCTGAGGAAGTTGAATTCCCACATGGAAAGTAGAAGCTTCAGGTCACTCAGACCCCACCCACCCCCAGTGCACACTGGCAATGCCATGGTCAATGCCACACTGTGGCATCCTCTTTTGAAGCAATTCCCTGCCTGGGAGCTGCTCCTCTAATAATCCCAGCCTGTGTGGAGCTGCTGATGGGTGCTGGTGCTGCCTGTGCTCCAGCCCCGTGGCTGCAGACCCCACTCTGGGGGTGGAGGTGGGAAGCTCAGCCCTGGGATGCAGATCTTTTGGAGTTCATAGCTAATATTGACTTCAAAGGCCAGCTGCCTTTAGTGTCAGCCCATCAGAGAGCCCTGCCTCCTTTGGAGATGGTGAGCAAACAGAAAAGCAGGCCGTTAAAAAGGGCAAGGGTGTGGGAGCTGTACTGCTATTTACCTGTGTAACCAGGAGGAAAACCTGCCTGTCAGTCTTCCTAATAAATACAAACTGGAAGCATGGATAAACTCATGGGGATTTATTAGTTTGCTTTCCCAAATGCAAATATTAAGGCTAGTTGGCTCAGCCCAAGGGCTGCCTTTTGTGTGTGCTGCAGGGGCTGGTGCTCTGGGTGCTGATAAGGGTGTGCTCTCTGCTTGGTCAGTTATGCTCAAGGAGTTCCTTTTGAAATGCTTCTGTCTCTCTTTTGCTCAGGCCTGATCCTGCGAGGGGCTGAGCACCTGACAGGGATGCAGGGTCTTACACTGGCTGGGTTTGTGGTGTTTCAAGCTCCCCAGCCCTGACTGGGGATTGCGTCTCCCTGTGCAGGGCAAGCTCCCTGCTGCTGCCATGCTCTGCCCCACCATGTGCCCTGGGACAGTTTGCAGCTGGAGCTTGGATTTGCAGGGCCAACCTGGAGCAAGGTGAAAGCTCCCTGTGCTTATTTTCACTCTAAAGAGTATCACATGATGCTGCTCTATTGATTATGGCCCTTTTCACCCCTCCACTGAAAGCAGCAACAAGAGCTTCTGATCCAGCTTGGCTTGTACCTGCAGCCACCCAGATCGAGCTTTAAAGAGCCTCTTTTTGCTACCCCAGTGTCAAATCATTGCTTCTTTCCCCTCTCCATCTGGTCCTTTCCTAGCACCTGCTCTACTTTTGCTCATCCTGAGCATTGCTCAGACCACATGTGCATCCCTCTCCATCCATGGGTGCACCAGAGACAGAGAGGAGTTTGCAGCCACCTCCTTGGCCAGCAAACCCCAACCTGCAGCTCAGTAATTCCCCACAGGGTTATAAAGCCCTGAGCCAGCTCTCCATCCAGAGAAGACCATCCATGAACACATCAGGCATGGATGGAAGTGCAGATGCTGTTAAGAGCAGGGATGGCTCAGGGCAGGGTTGCTTCCCCAGGGCTCAGATTATTGAGGGTGACAGCAATATTGCTGGGGGAAAATGGACATGAGAGATGGCCTGGGGAAGCAGGGTGTGTTTTTTCCTTGGGTGCTAACATGGGAATCCTATTCCAGAGAAGGCTCAGCAGGAAGATGGCCCCTCACTTGTTTTCATCCTACTGCTTGGGAAAAAGAGGGAACAGAGTCCAGCTGGGAAGGGGAAGGCTGAGGGACAGTGGGTGGTTAATTTTGTTTGCTTCACATTGAATAAATACAGAGTGAGAAGCCAGGAGCCCTTGCAGGGAGGAAGAGGAGGAGGAGGAAGCCAGGTGAGCAACCAGGGAGGAAGCAAAACTATCCCCAGCCATCCCCCCCACTTGCAATTTTCCATTCTTATCCCTGTCTCTATCCCTTCTCATCCATCCCTGCCTCATCTGGTGTGGATTTACAGGCAGTTAGAGAGCCTTGTCTAGATGTTATTTTCCCTCTGGGGCTCATAAACCCCATCTGCTGGAGCTGCTGGCCAGCTCGGGGTGGGGGAATTTCCAGGCCCTGCTCAGGTCCTGGAGCTGAGGATGTGTGGATTTGGAGGCTGCATGTGCTTCATTCCTGTGTTTATTTTGACAGCTTAGCAGTGTGGGACTGCAGCCACAGGTGTGTGCAGGATGTATCCCACCTGGGATGCTGCAGGGGCAGGCAGACAGAGACCCAGCATTGCTCTGTGCATGGGGCTCAAAGGCTTCTAGTAAACATCATCATGGCTGAGTGTGGGTGGTTAGGCTTTTCTGAAGAGGCAGTTTTTTCCCTGTTTCTCACATTTTCTTGTCTTCTGAAACAGCACAACACTTGCAAAACATCAGAAATCTGCACAGAAATCTGGGAAGAGTAGTTTTCATTTCCTACGTAGTTCTCTGAGCATGCTTGTGTGTGTCAGTCATGGATGTTTGCTTGACATGTTCAGCTGGGCAGATCCAGGGTTCTATGCAATCAAGGGACAGAGGCCCGAGCCCTGCAGCATCCTCCAGCTTTCAGCCTCAGTACACTGGCCCTGAGCACCTAGGGAGGTGACCCAAGGCTCCTCTTTTCTGGTCCCACAGTTTGCTGGAGGTGCCAGCTCAGTGATCCTCCATGTACCATCCAGGAGAATCTCCAGCACTAATGCCTGGGGGAAATTTGAGCATTTAAACCTCTCAGCTAGCACCACGATGGCTGTGGTTTGAGCTGGATGAACCCAGTGTTGCCTCTGTTCCTCACAGCCAGAGCAATGCTGATGTTCAGAGCCATTTGAGTGCTGCTTTGGGGCAGGACTAGGGTGCCAGCAGGGCTCCACTTCCCCCTGGGCTGCTCCTGAGGCTGGGCCTGGTTATTGCTCCAAGCAAGTCTTTCACCACATCCACTTGCAGGCAGTTTCTGCAGCTCTAACTATTCTGTTAATGCTTGGATTTGGGGTTTTTTCCAATGAAAAATAGAGCTAGAAGAGGCTGGGAGTGCTCACCCCAGTCCCACTGTAAGTGTCCCCTGTCTGTCCCCCAGACACTCCTAGTCTAACCTGTTGCACACCCAGGAAAAGCCTCCAGAGCTCTTGGAGGGGCTGTTGGCTTTCAGCCACTTTCTTATCATTCACCTGCTACCTAATTTTTTTCCCCCAAATGCCAAGTTTCACCAACAGTTTAACCAAAGGAGAAAAGTACTTGGCTTTGTCTCCTTGCTGGGAGAAAGGCTGCTGGGGCAAACTGGGGTTAAACTTGGTCTGAAGCCCCTGACAGCTGGACCTTGGGCTCTCCATGCTGGGCTTCTCCTTTCCCCTCCTTGGAGAAAGAGCTCTGGCCATGTTACTGGTGCATTTTACCTTTCATGGCCCAAGAGAAAGGCTCTTGCTTTGCTCTCATGAGTTTTTAAAAGCTCTTTGGCCTTGCTAGAAGAGCTGGGAGTATTGTGAAGGGGCACAAAAGCTCTTTAGACTCCATAGTGCCTGAGCTTGTTTAGTACCAGATATATTAGGTATCTCCAGAGCTCCTTGTGGTGATGCTGTGCAAATGAGAAGTGATTAATAAGAATATCTGTGAGTAATAATGAATATTTTTGATCACCATATGAGTTTGAAACAAGTCCTGGTTGCAAGGTTGATCTGGAACAGCAGCTTCATCCTTTGCTAGATGCTCTTCTGGGCTGCTTACTTGTTTCATTCTTGCTTGTAGCAAACCACACCTTTGAGCAAGGCTGTGCACCTGGAGGCAATTTCTGATCCCCTACCAGTTTCCTAGCTTTCCTAGCTACTCTCCAAGCCCATCCAGGTGTCCCTAGTTCTGGTATCACTTAAAAGCTCCCTGCAGAGGCTAAATCCTGTCTGGGTGCTGGAGCTTTGCAGGAGAAGCAGCAGCTTGATGCAGGGAGACTAAGCAGCTTCCTTTGTGCTGGGGAGGAGGATGCTGGAGGAGGAGGAGGTAGGTGAGGTTGAACCTCTTCTGCTTTCTGCAATTTGCTTTGGGTTCCTGGACTTGACTGAGGTCTCTGTAAGCTGCAGATCAGTGGGGTTGGGGGTTACATGCCTTGGCTATCTTGTTGGTGTGATGTTGCCAAGGGATTTAGTGTGAGAAGAGGGCTGAACCCAGCAATGAAATAGCTGATTATTGTTTTTCATTCTTCAGACAACACAGCTGAGCAAATCCAAGCCTGCTGTCTGTTCATTAAGGGACTAATCCTTTGTTTTCCCCTGGAAAAATCCTTTCCAGGAATCCCAAGATTTTCTAAGTAGGGCCAAGCTTAGAAAATGGAGGAGAACATGCTCCTTTCCCATTACATCAGGGATTTCTCAGCTAGTTCTTCAATTATTTCCCTCTCTTGCTTGGCCACATGTGCTTCCCTCCTCTTTTCCACCTTCTGCACAGGAACTCCTCTCAGAAGGTTTAGTGCCCTACAAGGGATGAGTTGATGTTTTATCTGTCCCTTGGGCAGATCTCTCACCTCTGCCTCACTGAAGACTTTCTTGAAACCTGTAATAACTTCTTTGTTCAAGGTTTAGGACCAGGAACTGGGCTGATGAAAGATTCCCTGCCCTGGTTGCAGTTGACCCAAGGCTTCCCAAAAGAGTTAAGGGCTGAGGAGTGGTCCTTTCCCACTCACCTCCTGATGTAATTTGATGGCACTTGCAACATGCTCTCTCCTATCAACTCAATCCCAGGGCATGAGCAGGCTGCAGTGTTGCCATGTGGATGCTAATGTGCCTTCCTAGGGTGATGCTCCCTGCTCATGTTTTTGAGTTGTAATAACTACTGAGTTTTAAAGCCCTAAGAACCCTGTGCATGGTGCAGAGCTGGCCCTGCTCCATCTTGTGGGCTGCCCTGGCTGCTGTGTCTCTGCCTGGTGCATGGCTCTGCTGGGATGGCCAGGGGCAAAGGGAGGTAAATGTGGGGGCAAGGTGTGAACTGAGTGAGAATATGGGGCAGATTGTCCCTCTGGTGTTTTACTCTGCTGCTCAAGGGGAAATGTTGTTCTGACTGGGGATGTGGTGTGGAGTGGAGCAGTGTGTGCTCAGCTCTTAAACCACTGGAGAGCAGGGAGAAGGCAGCTGCTGGTGGCTTCTACCCATTTCTTGGCTGGTGTCCTGTGTCTTGCTCCTGCTGAGCTGGTGGCTATGCAGTCAGCTGCAGACTGGGACACAGAGCTGAGGCTGCAGAATCTCATCCATAGCCCTGTTCCTCTGGGATGCTGTGGCTCAGCTTTACCTTCCTGTTCCTTCCCTGGTATCCACCAGAGTCAAGGAAGCAGCCTGGCTTATGATCATGCTTCTAAACCTCCTCCAGGGAAAGGAGCAGCAGCCTTGGGATGCCTCCAGACTCAATCCCACAGGAATGCCCTAAAGCTGCTTGGTAGCAACGGCTCAAAGCTAAGCTAGTTCCCCTCTCTAAACCTTCATGTTTCAGTTGCCTTCAAGGAGAGGAAATTCTCCTATATTCCCTCCTAGCAGTGCAGATTTCTGGTGTGCAGAACTCAGACCTTTCCATTGTGAGCAGGATGCATTAGCCCCAGCTACAGCAGTTGGTTACTGGGATTTGGGGGGGGCTGGTCCAGCTCCCCACTGCTCACCCAGTGCCTGGTGATGTGACCTGGGTGCTTGTAATGGCCAAACCTTCCTGGAGCATGCTCTGATGTTCTCCTGCTCCTCCTTAACTTAATGTGCCAGCCATGTCTCACCCTAATTAAAACCAGCAAGGAGGACTGGTCCAGGACCTAGCTTTGGAGGCTGTAAAATTCCAGGACAGTTTTATGTAGTGCAATTAAAAGGAAGGTAAAAAAAAAAATTAAGAAATTAAACACTAATTACTTTTTTTTTTGGCAGTGGGGCTGCAAGTGGGATGCAAAGTCCTGGGATGGTTGGTTCTCTGCTGCTATAAATCACATTGATCAAATGCTCCCTTGCTTTTTAGCAGTGTAACTCATCTGCTGTCAATTAGCCTCAATCACATTGTTTCAATTAAACAGGCTTAGAGGACTGAGAGTGAAGCCTGGTGGGGAGGGAGAGGCAAAGCCTGGCTATAGGCAGCGAGGTGGAAAGATCTTTTTAAAAGGTGTGATCCCATTTTAGTGTTTTCCATGTAAAATGTGATATTGTCTGCACGCTGGGGAGCAATAAGAGCTGGGAGCTCAGCTGAGGAGGGGATGAGCCTGGGCACAGGGGGAAGGGGAGTGAGCTGCTGGCAGAGGGGCAGGGACCTAGGGGTGCTGAGTGACANGGTGCAGGCTGGGCAGCTCCACCATGCTGGTGGCAGGCCTGAGATGACCCAAGGGATTAACTGGGGAATCCCAGCTGGGATGCTTATGGCAAGTTCCTGGCTGCAAGAAAACTCCTTTGGGATCAGTGTCAGATGGTCCCTGAAACCCCTGCCCTAATTCCTGTCAGTGGGATAGAGGTTTGCATGCTTACACAGTGTTTGCTGGGCTGGAGGAAGAGGCAGCCTATGGGGCTGTGATGTGAGAGCTGGCTTGTGCTCCAGGGAGGTGAAATTACCTCCTGGTTTGCATGCAACTGATGATGGGAATGGGTGGCTTGCATAATAGGTGGCATAATTTGCTTTGGATGGAGAAGTAAACCACTGTTTCCTCTCCCTGTGTCTAGTCTTGCTCGCTGAACCTTTTATTTCTTGGTTGGAAAACAGGCTGTGAAGTACATAGAAAGGATGAGAAAGGGCAGGGCTTGGAGTAAATGGCTCCTCATATCCCTGCATCCAGCCTGTGCCTTAAAGACACAAACAGACAAAACTTTCCCAGACTGGAAAGAATTAGATGGCACAGGAAGAGGAGCTGGTCCTGGCTGCAGGAGAAGGGAGAAAGATGCATGTGTGGCCTGTTGATTAGTGTTTTGCTTATTAAAAGTATTCCTAGTCTCCCTCCCCTCCTCCCAGTGCTGTGTCCCTGTTGGAAGCAGCTTGTGCTAGGAGTGTGTAGGTAGCTGGGAATTGAGCTGGTCTCTATTCTGGAGAGTACTGAGTGGAAGGGATATAGAAGTATGAGGGCTTCAAAAGACCCTGCAGATACCTAGGTGCTGGAAATGGATCTTCATCTCCCTGGGTTCAAGGCTTTGCAGGAGCTGATGCTTCTTGGATGCTCTGGACCAGGGGAGGACACTGCTGGTCCCTTCTGCCTCTCCCTGCTCTAGGGCAGGGTGCACTCCCTGGAGCACTCCATGGGCTCATGGGCAAAGACTCATACTTGCCCATCTGCTGCTGAAAGGGCTCAGGGCTCCTGGTTCTGCTGGCAAGCACCTGCAAGTTACCCTGTTAGGAAAAACCAGACTCATTTATTAGTACACATAGTGTTAATTGCTGTAATTTGAAGGCTGGTTTCCCACTCCAGGGGATGTGGGTGTGTGCTGCTGGTGTGTGGAAAAGCACACAGGAATGTTTCCCTGCTGAGGCTCTGTGGTGAGGGGAGGATGCTCCTGTGGTTACAATGGTGATGGCTGGTTTGTGTTGTGGGTTTGGGCTCAGGTGCTCAAAGGAACAATGAGAAAACCAAATGCATCTCCTTGACGTAGGCTAAATATAAGCCAAATGGATATTTAAGTGTTAATTAGTATGATTCCCTACCACTACCTCCCCAGGCAAACCTGGCAATGCAGAACATGCTTCATTCTTCCTCCCTGCCCAGTTAACTACCCATAGTCCCCAAAACTACCTTTGGCCACCTGGAAGAGCTTGAGCCAGGGTGGCCCAGGCTGAAGAAAGGTCCATAGCCTGCAGGAGGGCAGTGATGCCACCTCATCATCAGTGCTAAAAGAGCTGGAGGTGTGGGACTGAGTTGACCCTAAGGCCCTGAGTCTGGTCTGCCCGTGGGCTTTGCCAGCACAGCTGTGTTGGTGAAGAGCAAAAGAAAGGAGGAGACTTGGCTCTTAGTTCTCAACATGTCTGGGTTTTTCTGACCCATCAGTTAGGTTATGAGATGGGGCAGGACTGCTCTGGCAATGCTTATGCCTCTGGTCTCCCTCTTGCAGTAGCTGTTGGCCCCAGCTCTGTCCACATCTAGGTGGTTGTATCAAAAGCAGACCAAAACTCTGCTCAAGATAAATTACACAGCAGGACCTTGGCTCCTTAGGATCCAGGAGGACTCCTGACTTTGTTTTTCTCATCCCAGGAAAGAAAAAGAAGCTCACAGTCTTTATGGTCATCTGATGATGCCAGCAGAAAGCCTGGCTCAGGACCTCTGCTCCCACAGAAGCAACAAAGTCAGGTCCTTCCATGCACAGGGGAGTTCTGGGCTGTGCTTGGGAAATAGTTCCTTTGCCAGCAGTGTGTGTCCTCAGGAGCCTGATCTGCTGTTCCAGCTCTCCTGCCCTGTACCAACGTTTGCTTTGGAAAAGCAGTGCTGGTGGTTTCTGGAACGTGATCCATCTAACCCACCATCAGAAAACAACAAAACCAAACCTGTAATTGCCTTTGGTCTTGAGCAATTTCAGCTGGGTGTGAACTGGCCACGAAGGCTTGAGAAGCTCTGTGTGCTGCTGGGCCCTGTGGAGATGCTGCCATCAGTGGCAGGAGTGAGCGGATGGTGTAGGCAAGGCAGGGCCAGCCCCCCCCTCATTCTAACCCCCCCATCTTGCTTTCCAGCCCTCCTTCACTAGTCCACGTTGCCCTCTATCCCAAAACAAACCCACTGATACTCAGGGCTCTGCTGGCATCAAACCTGATGTGAAACCCCAGCTTGGCAATAGCTGTTGCTGCTGCCTGTGCTGGTGGGTGAAAGGTGCCACGAGCCCTGGATCTGTCTGGGTGTTCTTAGCTCCTGCAGAGGATTATTAGAAGTGGAGAATTAAGCACTGCATTTCCCAATTTCTCTCCTTTCAGCGGGCTGATGTGATGCTAGCAGCCCTTCCCCCTGCCCAGCCTTGCACAGTTGTTAGAATTCCTTTTGGGAAAGGGGGAGAGGGTAAGTAAATCTGATTTAATTACAATGACACAACCTGCATGGCCCCAGCAGCTCGGTGGCTTTAATCTGATTTGGAGAGGGGAGGCAGTGCAGTGGCTGCCGCGGCCATGAGCTGCTGCCGCACATGATGAGCTTAGGGCAGCACCAGGCGCAGGCTGTCCCAGCCTCCAGCTCTGCAGGGGGACAGCAGGGGCCTGGAGGGGGGAGAGAGGGATGATGGCTCCCTCAGCCACTCAGGAGTGTGTAGCTTTCCCTTGTGTGCTGTGCTGGGAGCCAGGCAAAAAGATGGTTTGGTTGGAAGTGATTTGTGTCTCAAGGAGGCTAGAGAGCTCTGGGCTGGTCAGAAGCAGCTGCCTAGTGTGGAGGTGATTAAATATTATTAAGCCCAAATGAAAGAGCTGCTTCTGGCAAATAGTATGGAGAGAAAACATGAGCTCCAGACATCCTAAAAAGTTGAGGTGTAAATGGGTCACAGAATCATTTGGGTTGGAAGGGACCTCTGGAGCTCATCTAATCCAACCCCCCTGCAGTGGGCAGGGACATCCCCAACTAGATCAGCTTCTCCAGAGTCCTGGCAAGCCTCACCTGGAATGNGCTCTGCAGCTTGTGCTGTGTCTGTTGAGGAAAGAGCCTCTCTGGATGCTGCTCTCCCTGCTGTGCAGGCTTGAACTGTGTGCTCTGGTGTGTTTCCAGTTGCACAGCTGCTCTTTGCACACCTGCCCTTTGGGATTCTTTGTCCTGAAGATTAGATTGCCTCAGGCTTCAGTGTCACCTCGGTTCTTCCTTCACAAGTGTCCTCTTGAAACTGAGAAAGGTCACTGCTTCAGGGGAAAAAAAACCTGTCCTATATGCTGGTGCCTGCCAGTGAGATGTTGCCTTCTAGATGTTGCTGTCATCCAAGCAATGGTTCACATCAGCTGGTGTGCTAGTGTCGAGCAACTTTGGCTGCAGGTCTCCCATTGCTCTGTGACTGCAGATGTGTTTCGGTGCTTAAGGGTGTTTCAGTGGCAAAAAGGGACAGGCTTTTAAAGTTGAAGACCTAGGTAGCTGGGAGGGTAGTGGTTACTCCTATGTGACTGCACCTGGTATGGGCTGCAGGCTACTGTGGCAATGTACAGGCTGTGGGGTCCCAGATTTCCATGTAAAGTAGAAATGTTCTGATATGGCTGAGACAATAAAAGATCCCAAGGATACAGTAATATATTTTGATGTTTTTTTGTTTAACTTCCATGTCTTAAGCTTTTTTTTCTGTTGTTGGGAGGTCTGGGAGCCTTTCTGCAGAAGGAAAAAGTAAGATATTGACCTATTTGNGTATATTTTGAGGTTCTTTTTGTTTAACTTCTGTATCTTAAGCTTTTTTTTCTGTGTTGTTGGGAGGTCTGGGAGCCTTTCTGCAGAAGGAAAAAGTAAGATATTGACCTATTTGTGGGAGTCCTGCAGTGGCAGTTTGAGCAGGGCTGGGGTGAGGGCAGTGCTGCAAGGGCCCTGGCCAGTGGTTTCAGGGAAAGAGAAGTGAGAAACCAGCTTTCTCATTGTCTTTTTGAGCTGAGCCACATCTTGTTTGGAAAGTGGTGGTAGAGCAAGTGCCATGACCCAATGCAAGCCTGACTTCCCAGGCCACTGGGGTTTTTAATTTCTGCTTTAAAACCACTCATTGTAATGTCCTCCTGAGGAGTAGCACCCATATCCTACCCCTCCCCTGGAATGCCAGAAAGTGGGAAACCATGAGGCAGCAATGTGCCCTTGTGGCCAAGAGGCCAATGGCATCCTAGGATGCATTAAGAGGAGCGTGGCCAGCAGAGCCAGAGAGGTTCTTCTCCCCTCTCCTCTGCCCTGGGGAGGCCTCACCTGGAATCCTGTGTCCAGTTGTGGGC
>VWZO01012764.1:106672-127040 GCA_013396975.1 Bucco capensis
CCATTCCAACCCCTGACATTCTGTGATACTGTGATCGTCCAGTCTTGGTGGAATGACAGCTGGTGCTAGAGCATCCCTGGAGTGCAGGTTGAGCCTGAAAAGCTTCTCCATGCCAGTGCCTGGGGAGATGTACAGGGGAACCTACTGCAGCTTCAAGCAAGGTGTTTCTGTTGACACAAACCACCATGTGCTTTAGTTGTGAATCATTGAGAACTGCTTTTAGTTTAAGAAACTGGCCCCTTCTTACAGTGCAAGTTCCCTACAAAAGGGGTGTTGTGCTTCTTACCTCTCAGCAGCATGCACTTGAATTTCAGCTCTCAGCCCTCCCTGTGTAGTCTGGGGGGGGTGGGGGGGGGGNGGGGAGGCTGGGGGGGGGGGGTGTGTGTGCTGGGGGCAGCTCTCTGAGCACTCTCACTCAATAACTCAGCCCAGCCTACAGCACTAGGGAGGTATTTTACACTCTGCCAAGGCAGATAATTAATCATTCCTGAAGAATGAAGAAATGTTGGTGGACTTACGCCCCACACCTCCTTTTTAAAGAAAAACAAAGGGTTTGACAAAAAAAAACAAACAAACCCAAGATGCCCCTCTGATAGGATGGAGAAGGGATTTGGGATGAGAATAGTCAAGGTTGGCTGGCTCTTGGGGGGGAAAGCAATAGCAGGGAGCATGTAGTAAAGCTGGGGAGAAGTGCTTCTTGGTGTCCACCTGAGCATTGCTGTGGTGTGTGCGCAAGGGGAAGGTGCTGCTGAATCCCAGAGCTGGGATGCACAGTACCCTACTCATCACTTTTAGCTGACAAGAGGCCAGAGGACTGCTTGGTTTCCTTCATTGCTGTGTTGATGATGATGTTCTTGGTGGCTTCCAACCTGGCTGCCCAGGGAGCATCCCTTTGACCTGTAGATCACAGTATCCCAGTATGTTAGGGGTTGGAAGGGCCCTAGAAAGATCATCTAGTTCAACCCTCCCTGCCAGAGCAGGATCACCTAGACCAGCTCACACAGCAATGTGTNCTTAGAGATCTGTGGCTGTTTGCTTTTTAGGCTGTTGCTCATGAAAGTGTGGTCCTTCCTCCTCCCTTCACACTGCTTTTTCTAAGGCTTCATACTAGCAGCTTCTTGGGTTAAGCTGGAGAGCATTTGCTGGCAGGCCAGGCAGCTCTCCCTGCACAGGCAGAGGGGCTGCAGAATGCCTCTGCTTCCTGCTAGACAGTTTAAATTTGCATTTTGGGACATCCTGTGTTTGCTTTTTGACTGCTGACTAGTTTTCTCCTTCAGTCTAGAGGTTCTGAAGCAAAAAACATGACTTTGCTCTTGGTGGCATTCTGGTGGAGCATCTGAAAACAGAAGTAGCATGAGAAAATCCTTAAAGCAGCCTTTCTCTGCCATAGCTGAGACAGGGAGATGCATGTTGGGAAGCTCTAAATTAATGCTCAGTTGGTTTGTGGTCTCTTTATGGTTGTCACTATGGGTTCTCTTCTCCTCCCTCCCATCATCATCCCTCTGCAAAGAGCTCCATCCCCAGCTGCAGGGTTCTGTGTGCTGCAGTGAGCTTGGCCAGGGAGGACCTTGCATCCCTGGACTACCAGGGCTCTGCTCCCAGAAGGGCAGTTTGCACTCTATTTTCAGAGGGGATGTCAGTCTATTCCAGTTAGCCCAAGATGAAGACTTCTGGGGAAAACTTTCCTCTTCTTCCTCTGTGCTTCAGGTTGGAGAAGTGAACTTCCAAGTGCTGAGGGTGATGGAAATTGGAGATCAGCTCCTTCTGGGAAAGAGAAGCACCTAATTAATGCAGAGGACAGACTGTGCTGTGGTGTCCCTGCACTCTATAACCTAGAGCTAGATCATGTCAGATTGCCATTAATGACTGCAAAGAGCAGGATGTTAGTTGGCTGGTGAGAAAATGCTTTAATCCCTGCATCCTGGTTCAGAGTGGTGGGACATACAGTGGCACCAGAGCAGTGAGGAGGGTCCCATCATGCTTCATGAAGCCAAGTGGCCTCAGATCTGCAGCTAATGCTGGGGATGTGCAAACACTAGCAGCTACTGCTTAGGGCAAAGCTGCCTGAGGGAAGTTCTGTGGTTAAATCCTGTGACAAAGAAACAAACCAATGTCACCATTTCCAGTGCCCCTGGCTCCTGTTTGACCTTGGGCAAGCTGTGTTGTCTCTCTGGCCGCATCCTGGAAGGCTGTGTGTTGAGTTGGGCCCTGCCAGGATGTCTGGGTGTGGGAAATGTGCTTCCCCACACTCCACACACCAATGCTGCTGCCTCTTAATGCCTTGTTAAATAAGGACTATTTGCTGTGCCTTGTCCCTGTGAGCTGTGGTGGGAGAGAGCTGGATGCTTTGCCAAGTGGGTTTAGCAAAAATTAGGATTTCTTTGGTTTATTCCTCCCCCTTTGCAAGAGCTTTTCTCCATGCCTGTGTCTCTTCAGTGGGTGTCTGTGTGCTGCACCATATTGAGAACAGCCAAAACACAAATCATTTACCTGGGTTACAGACTGAGGTTTGCACTTGGAAACCTCACCTGCTGAGTGAGACAAATCCCATGGTGGTTTGCTGCACTCTGAGGAGTGAATGTTAGCTCTGGTGTAGGAAGTCAAAGCCTTGGGAGCTTCCTACTGAAAATGTGCCCTTTCCAAATGCTTGTGCTGGGCTGGCTGCAGGAGCAAGCATCTTCCCCACAAAGTTCTCCAGCTCCACATGCTTTTTAATAGGTATGTGATGGGTATATAAAACCAAGGCAATTGCTATCTAAAGGAGATTTCCTGGAGTTTGATTTACATTCCAAATGTCAACCCTTTGGGTTGTGTTCCAGTCAGCCAGGAAAAAAATCCTCCTGGCAGCCTGTCTCTACAGGAGAGAAAAAACCCCACATCCTGAAGTGGAGATTCTTCTTTATTCCCATGGCTCCAGCAGCTGAGGCCTTAAGAAGACCTGGAGGTTTTTGACAACCTTCTCTTAGTCATGGCAACTGGCAGTTCTGAAGTTCCTATTTGCAGACCCTTCCCTCTCTCCCTTGCTCTCTTAATGCAGAGAAAACTCTCACCTCCAGCCTGGCTTCCAAGTACGTGATGGAGAACATGTGAATCCACAGTGATTGAACTGTGAGTGACCCCCAGGGAGCAAGGGGGTTAATCAGAGCTGGGCTCTTCCCCACACTTCAGTCCCTAAAGCTCCTGCATTTCCTCCTGATGGCTGATAAGGAGGGATTGAATTTATGAAAGAGATGAAGATGTTTGGATAAGCTACAGTACCAAAGCAAGGCTGCCTGACAAGTTGGGGCCTGAAGGAAGCCCATGGAGTTAAAGGGTTTTTTTCAGGCCCCTTCCCTCAGCTGGGATTGTGTCTGTAGGGATCCATCTGGAGCTGTGGCTGGGTACCCTGGGTACTTTGGCTGAAAGGATGTGCAGCAAGTTTTGGCTTGGTCCTGGGCTTCTGTGGGGCACAGCTAGGCTGGCTGGCAGCTTGTAAAGCCTCAGCGTTACCTTGCTGAGGCTGTGGACAGTAAATGACATCTGGCACTGTTCTGGCAAAGTCAGTGTCACTGCTAAAGGTGTTGCTCCTATAGCTGAGGTGCTGGTGTGATGGTGACTTGTGCCATGACACTTGGGATTTCTGTGGGGACACTGGCACACAGTGGTCTCACAGAAATGTGTCCTCATCCCTGGCTCCAAGAGGTGCAGAGCTCTGACACATGCTTGGCCAGCTTGGTACTGTCCCATGAGGTGCAGGCAGTGCCTGGGCAGAGACAGATGTGACTTTCCATACCCAGATCCTAAACCAAAAATGTGGGTTCACATTATTGAGCACAACACTTGGTTCTTTCCCTGTTCTCTTACTGTGGCAGAAAGACCAACACCTGCCTGTCAGAGATCACTATCTCTGTGTATTTTTAGACATGTCTTATCAATGCTGAAAGAAGGTGAATCATGGCTGGGAAAGGGAGCTGCTCCTCTTCCAAATCTCTTTTGGAAAAGAGACCTGAGCTCCAGGGAGAGGGGAAGGGAAGCAGCAGAGGGGAATGACCCATCACAGGAATGCAGCATCTCCCCAGCTACCTGTGGGGAGGGGAGGACAGCCTGTCCAACTTGGTTCAGTGGTTCTTTGCTGGGACTTGGTGGCATCTCATGGAGCATTGGGCTGCCTGGTTAGACAGCTCTAAGGCTTTCCTCAAAGCTTAAACCCTAACCCTCCCCAGTCCTAGAGTAGTGGCCAGTATGATGGTGGACCCAGGAGAGGCTGGACACCTGCATGACATGGCTCTGTTTCTGGGCCCCTGTCTGCAGTGCTGTGTGCTGGAGGTTAGGTAGGGTCTGCTGAGCCTTGCTCACAGTCACAATGCCTTAGTTGTCCTCTTGGAGCCACCTGAGGAGTTCTCTACTTGGGTGCAGAACTATGAATTGGGGAAACTTCTGGTTGTCCTCCCATGGGGGGACATGGCTTTTTTAACTGCTCTCTGGGCTGCCCTTCTTCCTCCTAAAGGGCACTGCTAAAGCTGGAGAGTTTGGATGCTGCTGCTTGTGACCCCAATAAGACAGCTCTGTGAGTGGCCATGAAGGCTCTTTTTTCCTTCAGAGGAGGCTTGCAGGTGAGGTGTGGGGAAAGTGAAATCTTCGGAGCTGTGGGCACCATCATTGCCTCCTCCTTTGCTATCCCCTCACCTCTGCAAGAGAAGAAAGGAATTCAGCTTGATGTCTCCATTAAAAAGCTGCTGCAGCAGCAGAGTGGTTATTTGTGCTGAGAGGGGAATGCCCACAGGTAATTTATCTTGACGTTTATAGAAAGCATAAGGGTTTACTCATTCATAAACTGAAGGCAGAGGGTGTTTTGCTGCCTTGGCTGAGCTCTGGAGCTGCTGGAGCATTATTGTAGCTGCTGGTAATCGTTTCCGGCCCTGCCCCGGTGAGCCTGAGGGGATTGCATGGAACTGTAACAATGTGGGACAGGAGAGCAAACCTGTTGGACAGGAACAGGCCCGACTGGAGCTAACAAATCCTCTTCCTCCCCAGGCTTTTCTGAATGGCAGCTGAGGGTGAGAGCCAAGGGGAGGACCTGCTGGCACCTGGGAGCTGCTGTGCCCTGGGCTCTCAGCTTCCTCTAGTTGCAGGGAGTCCTGGGGCTGGGGCTCCCTGTGCTCTGCACTGAGGAATGGTTGCTTTGGAGAGCAAACTGGTTTGGAACAGGAATTTAGTTTTGGTTGCTTTTTGCTTTTAGGAACAGTGTTGTCAGCAGGAGCAGGGAGGTGATCATGGGAAGGGGACTAGGAAGGGTCTTGAGGCTGTTGCACTACAACATGCAGCATAATCTAGAGGAGACCAGGAGAATGATCAGGAGCTGGAACACCTCTGCTATGAGGACAGGCTGAGGGAGCTGGGATTGTTCAGCCTGGAGAAGAGAAGGCTTCAGGGGACCTACTAGTGACCTTCCAGTACCTAAAGGGAACTTCCAAGAAGGCTGGAGAGGGCCTGTTTGCAAAGGCCTGGAGTGAAAGGACAAGGGGCAATGGTTTTAAATTGGAGAAGAGTAGATTTAAACTGGACATTAGAAAGAAGTTCCTCCCCACGAGGGTGGTGGAACACTGGCCCAGGTTGCCCAGGGAGGTGGTTGAGTTCCCATCCCTGGAGGCATTCCAGGTGAGGCTTGCCAGGGCTCTGGGCAAGCTGCTCTAGTTGGGGATGTCCCTGCCCAGTGCAGGGGGGTTGGACTAGATGAGCTCCAGAGGTCCCTTCCAACCCAAACCATTCTAGNTCCATCTTCCTTTTCAGTTTGTTAAAGCACAGCAGAGAAAGCTGCTCTGTGCAGGCAGGCAGAAGTGGAGGTTCTGGCTCTAGCCTTGGAACAGAGAGAGCAGTTATGGATGCATCTCAAGCTTTCTTCCTGGGCTGAGATTTCTGTAGCTTGCCTTGAGCTCAGAGCTGTGTATGGCTGGATCATGTAGGAGCACCCTGGCTGGCTCAGGCAGTGCTTTGGAGAGGTGCAGGGTTTAGTGTGTAATCACACTGGTTTGCAGAGCTTTCCTCTCCCCCACAGTGCATCCATGGGTTGCTCTTGGCAAGCCTTACTTGGCAGGTCGGGAGATTACCCTGGCCCATCTGTCTTTGCAGTTGAGATGCTTATATCTCTTCTTGGCAGAGAACCAGCTATGTTAGCTTCTCATAAAGTCTGTGGTGATATTCCAGCTTTTTATGGCTGACCTTGTGGCACTGGGCTGCTGAACAGCCATGGTATCAGAAGTGTTATCATCATTAATCCCCCTGTAATCCAACTTGCCAACAAGCCCCAGTCTCCCTCTTGCTAAATCACTAATTGTGACAAAACCATCTGTGAAGGATCAGCAAGGGAGATGCTGGAGAAGACCTGTAGGTCTTGCTTTGGAGAGCAGGGGTGTTTGAGTTCCCAGGCTCTGATCCTTGGGCTGGAGCTGGCCCTTAGGTGACCATCCTTAGACATAAAGTAGTGGGCTACAACTGGGAGAGCAAGATGTTCCCTGAGGAGACCTCGTGGTGTTTGAAGCTGTGCTAGCCATGACTTGTGTCTGAGCTGAGAGGGAGAGCCCAGGGCTGCCTTGCAAGTAGCACCTGGCCTTACCTGTGCTGATGCTGAGGCCTCTGCAGCTTGTGGCTCCTGAAACTCTATTCTTGACTCGCAATGGGTTTTCCCCTCTCTGATTGCTGCCAAAAATAAGTGCTCAACTTGGGACTGATTTCAGTAGTGGGCATCTGGTGCTTACTGATCCATGGGTAGTCACTAGCCTGGAAACTGGGGAACTTGGGAAATTGTGATAAAGCTTTTCCTTGAAGCAGCAGCTTTGGGAGTAGCTTTAGCTGCAGGACCAGCTGTGTTTCAACCAGGTGCTGCTGGCACCTTGCAGCTGGGGAGGACAAAACCCCATCACCCCAACCCCTCCCTGTGAACCAGAGGAGAGTGGACTCACCTGGGCTTTGCTGTCCTGCCTGGGTGTTTATTAAACAGTGGGACTAAGGAGGAGAAACCTGCCCAGAGTTGTCTTAAGGTGATAAAATTCCTGTGCTGCTTGAGCACACTGATTTGTGTGGCTTTCTGTGAGGTGATGCTGGGTTTGGCTGTTGGTCTCTGCCTCCCCTCAGTGTGTCTCCTCTGAGCACCCTGGCAGTTTTTTGGCTGTTGCACCCCATCTGCCTTCATCATCATTGGAGGGGTGCTATGTGGGAGATGGCTCCAAGAGCCAGGGTTTCTGTCCTCCTTAGGGTGGGTAAAGGGGCTTGGAGGAGAGATCAGGGCAAGGCTGACCCTTCCCTGCACCCATCTGCTGTGCCCAGCCAGGTTTTCCTTCTGTCCCTCGGGAGTGGCCAAGCTGCAGTTTTGGCAACAGCATCTCTCCTGGAATGATATGCCCCAGTGTTTGAGCAGGTGAGCCTGAGCAATGCCTGCCTGGTGACTCAGAGGCACCCTGCTGCTGGCACTGGGCCAGGGCCACCAGGGGCTAAGGGGCTGCTCCTGGGCCTGGGAGGGGGGCAGAGGTGATCCTGAGCCCAGTGTGGGGTATGGTGCCTCTCACTGCATGGCTTCTTAGGAGCTTGGGTTAATCTACATCTCAGTTGAGTGCAATACTTCATCACTGGCTTGGGCTGAGGGGGGTGAGTCACCCATTGAGTCACCCTGTTCCCATGCCAGGTGGGGGACCAGAGAGGGGACACTGCCTGTGCTATGATGGGACCAGAGAGGGGACACTGCCTGTGTTCCAATGTGACTGTGGGAGACTAGAAAGGGGATGCTACCTGAGCTCAGATGTGACTGAGCAGCTCATCCAGAGCTCTCCTGACACCACTTTCTTGCTCATCTTCTTGGTAGTGCTCTGAGCACTGACCTCTGTGCTGACTGGAAATGCCATCTCTGTCCTTTCTCCTTTTTACATTTTCAGCAGTAAATTTGAAGCCCCAAGCCTCAGGGCAGCTCTGCAGTGGTTGCTCTCACTGTGTCACTGGGACTTTCCCACTCTGATGCTCTGACACAGTCCCAGCTTGTGGCCTCATTGCAGTGGCTGAACACATCAGCTTGTGTTGTGTGTCCACCCTGGAGGGCTGCCCAGGGCTGCTCAAAGCCTCAATCCCAGCTTGGGGTGAAATTGAACAGTAAAAATAAAAATTTGGTGTTAACTCTCCCTTAAATGTCTTGATGCTGAAGCTCATTAAAGGAGAGGAGATTTAGACTGGATACAAGGAGGAAATTTTTCATGCTGAGGGTGGTGAAGCATTGGCCCAGGTTGCCCAGAGAGGTGGTGGATGCCCCATTCCTGGAGCCATTCCAGGTCAGGTTGTTTGGGGATCTAAGCAACCTGCTCTAGTTGAAGATACCCCTGCAGTCAGCAGGTTGGACTAGATGACCTTGAAAGGCCAAGGGAAGTTCTCCTCCCCCTCTAACCTTCCCTAGTGAGGTGGTATGTGGAGTACTGTGTCCAGTTCTGGTCTCCCGTGCTCAAGAAGGACAGGGAACTTCTGGAGAGGGTACAGAGAAGAGCTTAAAAATCTGATTAAGGGACTTGAACACCTCTCCTGGGGAAAGACAGAAAGCAAGGTTTGTTTAACCTAGAGACTTCTGAGGAAGGATCTTACCAATGCTTATAAATACTTAATGTATGGGTGTCAGGAGGATGGGGCCAGTCTGTCTTCAGCAGTGCCCAGTGACAGGACAAGAGGTAACAGGCACAAACTTGAACATAGCAAGCTCCATCTAAACATAAGGAAGAACTTCCTTAGTTTGAAGGTGGTGGAGCACTGGGTCAGGCTGCCCAGAGAGGTGATGGAGTGTCTCTGGAGACATTCCAAACCCACCTGGATGCCATCCTGTGCAACCTGCTCTGCCAGGGAGGTTGGACTAGCTGTTCTCCAGAGGTCCCTCCGAACTCAAACCATTCCATGATTCCAAGTGTCCTCCAGCCCGGTGGAGGATGTGTGGGTGCACTCTGGGTGGCTTTGCCTGCCCCAGAGCAGCCCCGGGCACCCCTTTCTGCAGAGGTGACACCGGCGGGGCTGCCCCGAGCCGAGGATGTCAGGGTGACCCCGGAAGGCTAAGGGGGTGAGGCGATGACATCATCGCCTCTGCTGCCCATTGGCTGCCTCTCTGATGACGTCATCATTGCCGGGCTGGGGCATTGCCATGGAAACGCGCTGAGCGGTCCCTGCCTGCGGCAGAGCCTGCTCCGCTCAGCCCAGAGCAGGACAAGGTCTGACTGATGAGTTATGACACCTAAGAGCCTTTACGTATCTCGAATTAGGATGAAGTCTCCATGTGTGGACACCCAGGGTGGGATGGGAGCAGGGATGCTTAGCTGGGAACTAAAACTCCCTCCTGATGCCTTAAGCAGCTTGGTGGGAGCAGCTTTTCAGATGCTCAGTGTCTTCAGAGAGTCAGAAAAGCTGCCTTCATCTCATTTTAGTGAGATTGAATCTTTTACCTGCTTGGATACAATACTACTTAAGGACCTGGTTGCTGTCTGGCTGGAAGGAGAAAAAAACCAAAACTTTAAAACATTGTGGGAGAAACATTTTGAAAAAGAAAATGCAGACCAGAGGTTTCAAGGGTGAGGTGCTTGGAAATGTCTATTTGAGAAGTGGGTTAATAGCAGCTGGTCCCTCTGATGCAGTGATCCAGGAGCAGGGGCTGTGCTATTGCCCTACTCCAGCCCACAGTCCCCATCCCACTTCTGCCTGCACACTATTTCCAAGGACAAAACAAAGCCTGTTACTCCAGAGTTCAACTTTGACCTTGCTGTGGCAGGATTAAAAATCTCATGAAGAAGAACAACTCGATTACAAAGAGTTAATTTCCCCTCTCCCTTCTCCTCCCCTCTGTTTTTCACTCCTTTTCTTTCCAACTGGCCTGGTTTGCTGCTGAGAATTTAGGAAAACAAACAGAAAATAGACCTTGGGCTTGTGGGTGCTGCTGTCTGCAGGATGACACAGGCAACCCAGAGCTGCTGCAGCCCAGGGGAGGATGCACAATTAGGGCTTTATCTTCTCCTTCTTGTGTCTGTGGCTCTGCACTTTGCTGTCAGGGTTTGTTTCTGGTTTTTGGAGCATTTCTGGAGAGGCTGGTTGTAGGGAGCCCCATGGGCTGCATAGGGACTGTTTGTGAGTGCAGAGATGAAATGCATCACTGGTGAGGGCTGTGAACCCTGTGGCTAGCTGGCACTGCTAGTTGGTGGCATTGAACTCCAATTGTGCCCATGTGCATGCTCCAAAATGGACTGTACCTCCAGCACCAACTGCTTAACTGGGGCACCTCCCTGTACCTACCCTGGCTGCATTTCCATCTCCTGGTTGTGATTGCTGCTGCTTTCTCATAGCAGGAGAGAGGATTTTCCCAGAGGATAGTGAGATGGAAGTCCCTGTCCTGCTGCCAGTTGCAGGGACTGCTGTGGAAACACTGTTAATGCTCATTTTCTTAGAGGGGAGAGAGATTTTTCCTCGATACAATTTAAAGGTTTGTCCTGTCCTCCTATCTTTTGCACTTAAATCTGGGTTTAACAAATTTTGGTGCAAAGCTGAGTTTTGCAAGAGTTGGGATTGCTTTATCTTTAACAACAATCCAAAACAAAGAACTACCACCCAGTAGTTCAGGTGACTTTAAGGGTAGTTTTCCAAGCATCCACTGGTGTCTCTTCAAATGAAAGTTCCACTGTTTCCTCAGCTAATTTCCAGCCATGTGCTGGTGTAGCTTTTTGAGTTAGAGTGCCATGAAATGCAAACATCCTGGTGAGCTCAGGCTTGTGCTCTGTGTTGCAGCTCCCATTTCTGCTTCAGGTGCCTGCTGCATTGCTGCTGGGCTGGTAGGACCTTTGAAAGGAGGAAGGTTGGTACAGGGGATGCTTTGAACACCTTTGCATAGAAGCTGAGTGCTGGCCAGCTTTGGGAAGAAAGATGTTTCCTTACCCTAGGCACAGTAACACATAGCCAGATTGTTAAATGGAGTTTTAAGAGGTTGAAATAAGTGAAGGCTTTCTTTGATCTCCTGAAATCCTGTCCATGCTATGAGACAGCCACCTGTTTGCTAATAGATAGGGAAAGAACAAAAAACTACCTTTGCTGCTGCTGTGGTCTTACCCTTAGTGGCAAGCTTAGGGTGCAGTCCTGCTTCTCAGGAGCCCTGGCTGCTGGCAGTACCCTCTTTTGCCACCCAGGCACATGCATTTTTCATCTCTTATATAATGGCTGAGTGTGACTGACATGGCTAGTCAGGAGTTGGAGCAAACCTTTGAACTGAAAGGTTTCTCCAAGCTCTCTGAAAGGGAGGGTGATGCAGCTGAACAGCTTCCCATACCTCTTTGCCAAACTCGGGCTGGTCCTTGGCAAGCAGCAGTGATGTGGGGGCTCAGGAGAGCAGGCAGGCAGCGGTGGGTGCCCTGGATGCTATTTGCAGGGTTCAGGTCTAAATGAAAGCAGATGTGAGGTCTGCAGGAGGGCCAGGAGCATCACCAGAGCAGCTCCTCAGCCTGGGTGTCTCAGAGGACGCTGTGAAGTTGGGGCCAGACGTACTTAGGTACCTAACTCCTGTTGAAGTCAGTAGAAACTGGGCTTTGGAAGCAGAGGCTGTGCCAGAGCACGGACTGTGAAAGGCTCCTGGCCTGTTTAAGGCCAAGCTGGGAATTATTGTTTGCCTACAAGCAGGCTGCCAGGAGCCCTTTCGGATGCAGCGCCTGTGCTTGTCCTCTCTTTGAGGTGCTGCTGGGAGCCCACAGCACCAAGGGGCCTCTTGTTCATAGTACCCAGGCCAAGAGCACTGATGTGTGCTGCTGAAACTGTCCCCCAGGTTTAAATAGGGCAGGCAGAGGGACTATTTTACTTGCTATTTGTACTGTGGGAAGGCAAGGCTTGTCCAAACGTGTGTTCACCAGTGGTTGCACTGGAGCTGTGCATCATGGTGCAGTGCCCTTGGTGATCATGTCACCTGTGTTTTGTGGCTTTCTTGCAATGAGTATGGAGGATGCTTAAGAACAGAGAAGGATGGCTCCAGCATTTCCACCTAGTGTGCTTCCTTCATCGCTTGATCCAACCTTGTGCTCCAGCTTGTCCTCCCTGTTGCATTGTGGAAGATGCTCCGAGGAGGAGCTGCTTCATGGGAAGGGGAAAAGCTGAGCCTTGGTGATATTTCATGGCTGGCATGTGGCTTTTAGGGGAAAGGTAACTGCTAGGTGCCAACATAGGTCCTGAGATGGTGCAACTGATCCTGGGGAAAGCAGAGGTCATGGAAATATATGCAGAGAGGGCGGAGAGTGCAGGAATTTCACATAGGCATTGGTCTTGCAGCTGGGCAGGGAGGTGGGCACAGGGACAAAGTGGGGAGGGGGAGGGCAGGAGCAGGGGGCAGGATATTGAGTGGTACCCTGGGACAGCCCTCGCTTTGGGGGATGTGGAGCCTGGGTTTTGGGCACTTGGGCATCAGAAGCTTTTGGGAGCATCCCCAAGTGCAAGGGGAGAAGAGCAGAGCCAGCTCGTGGGGAAGGATGGGGAAAGCATCTGTACTGTGTGCAAACCCAAATTACTGGGAGCAAACCTCCTCTCCAGGCAGGAGAGCTGCTGTGTAAATCAGCTCTGTCTTGCCTTTAGAGTTCAATAGCCTTTTACATTTTTTTAATAACCCCTGTGCTATCCTCTGAGGACTGGGGAGGGCAAAGGGGGAGGCCAAACCTCCTGGTTTTCAGCCCGGTATTACTAAGCAACCATGTCCTGAAATTCACAGCCCAATGGAGAGGACTTTGTTTACCAGGAAGAAAACCCTTGAAAAGGGAATCTTTGGCGGAAGCATGACAGGATTAACGCTGGGGTTTCTTTAGGCAGTTCTGTTGTTTTTCAGGCCCTGACCTTAGTGCTCTGCTTTGCTTTTGCCAAGCAACTCTTTCCCTGCCTAATTTAGAGTGTGGTATTGTGCTGGAGTGGGAAGGGGTGGGGTGAGGGGGCAGGAGAGCCAGGTTTGGCAGCACAAATAGGAGCCGGAGATTATCTGGTTTAGAGCAGAGTTGGATGTTAGATGCCATGCTTCTGAAAATCCCACTGTAATTAATTTTCTCCTGAATTAATTAGAGGTATTGTGAAGAGAGACTGGGCCGGGAAGGTACAGGAGAAGTTTTTTGGGGTGATGTATAGGTTGTTGGCAGAGCAGTAATCAGATTGCCTTTATCCCCCTTCCCATGGCAATGGGCAAGGGTGTGAGGTGTTGCATGTGATATGTCACTGGTGAAACTGTCCTGAGTGCCAGTTCAGGGCATTTATCCTTCTTTTTGTATGGCATTGGCACAACCAGCATTGAAGCAGGATGGACAGGGTAGGCAGCTCTTTGGGGCACTGTGATGCTGGGCTGTGCAAGGGACCATCATCTCCTAGTGCTGCCCAGGATGTACACCTGACCAAAGGGGCCAAATGTTGGATGAAGATATCCAGTCTCAACCCCTGGCTCTAGCAGAGGAAGGGGGTTAGGATATGCTTGTTCTCAGCTTTGCTGTGTCTTTGCTGTGTAGTGAGTGGAATCATTGTCTGATCTAGGCTCAGAAAGGGGAGCAGTGAGCGATGCCATGAGCCTTTAGTGCACAATGGCTTGCACGTGAGAGGATGTAGGAAAGGAGAGGCTGTGTCTTGGTCCCTGTGCTCAGCAGAAAGGTCTCCAGCATGGTTTCCACCTTCATGTTCTGCATCCAACTCTTTTCTGGTGTCAAGCAGCAGAAATTCCTGGGCTTGTGGGTGTGCATCACCCTCTGGAGCTCACCTGCTCATGGCAAGCTGGATTAAAGGCCCTGCCTGCCCCACAGCCCCCAGCTCGGGCTGCTCTGCGGTCAGCAGTGCCTAATCCTTCCTTCCCGGCTCGGGGCTGGCGGAGGCGGAGGGGAGGGAAGGGCAGGATGACGAGCATGGGAATCTGGAAGGCTATTCAGTGATAATTATCAGCCTCAATACTGAGCAAGGGGGAGAAGGGGGGAGCTGGGACAGACGGGAAGACCCATGGGGAAAAGCATTAGGGGAAGAGATTCCTCTCCCTCTCTTTCGCCTCTGGTGGTGGTGGGACCTGGGCAAGGTGATTCTCTGAAGGCTCCTGTGGCGACATTTCCTGTGTGTCTAATTTGCAAGTGGGTTTGGTACATCCACATAGCTGAAACTGGGATTGAGATGGTAAGGGTTTTCAAGGCATCTTGTAGCTCTGTTTCAGCCATGCACACAGACCTCAGAGGTCCTGAGACACAGCAACTAGGAGAAATTGGGCAGTGATCTGCAGGTCCTCCAGTGCCTTCCCTGAGGGAGGTTGTTTAATACTGGATTTTCCAGTTTAGGATACTCCTGAAACAGACACCAAGGATGCTGGATCCAATGTCTGTGTGGGGAATGATTTGTGGTGCTAGAATTAGAGACTGCAATGCTCCATGAGCTTTTTGCTTATCACCTGGCAAAGGATTTGCTCTCCTAGCCTAGTTTCACCTTCCCAAATGGCTATCAAATGTCTCTCCCCCTTAAATTTCAGCAGAGGTTTTATTTATCAGAGGTTTAGTATATATTTCCTGCCAGATTATGCGTAGAAGGTATGCTTTGAGGTTTAATCCCATCTCTATCTAGCTGTGGCACATCATTTGACTCTGGCATTATCCTTCACAGCTTCCAAACTTCATTGCCACTGCTGGTTTCTCCAGCAGCTTCCACCCTGTGTAGACCATCTCTGACAGCACCCCAAAGGCACTCAGAGGCCTTAACCACACCTCCCTCTGCCCAGGGCTGCTCTGAGCAGTGGTTCAGGATGCATGTCCCAGGGCAGGACCAATGCCACCAAGGCTCCTTTCTCCAGTGGTTCCCCTGCCTGTGCTGTCCTGCTGCAGGTGCACTGCCCTCGGCATCACCGGGAAAGCAGGACCCACTTCCCTCCCTGCCACTGCATTTTTGGGGCTACAATGCTGAGGGTAATAAAACCCCTGAGGTCCCTCTGCCCTGCTCTGAATGGGAGCTTTGTCTCTGCAAAGAAATGGCTTGAAACTGATCTGGGGAAAGGCGATTGTTATCTGAAGGCTCCTGAACTGTTTGGATCCTGACTTTGTTAGAGATCTTGTAATTTAAACTTCAACCTGCTTATTAGAAATTTGAGATAATAGTTTAATAATAAAAAGCAGATTTTTTTTTTTCTTGGTTCCTGTGCTCCTGTCCTCCTCTTTCTCTCAGCTGCTGTGGATATTTAATCATCTGAAATGTGCCTTCCCCTCCCCTCCCTCTTTGCTTTTACTTTTTGAAACAGTGGGATGAAATGGTAAGATGTTTCCTTTTGAGGTCTGCCAAGGAAAGATGATGTAAACCTGTCCCTGTGGTCTCTGAGTGTGCTTTTCAGCTCTCTATGGGCATGCTCTAAGGAGCTGCAGGAAGACCAGCTTATGAGTTGTCCTCAGTTCATGTGGGACCTGCAAGTCCATCCCGGTGAAGGAAGTCCCATTGCTTATGGGGATCCCCTCCAAGGAGGGCCCTGGACCCTACCCCCTGGCTGCTCAGTGTCTGGGCTCAGCTCACTGACCCACCCCATGGGAGGAGGGCTAGTGTGGGATTTGGGAGCTCTTGTCAAGAATGATCTTCATACAAGTTCCCCCAGCGAGGCAGCAGCTCCCTGGCCCTGAAAGCATCCAGAGGAAATGTGTTTGGACATGTGCAGGGTGTACTGGCATTCCTGCCACAGTCCCCATCTCCCTTCCTGTGCTGGAGGTGGCCACTTGCCATGGGGCTGGAGGTGCTGTGCCCCTGCCAGGTCTGGACTTGGGGCTGGGGTGCTGTTGGGAGAGGCTGGCACCCCTTGGGTTTGTGCATGATGTGGGTGGGCAGCAGCCGTGGTGGTTCAGCTCTGTTCTGGTTCCCTGCTGCTTGCCTTGATGAACAGATTGTGTGGTGCAGGCAGAGCTCGCTGCTGGGAGCACAGTGCCAGAGTCTGAGGCTGGCTCCAGCCAAGTGGCTCCCAGGGAGCAGGAATGTGGAGGACTGGGGGGGAGCCTGCCTGGGTGACCCCAGTGGGTGTGGGACTGGCCACAGCGGAAGCCACCCCGGGAGACCCACGCTGCTCTCTGCACTCTGCTACCTTCAGTTCTTCCCCTCGGCTGCTCCCGGCAGCTAGGAACATGTTATTTTGCTTCTGTGGTTTCCTCCTGTGGGAGGAAAAGCTAATAGAGCTGAGTGGCCCTGGGTGAGGTGCTCTGCCTTTGTCATGGTTTGGGATGGCCACTGAGCAGTTACTTACAGGCATGTGGCTCAAACCCCTGCTGCCACCTCTGCTCATGTGCTGCTGTGTCATGGTGCTCATTCATGTGCTCGAATCAGTGGGTTTGGGCTCAGAAATTAGATAGGTGGGTAAAGATGCAAGATGGGGCTGTAGCTACTGGAAACCTGTGGCTGTGGAGGTTAAGTTATGGCTCTCTGTGCCTCAGGCTGTGAGGATGTTCTCAGTGGTCTTCACAGGGTGTGAGGAGCCTCACAAAGGGTGTCCTGGGAGCCTCACCACCATTGCAACACAACCCTTTCCAGTTAGCCCTGGTGCAGAGAGAACGTCATTGCAGCCAGGCATTGCTTGACACTCCCACCAGAAGCAAAAAGCTGGGACTCAGCCAGGAGGAATCTGGCAATTTTAGCTGTTACAGGGGCTGTTGGATGCTGATGACTCCCATGGCTGTTGCTAGCTAAGAGGAATTAAAGGGAGACAGAGCTCAGCCGGAGCCATGACTGCTTTGCAGATTTGGCAGACTTGCTGTTTAATGACTGTAGTTAGGCTCACTTGAAGGCAAAGGCCCCAGTTCACAAAGTTACCTGTGTGCAGTAGTGTTTGTGGGCTCTGGACTTGCTCAGGCACCTGTATGGTGACACTTCAGCCCCAGGCTTCTTTCCAGGCTGGGGCTGTTAGGGGTGGGTGTGGGGATGTGCTGCTGCTCTGTGCCCCTGTGCTGCTGCTGGGCAGCCCAAGGTGAGAAGGGCACTTTTATTTGATGTGTCTGTGGGTGCTTCTGAGCAATTTCCTGTTGGGCCCAGGTTACCTTGGTTCATATTGGCTCCTGCTCTGGATGCCACTTCCATGACATCATTTGGCTCTTGAAGAGTGGAGGAGGTGAGACACTTCTGAGTGATTATCTAGTGCAAATAGGCCATGGTAAATAGACTCGGTGGAGTATTGACATTGAGACTGTTTCTCTTCCTAATTTCCTGCTCTGGGTGAGTTTGCCAAGTAGCCAAAAATAGAGGGGGAGGAGGGGGGAACCCAAAGCCTTCAATCTCAACCTCAAACCCAGACTTCAAATTTCAAGTCAGGGCATAGAGCTACTCTCATCCAGGTAATTGTATTAGCAGTTAATGACATAATTTCCACATGGGATCTTGGCCTAGGACTAATTTTAGGAAATGAGTCTATTTAGCCTGTTTGTATTAGCTGAGCATCTTCCTCCTGGACCAATGCTCTGGTACACACACTATTATGTTGTCAAAGTGGTTGTCCCTGTCCTAAATGGGGCTAATTTTCCTGGGACAAACTGTCCTAAAGATACATTAAAATTAGTGCCTGTTGACGTGCTCTGTGGTTGCTTCTTACCTGAACAGGCACCTGGGATGGATGTGTTTGAGATGAGGAGGGATGAACACAATGCTTGAGGACTGACGAACCTGAACTGTGATAAACAGTGGTTTTCCCATCAGAAGAGCACTGCAGATGCTCCTTGTCCTCTGCCCAACCTCTCTGCCCTGTTGAGAAGATGCTGCCAATCCCTCTGCCTTGCTCTCCTCGCTGGCCATGTGCAGGGTGAGAGCCAGTTCAGCCCAGGGCCTCTGGCTGTGTCCTAGGGCACAGCAGATACTCTGTGCTCTCAGGCTGGCAAACTTTTAACTATTAGAGCCCATTTTTTATTAACCTGCATTTCTTTCTGGTTCCACTATTACCTCTGCAGAAAAGAATCTGACCCTTTGCTCTTAGCATCACCTTCACTTCTTTTTCTTTGTCTTTTTTTTTTCCTCCCTGCTGTTGCTTTGTGGTTTGGGTGAAACTCTCTGCAAAGCCCTTCTGAGGCTCCTGGTGCTGGCCAAGCCATCCCTCAGCTGTGTCACTGCTCCCTCCTGCTTTTGTGCAAACCTCCTGAGAGAGCTTTTGGGCTGGCACAGCAGTGGGGGTAAGCCTGTCAGAGGTCCCTCTTAATTAAATTTGAAAAGTGCTGGGATAAGAGGGCTTTCTGCCTGAGTCAGGTGCTGGGCCATGGGCCTGAACGACTGCCACAGGCTAGCACTACCACCCACAGTCCTGATCCCCATGACATGTGTACAGATTATGGAGAAATCCCTCAGCAATGAGGCTGCTTTAACTCCTTCATGCTCTGGGGCTTTTGCACAGACCTCTGAGCTGTCCTCTTGAAGCCTGGCCCTGCTGAAGGGACATGCTGGTGTCCCTCTGCTGCCTTCCTGGGGACTGGATCAGCCAAGGGTGTGGGTAGTCGTGGCTAGGCTTTGCGAACGAAGCTCCAGGGAGGGCTCCATCCACGCTCCTCCTCAGAGCCTTTTCCAAGCGTGCTGATAAAAAGAGGATAGCAGATAGCACCCTCGAGCCTGAGCTATGGATTCTTTTTTTAGGTGAGACACAGCATGCGCAGAGCTGGACCCACCCTTTAGTCCTAAGTTCATCTGCCAGGGCCTAGCAAGCTTGGATGCTGGCAGCCAAGTCCTTAGGACAGAGATTTTATTAGAGTGTCCCTTCTCTTAGATGAAAGGCCTTACAGGGCTAAACGAGCTCCATCTGCCTGGGTTTGGAATTAGAGTTGTCCTTCTCCTAGGATGACTGCCAGAAGGCTAATGAGCTCATCCTACCCATCCAAGGATTCTAGGAACATGGGTATCACTCCCCACACTTTCCCGTGGGCAATGAGTTTAATGCTCCCTCTGCTGTGGGCACAGTTATGGCACCAGGGGCCACAGGAGACCACAAGTGATTTTCAGACTGTGCCTAGGTGTGGGTAGTGGTGGCACAGAGAGTGTCTCCATCTCCCAGTGCCATTGTGGAGATGTGCTGCAGACCATGCTGGATTATGTGCAACCTCTCTGGGGCAAGTGCCATCTAAGCACTTTCTGGGGATGAGATACATGAGGGAAGGAGGAACACCTCCCAGGCTGGGGCTGTGTGGGGCCAGCAATGAAAGAGGGAGGCTTAGGGTCACCACTTTGCAAAGGAATAAGTGAAGGGGTGGAAATAACAGAAACCCATGAGGAAAGCTCTGTGCAATGCAATGGAATGGATGACTTGCTTTCTTCTGGGAAGAGCTGTGCTTGCTTCATCCTAGCTCATCTAGCTCCAGCTTCCCAGAGAGCTGTGTCTCTTCAGACTGCAAAACAGGGCTGTGCTCCCTGATAGAGCCAGAGTTGTGCTTTAATCCATCCTGCTCAAAGCAGACCTGGCTCCTGCCAGCTCTGGGTCATGTTTTATGTTGCAGCTTTGAGCTCTCCTGAGTAGGCCTGCTTGTGTACCTGACTGCATTAGGCATCTTGTCACCATGTGTATGCAGGGTGGAGTTGACCATTGCTAGAGGCTTTGGGATTTCTTTAAAAACAAACAAAAAAAATCATCCCCACTTGAAGGGGGAAAAAAAAGGCAAACAAAACCAAACTGGGGCAACCCACTCCCTGCCCTTTGGGCACCTGGATTCTGCCTGGGAGCTTTGATAGGTTTTGCCCAACCTATTTTTCTATTCAGTGATGTAGAAGCTGTACCCTGCTCCTGCTTCCAAGTGTTTCCCTGCATACACATGCTGGTTCCCAATACCCACTTCCCTGGAAAAAGCCAGGCAGGGCTGTGCAGATGCAGATGCTTTGCTGGCAGCACCAATGGCTTCACCTTCTATCACACCTCCCAGTTCTTTGGGTGTTTGAAGCGGGAGGGAGAGGTACTTTAGAAGGAATATTAAAAAGCAATAATGAAGCTTGCTGAAGTATATTGAAGCCTCCTTCCAGCCTGGAGTTCTGCTGGAGTTGGAGGGGTTTTTTTGTCTCCTATTAAATCACATGTTCCCAAGGAGCCTGAGAGCCTGGTGCACTGGGCACGTTTCAGAGGCAGGCCAAACCCAACAATTATCTCCAGTTTCAGGAAATTTGAGGCTGTGGTTAACAGTGTCTTCCTGAGGACTGACAGATGACACAGGTGGCTTAGTGTGCCAGCCCTGCCTGGCGCTGGCATTCATCACCTCAACAGCTTGCAGTGTGGCAAGTTGCTCAAGGTAGGTCTCCTGGTTGGGAGGTCAGGGCTTCAGGTCATGGAGGAGGTTTGGGTGAGCAGGGGCTTGCAGCCTGCCCTTGCCAGGGATGAACTCGCTGTGTTGCATCAATGTGATCCAAGCCCAGAAGGCTGTGCTGCCATCCAGCG
>VWZO01012770.1:0-11398 GCA_013396975.1 Bucco capensis
CTGTGAAAAATGAGCCTCCTGCAGTGTACATTGTAACTATGCACTTGAGTTCTGAGGTGGGATGTAGTGCTGTTCAGTGTAATGAAAGAGTGAGATCTGAGTTGTCTTACATGTTTCCTTGCAGATTTGTTAGATACTTGGCAGAAGCAGGCTTCCCTTTACCTCATTTACAGGGATTTGCTCAAGAATCACAGAACCACAGAATGATATGGGTTGGGAAGGGACCTCTGGAGATCTAGTCCAACTCCCCTGCTGGTGCAAGTTTGCCTAGATCAGGTTGCACAGGATCACATCCAGGCTGGTTTGGAATCTCTCCAGAGAAGGAGACTCCACAACCTCTCTGGGCAGCCTGGGCCAGTGCTCTGGCAAAGAAAAGCTTTTCCTTATGTTTAGGTGGAACTTCCTGTGTTCTAGTTTGTGCCCATGGCTCCTTCTCCTGTTGTTGGGCACCACAGAAAAGAGTGTGGCCTCATCCTCCTGACACCCACCTTTTAGATTGATGAGCATTGAGAAGGTCCACTCTCAGTCTTCTCTTCTCCAGGCTAAGCACCCCAGTGCTCTCAGCCTTTTCCTTGTCAGAGAGATGCTCCAGTGCCCTCAGCATCTTTGTAGCCTCTGCTGGACTCTCTCCAGTAGTTCCTTGTCTCTCTTGAACTGAGGAGCCCAGAACTGGACACAATATTCCAGATGTGGCCTCCCTCAACCTGCTGGTTGCAATCTTCATAATGCAGCCCAGGATCCCATTGGCCTTCTAGGTCACAAGAGCACACTAGTGGCTCATGGTCAACTTGTCCTCCAGGAATCCCAGGTCCTTCTCCATGGAGCTGTTTTCCAGCAGGTCTGCCCCTAACCTGTACTGATGCATGGGGTTGTTCCTCCCCAGGTGCAGGACACCTTCCTTGAGTGCAGCAAGTGAATGAGACCTCTTGGGTATGCTGCACTTTGAGAATCTGAGTCCTTCTGAGGATAATTGCAGGAACAGCACAGAGAAAGAGAGATTGAACTGGGAAAGAGTACTGTCCTGCAAGAAGAGAGGTACCATCTCCCTGCAACTCAAACCCTGTAGGTGCTTTGATGCCTGCAGAGGCTAACAGCTGCTTTACCCTAATCTTTAGGCCCTACAGCCATCCTCAGGTGTTCTGCTTGGTATTGCTGCAGGGGTTCTGTGGTTCTGCCAGCCTGGAGCACATCTTTGTGATGCAGTGTTGGGACCAAGGCCTTGGTCTTGCACTTTGCTGTGGCTGTCATTGGCACCTGGTTATTCTCTGGCTGGAGGTGCTCCTCAGGTCAGAGACTGGGGAGCAAATCTTCTGTGTCCTCACCACTGTGTTTTTGATAATTAATTTCTTTTGCATCCCATCTATATTTTCTGTAGCAGAGTTGTGTTATAGGAATGTATTCTTATTTTTAAACTGCAATTTAATCATATTAATAAGTATTTCCAGAAATCTGTTTTCAGACCTAATAGTTTTACTCTACATCCCTGTGTTATGAAAACAAATAATAACTGTTGCCTGTCCATTTTCTCTGTGACATTTTATGGGCCTCTGTCGTATCATCTCTCTTAGCTGGGGATCCATCCAAGGATTAGTTTGTGTAGTTTCCCATTGCATGGAAATTACTTTCTTCCTCTTGGCTTTCAATTTCCCTCTAGCTCTAGTATGTCTATTTTGGGATGAGAAGAAAAAAAAGATGCCTGTGTTAGACAGACATGCCTCATGGATTGCACAGGGATAGGAAGACTTTTTATTTTGCTCATGCCAAATGAATCCCAGAGTCTTTGATGGAGCACCTTGGCTCAGTGCAGATCTGAGAGAAAGAAGAGGTGAGGAAGCAGCTCAAAAGCATATTGGGAAGGAGAAGCATCTCTGAAAGTGATGCTGCCATCTGGGAGCATTGCTTGAGCCAGTTAATTGCTATCTATACCAATGATTCATGGGTAGCATGACTCTTCCTAAAAAATCTGATATGGTTTATAGCTTAATCCAGAACTGTAGAATAACAAAAGTTAGTTTAACATGGGAAACCCTTGGGGATTCTCACAGAAAAATTAGCTCTGCACCAAGGGTGTGCCAGGCTGGAAAAGAGTGCAGGAGAGAGATGAAGCTTCACCTGCTTCCACTGTTTAAGCTTTTGCTCACCCTCATGCTCCAACATTGGCCTCCTCACCTCAGACTAGCAAAGCCTCCCTTGTGGAATGACAGACACATGACACAAAAACCTCAGGCACCAGTTCAGTCTTGTGTTTTGTCTTCATTTTCAGTTTCAGATGAAGTGGGTTGGCTGGGTATTTGCATAATCAGGAAATGATGTGGACACACAAAAAGGAAGAAGAGGGCACTTGGCCAGGGAAGGGACACAGTTTGTCAAAACAAGCACTTTAGTAGCACATCCAAAGCCACAAATTGGCTCTTTTTGTCCCCTCTGTCTTTATCGTGTGTGCTTGAAATCAATCATAGTGTGATGCTTCTCAAATAAATGGCAGAAAATCCAGCACCTCATTAGTTGACTCCTTTCATTTGCCCACACTCTGGTCATTTCCTCCCTCTGAATTGAAGCAGCAACAGAGGAGAGGGAACCTGATTTTTCCCTTTAGCCAAGTTTGTCAGGAGTAACTGTTCTGGGATGATTTCTCTTTGTATGTTGGAGAATCTCAGAGAAGCAGGAGATGTACAGTAAAATGCACAGAACCTCTGCTGATATTGTAATTGTCAAAACAGTGAATAGTTTGGTTTGGTTTTGCAATCAAGTCCTTGTGTCCCGCCTTGTGTGTTTCAATGATTTTCTTTGGAAAACTCAACTGTGTATCATGTGTTATTTGTTCTAAACAGAAACAGTATTTAGTACCTTAAAGGAATTGTCTTGAGAGGACTGGAAGTCCTTCAGCATGTGCAGATTTAGTTCGGTTCCTCTCGAGTCAGCCAAGCAAATTCAAAAGTAACAGGAGCAGCATTCTGAGTAATCCCTGCTTTCTGCTGGAAATCTCACAGAGGATAGTGGGGCAGGGGAGAGAAGGAATACTAAATAAACTGTTAATCCCAAAGGTTTGGCAAGAACTCCCTGAGAATACCTGCTTCACTGTGGTCTTTTAGCATATAACAGTCAGCAGCACGTCCAGTAAAAGATAAACTGGGTCAACTGGGAGAAAAGCAACTGAAAAGAAAATAAAAATCAATGTAATCCAGGTCATTTCCACTGCAGGATTTAAGAGCCAAGTGTATCAAAGGGAAAGCAAAGCAGCAGAAATGCTGCAAGGATATTGGCTTGGTTAGTGTGTCACCAAAGTTCATGCTGTGCTTTCACAGCAATGTTTAGCCAAAGAACAAAAAGACTCTATCAGTCTTGAAGAATCACATGCACCAGTTTCAGAATTGAAAAGTAGGGACACAGAATCACCAAGGCTGGAAAAGACCCCCAGGATCGTCAAGTCCAGCCTATGACCCTATACACCCAACATCTAAACCATGCCAGCTTCAGCTGACACTGTGTTAGACTAGTGATGGCTGCTGACAGCTCACTGAAATGAGGCACTGCAAATGTGCAGGTTTGTCAGTGCAGGCTGTGTGCTATAGTGCATGAAATGCCATCTGTTGTGGGACTCTCTATACAGACATGAATCACCCTGTATAGCAAACTGAAGAGTTACAGCTAAGTGCATAAGACCCAAAATTGCCAGCAAGTTTTGACAAAATGTATCATTTTTCTTGCCTCTGCTCTCCAGAAGTAGTGGTGTGCCTACAAGGAGAGGTGCTTGGTAGAGGTTCTCCTGAAACCCTCACTGTGATGTTTGCTGTCTGTGCTACTTGGCTTTGGCATTATCTTCATAGAATCCTAGACTGGTTTGGGTTGGAAGGGACCTCTGGAGCTCATCTAGTCCAACCCCCCTGCAGTGGGCAGGGACATCCCCAACTAGAGCAGCTTGCCCAGAGCCCTGGCAAGCCTCACCTGCAATGCCTCCAGGGATGGGAACTCAACCACCTCCCTGGGCAACCTGGTCCAGTGTTCCACCACCCTCATGAGGAGGAACTTTTTCCTAATATCCAGTTTAATCTACTCCTCTCCAATTTAAAACCATTGCCCCTTGTCCTTTCACTGCAGGCCTTTGTAAACAGGCCCTCTGCAGCCTGCTTGTAAATAGAAGAGTCATCTTGCACTGATTCTGTGTGAATATTGCTTGATGAGAGTGGCTGCTTCAAACCACTTAAGAAATGATGGATGGAGCAACAGGATTTGGCACAAGGTTTTCTATGGGGTTATGCTTGGACAAGGTTGTAGAGTTAGAGTTTGCCTTTGCTTTCCAGCTGTTTGTGGATGTCACCTGGCTCATCTTTGCAGTAATCTTTAAAACTTTGACATGTTTACATAGCTAACATCAGCCTGAGATTGGACTTTCTAGTGAGGGATGTCTGCTTATGTCTCTGGAGATCCAGCTAACTCTTTTTTTTCCCTTTGGCTCCTAAACACTATGAATCCAGTGAAGGCAAATTCACCTGTGGCACTTGATGTCCCTACCTGGGATGTACAATAGGAATGATTCTATAATTATGTATAGAAATAGCTTTTGACTCTTTTGGCTAAGTTGCCTAAAATTTTGCCTTCAAATGAGATTTTTTGATGACAATATCTGACAACACCCACCTTCATATCCATGTATATTCTCTGTATACAAAACAAGCATATACAAAACATGCCTCTCATTTTTAGTACATTTCTTACAAGAAGGAAGTATTTTATTCTCAGTTCATTGCTCTGAATGAGTCAATCCAATGTTGAAATCATCTCTCTTTAGGAAAGAAGTAGTCCTGCTGTATGGAATGTGATCTCTGCTGGCCTGCTCTGGGAGCCAGGGTGCAATTTTGCAGTATGCAGCACACACAGGATGTGTTCTAGATCTCTGAGGCACTTGTGCTTGGCATCCTGCCTGCTCTGAAATCTCTGCTGCCACTTCCTCAGAGCTGGGACCACCAACAGACAGCATCTGAGAGGCCCAAAGGCAGTGGTTTCAGAAGCTACTGGCACTCAGGTCCAATCCACCTTTCTGCCAGCACAGGCAGGGCCAAATAATATGAAATGTGTCCCTCAGCCAGCCTGTTTCACAGACCATATATTTGCTGAGGCATCAAGCAGAGAGGCATGGAGCAGACAGCTGGTATTGGTATCATCTTCAGTTACTTCATCTGAATCTGTCAGATCTCTGTTGACTGTGTCCTTGGTTATTCATGCTAAATAGCTTAAGCTAACCTGATATGCTGCTGGGTTTTCTGCACTGTTAAGAAGCCACAGAGCTGTCTGTGAGGTCCCAAAGAAATTCCAGTTTCAGAGAGAGCTCCATACATCAGCATGGCAGCAGCACAAGGAATTTAGTAATTGCCACTATGGTTTAACTAATCAACTGCAAGAAAAAAACAAACCACCTCATCATTTTTTTCTCTGAACACATTTATAAGCTAGAAAGCACTACTTGCATAGCTGATCACTTGCACAGTGAAGGGTATAGACAGCCAACCTCTTTTATTATCTAAGTCATTTGATAAATACCTCTCTATATGAGAATATCTCTATATAAGAGAACATTATCTATCTATAAGAGAGAAAAACATCTAATTTGATGAGGTCTAGAAATTGTTAAGGGATGGAGAATTCATCAGTTCCTTTGGCTGATGGTTCCAATAATGATTTATACTGTCTGCTATGGACATAGACCTTGTTTCTCATTTCAAGAATCTGGCTTTACCTTTCAGCTTCTGAGCTATATTATCTCTTTCTCTGCTGGGGCCTCTTGGTAATTGTCTTTTTTCCTTATTCAGGTTCTAATGCAGCATAAATTCTAGTCACTTCTTGATTTTACTTCTCAGAAGCATACAAAGATGACCTGTGAGCTCCTTTCCCCCTCTTCAAAGCATTTTCTTTCCAGTCTCTTTTATGTCTGTCCTCTTGTATGTTGTGTCTGTACAAAACAGCATAACAGCAGCAGTACAAAATGCAGGATATTCTAATGCTGCATGTTCTAAAGATGCTTCCTCTGTTCCACAATTAAACACAGACTGGTGAAAGACAATTTGGCTACCCTGCTAAGACTGCTGTTGCAGTCATACATGCTGCTGGTTCAGGAGGGCTCTGGGGACTTCACAAAACCACATTGTCACTCTCCTGGTCACATTAATGATGAGCAAGTTGTGCTGAAAACCTCAGAGTGGAGACAGCTTGAGAGAATATTGGCCAGAGTTTGCCCCTGAGCCCTGTGTCCCCTGGCAGGCTTCTGATGCTGTGTGATGCTAATGGGTGACCACTGATCTTACAGGAAGGGAGGAGAATAAGGATAAGAATTGAAACAGAACTGAAGATGGTATTTTGAGTGGACCATGTTGTATTTAATCAGAGCTCTCTCTTTGGACTTTCTCTTCAGATTAAACTTTTGGTAAAAGGTGTTTTTAAGATGTCTATCAGATTTTTCTGACCTTTTAGGCATCCCTGAAGAAATCTATCATAAAGATATCATAGAGTTTAGCTTCTGGTTTCCCTGGAAGGCCAGGCTTATGTGTAAACCCTATAAGTGTAGTCCAAAACTGAAACAATATTCAGATAAATTCTCATTGCTATCTTCCTTATAGACTAGTGGGCTTCTGTTACCCCAGAGAGTTTAGACCTGTAGAGTTCTCATTGTTTTCCTGCACATTCAACTTGCTTTTCTGAAGGATGTTCAGATTATTCAAGAAGAGTACTGTTCATATTTGACCAGTACAGAAAGTTTCTGTGATAAAATACTCTGCTCAGTAAAAAGGATAGCATGGAGGAGGAGCTCCTGAAAATACAAAACTAAAGTAGCCCACATTGAAGTATCATGGTTAGATGTATCCTTGAAGATGTCCACAGTTCCACTAGGAGACACTAGCTTCCAAAATCCTCTCTGGGCCTTTCTTGCACTGAATGTAAATCCCGAGTGGGTTCTCTAGTGGGCTCTCTTGTAATTATTCCAGAGTCTCACCCAGGAAGGAGTGGAAGAAAAAATATAGCTAAAGCCATAGTGAATGACTTTGGACTGCTACAACTGCCTGGTGCCTGTCTGGCCTGCTGTTTGAGTAGCAGCAGAGGGGGAATAGAAGACAAATTGAGCATCTTGGTCATGTAGCAGCTGCCAACACACCACTCTCCCATTAACCTTACTATGGCCTTGATTCTTTGAGGTTGAGGAGAAAAGGCTTGGACAGCCATGAGAAAACAGGGAATTGTAGGCTCATTTTTCACAGAATCATAGAATCACAGAATGTTATGGGTTGGAAGGGCCCTAGAAAGATCATCTAGTGCAACCCCCCTGCCAGAGCAGGATCACCTAGACCAGCTCACACAGCAATGTGTCCAGGCGGGAAACCCATAGCTGGGTTCACATGCTGATCCACTTTATCAACCCATTTGTTATCTATTGACCATGGTTTTGAGTCTGTTAAAAATATGACACAGAAGCTATTGCAATCTAACTGCAAAACCTCAAAACCACCAAAGTAAAACTCATAGAATGCCTTATTTTTCTTTCCAGCAGGCAAAAGCAACATGTGCATTGCTTCCCTACTTTTTATAAAGCCAAGTTTTCTGCCAGCTTGTATCAGCAATTCAATGTCTGACAGACACTCAGGCAAGTAAGACATATTTTGGACTTACTGTCTCCAAGCTTCCATTGGGTGGACTCTGTGTGCCTGAGTGCTGATGGCAGGAGTTGGATCATCTGTGCTTCTTGCTTGACACAGCTGCCAGTCCTGCAATACTGTAATCCTGCTCCTCAGCTGGGGCTTCCAAGCCTGGCCAAAAGGAATGGGCAAATGCAGCAGAAATTGGCTCCATTTAAGGAGCCTTTATCTGTGTCCATGGAAAAGTGTTGGCAACACTACCAGTGATCTTCTGTCCTCACCACTTTGGTATTTGGGGTTCAGCTGTAATTTGAAGCTCAGCATGCACATATGAATGTATGAGAACACAGACAGAAATCCACATCATAGGCATGTTCCTTATATACCTCTCATATTTTGGTGACATTGTCATTTGCCTCACAAAAGAGGACACCAGAAACAGCTCTTACCAGTAAAAGCCAGATTTTTCCAAGTAGGAATGACTAACTGAAGGAGATTATTTTGTAAGCCATCTCTTCTCCCATTTCAAGTTGCTAAGATCACTTCTTCCTCAAGGATTGTGCAATATTGAATGTCTCTGTTGAACAGCAGCCTGCTTGTGAATGCCAGAAATGAGGTTAAACCTGTAACTGAAGTTTTTTTATGATGAGCCATTGCATATTCCCTTTGCAGGATTAAAAGCCTAACATTTTAAGCCTCTGGAATACCCTGGAGATTGTTATCTTCTTTTGAACAACCTCATTCTTCCCATCCCAGAGATTTCCAAGGGTGTTACAGGAAAGAGATCGCAACCTCTCTTCAGTTTCTTCTGCTGATAAAATCCTTAAAATTATGGAGTAAGGAGAGCTTGGATGTGGATTGTCTCATCTTGACACATTTTAATTATAGGTATCTTTCATTTCTTCTTTAGATGTTCCCTGTGTTTTCTGTAGCACAGGAGTTTCTCATGCAGCACAATCCTTTGGAAAGAGAGCTGTGTGCTGTATCTGAACAGTATTATTTCTAGGTGACTCTGGTGAAAAGCAACTCAGTGGGGAATAACAGTGACTAAAAGCACAGTTATTCCTTCCTACAGCACTGGTGTAGCAGGGTAGAAGAGAGCAGGCTTAAAGGAAGCTTAAAAGAAACAAAGCAAATCTGTGGCCAGCACATGTTTAAGAGAGCAGACATTGCAGACACCATATTAATAACCCTTGGAAATGCAGGCATGGGAGTTTGTTATTAACTTTAACAGGAGTGAGGGCAAGTTTCCTTTCTTTACTCTGACACAGGCAGTAAAGTCCTGATACTATCAAAGGCAAGCAGAGAGAGAAATGTGTGCAAGAATGCCTGTGAGAGATTCCACACAGAGAAGACTATCGATGGATCTTTTTAGCTTTTAAAAGTGGTGCTGGAAGGGATTATCTATTTCTTTCCTGCTTGATTTTTATACTGAAAATAGATATCCTCTGGACCACAATGTTGTTGAAAACTGATGAATTTACTTGTTGTAGAGACAAGACCCTAAAAACAGGCACATGAGCAGCTGTGCAATATTTAGTTGGAATGTTTACTATTCCTTGGTGTTTGTTTTTGCAAATAACTATTAACTAGTGTGGCTCTTTGCAGAAAGCAATGCTCTGTTGAAGCAGCAGTGCTGCATTTAAGCACATACCAGTTCAAACCTGAAAAACATTCTCTCCAGAAAAAAAAAACCCAGGGTGATTACATTTAATGCTGATATTTATAAGGTAAACCCCAGCAATCCAAAACTCCTTACCAAAAGCAAACACATTTGTCCTTAGACTTAACCAGATTATCTATCCTAAGAAAGTAACTACAACAAACCCTAGACTCAGTGTTTGAAATGTCCTTTTCAGATGCACAGAGACATTTGTGGAGGTTTGTCAGATATAGCAGTGCCTTCAGAACCATTGGGTGAGGTGAGGAGCAATCCTCTGCTGAGTTTACTCTTCAAATTGCCAGTTGTGCAACATGGTATTTGCTCTTTTTGCTGGTCCAGTCAGGAGCCAAGGAGTCTGACAAACATCTGCTTTTTCCAGGTCTATGCTGGAACAGATTGTCACCCCAAGGCCCCAACATCTGCTCTGCAAGGAGGAACAGTTGTAGTGTTTGCTTGGGGCCAGAACCTCTTAAAGGCACAATTCCCTGTGAAACAGTGGAGCCTGACAGCCTGTGTGGTGTTATTTGGTTCGGGTTTTGGAAAGGGAAGGCTGACTTCCAGTGATTTAACAGAGGTTTACTTCTCAGACTTTTTCTGTGCTTCATAAACAACAAAGAATGCATGTGACAAAATTGAGTGAGGTTGGCTTTTGTGTCTGTTTTGATTTGGTTTGGTTTTTCTACCTTGTTTTTTTCACTAATGCAGCCCAGAAAGAGCTCATGCAATCTGCTGGAAACATGTCTGTCATCACAGAATCATAATATAATCTGGTCCATCTCCTCACTCAGAGCAGGGACAACTTTGAACTTGGATCTAGGGAAATCAAGTGCTCTGTGGAGGAAAAACCTTCAATATGAGAGCTGAACCTGCAATAGTTTTTTTCTGTATCTTGCCTAATTCTCAAAGCCCAGAGGGACCAGGCTCCTAGAGGGTATCTGTACCAACAAAATCCACTGCTAAGTTAATTACAAAGGTCTCCTGTTGTAACTCACTTTGCTAATCCTCAAACAATTTCAAATTGATTATCCTGGCCTACTCTGGCTAAGACAGAAAAATAAGTACAAATATAATTGAGGCTTCATTACAAACCTGAGTACTAATGACAGGCATGCAGATATGGGACACATTATCTATTTTACCTTGACTAGTAACACTATTTTACTTTGTGTGCTCAAACTTTGAAAAAAAGCCCATGTAATTGCAAAGTGATATATCCAAGTAACAGAGCAGATTATAATGCTACTAAAAATGACTCATTACCATTCAGATAATGTCCTAGGGGAAAAAAAAGTTTATACCCTCCTTTAATTGAAAATGTCCATATGAAATACACTAAAGCCTGAAGTATTAGATTACTACTATTGTCACAGGAGGATTTAAGGACATAATTGCTTTCTTTAATTTAATTTTAATGGGGGAAAAAAAGAGCATGCTGCAGATGCTGCCCAACGGGACAGGCAGAGACTCATCTTCCAGAGCAAAGTGGTAATGGCTTTAAACTGGGTCTGAGGAAATTCATCACAGTGAGGGTGGTGAGGCACTGGAACAGGTTGCCCAGAGAGATGGTAGATGCTCCATCACTGGAAACATTCAGGGTCAGTGTCCTGATTTGAGTTAGAACAGAACCAAGTCTGTTCAGTGATTTTAATTTTTAGCTAAAGGTCTTCTCAGCAACTGCACTTTCCAAACTTAACAGTATATTTTGGCAGACAGTGCCTGCTGCTAGCAGTGATAATACCTGATGTTTAGATTTACTACCAAGGATTGGTATGGAGACCAAGGTCACTGCTACATCTTGTGTACCATGCTGGGGTGCAGAGTAAGAGGCTGCACCTGCAGGGAGGAGTGGACAGGAGAGGTGACCCTGGAGTGACCAACGAGGGATTCCATCTCATATATGTCATAGTCACTATAAAGCCAAGAGATTATGAGGATCAAGTTCTCTTCTTCTCTTGCTCTTCTTCAATGGCTGGCATCTGAGGAGAACTCTGTCTTTTCTGCCTTTCATTCCAGATGCATGAGTTTCTGAATCCGGTGCCAGGATCCAACCCCTGAGTCTGGTTCCTGTCTGCTGCTGAGTCCTTCTGCCACAGCATCAGTGGTGGTGACATAA
>VWZO01012770.1:11435-54000 GCA_013396975.1 Bucco capensis
GGGGGGGTGGGTGGGGGTGTGTGTGTAGAGGGGTGTGTGTGTGTGCGTGTGGGTGTGAATTCGACATTGGTTTTGTATCTATTTCGTGTTATTGCTGTTATTCTCATTACAATAGTTTTAGTCTTCCAATCCACAACTCTCCCTCCCTTATTCCCATTCTATTCCCCGTGGGTGGAGAGAGGGTAATAGAAAGCATCTGTCACTCGTTTAGTGCTGACCCTTGGCAGTCAGGTTGTTTGGGGCTCTGAGCACCCTGCTCTACTCACAGGTGTCCCTGCTCACAGCAGGGGGGTTGGACTAGAAGACCTCTAAATTTCCCTTCCAACTCTATGATTTCTAGGTGTCCGACTTCGATCCTCAGCCTGTGGGCAAGCTCAAAGCGCCCACCCAGGACCCAATGCCCTGAAGCCCTCACACAGACTCCACGACCCGCTCTCCCCGCCCGCCTAGCCGCCCCTGCTCGGCAGGCACTGAGGCAAACTGCCGCTCCCTCCTGCCCCGCCGCGCACCTGCTCCGCGCCGGGGGCGTTTGGCAGCGAGGCGGCAACCCTTGAGGCGGCGACCGTTAGGCCCGCGCCCCACCCCCGGCCCGCCTGCGGAGGGGAACGGAACAGAACGGGACCGGGACGGGACAGTGCGCCCTCTCCGCAGCGCCGGGACAGCCACCCCGAGACTCCCGGCTTGCTGCCCCTGCGCCATGGCTCCCAGCTCCGAGCGGCTCTTCGACTCCCTGGGACACTTCGGCAGGTAGCGAGCGGGAACGGCGCCGCTGGGCTGCGGCCCCTTGCGCTCGGACGGGTGGAGGGACACGGGGACTGTCAGGCTCACTCAGCCCCGTGAGGGCTGACGGACAGACACACGGACAGCGTGTCATAGCCACGGGGACTCACACTGGGGCTGGCACCGGGAGACATCGCTGTGCACCGCGGGCAGCACCGGCAGCGCTGCCTGTACCGCACGGGGGTTCAGGAGCACACAAGGGCTGGCACAGACAGACACTCCCAGTCGCACACAAACAGCCTGCCAGACAGACTGACACACGCACAGGGGCTGACACGCACAGGGACACAAACAATGACTTCTCGTGACACACACAGAGGCTGACACACAGACAGTGACACTGACGCAGAGTGATAGTGACACAGACTGGCACACTGACACACACACACACATATGCACACAAAGACTGACAGTGACACTGACACACACACACTGCTCCCTGGTGTATAAACTGCCACTACACAGACAGACACTGACACATGTATTGACAGCACTCTACACACCCCATGTGCACGCATGCTGTGATGTGTGTGCACACTCACAAGCACTAGGCATGCACAGCTCTATGTGTGCCACATTGACATAGGCACCCCGCCAGTACCCATTCACTCCTGTAGGCACTCTCTGCCTACAGTATCCACTGTGCATGCAGTGGCACTGCTGTATGCACTCTGAGACACTTTATGTCCTCACATCTCTTGCACATGTGAGCCTGCACCCACCCATGCATACACCCACAGACAGAGCCCTGGAGCAGCCTGGGTGCTTCAGGAGTAATAGGAGGGTTCATGCAGTAGGTAGAGGAGTGACACACAGCCACAGGGCTGCACAGGGGCACAGGTTTGTTTGTGTGGCATAGGTGGTGTGGTTTTGTTGAGGTTGGGCTTGTTGCATGTACTGTAGGGATGTGGAGCGTATGTATATATATTTATCAGCAAGGGATTATCTGGTAAATGATGTGATTGCATTGTGGTGAGTTTTCTTTGGTGTGATTTGTGGCTATGATGTGTGTATACACAGACCTGAGTTTATTATATGGGTTACACAGATGTGGTGCTTCTGGAGCTGTGGATGCAGGGCTGCTATATGAGACTCTGCTTGTAGTAGGTAGTGGAGAAGAAACTTGTGGCAGGGGAGTGAAATTTTGGAGGATATGAGTTGTAAGACTAAGAGGTGCACATCCTCACAGTGGGTTCTGTCCTGTACTTCCATGTTGTGCTGATCAGCATGGATTTTGCAGACACATACCCCTTAGAGCATATGTCTGGAATAGCCCTGTGTGCCACAATTTGGCTACAGGTTCAAGCTGTTGAACTGCAGTGTTTTTGCTTTCTAGCTCAGTTACCAGTGGGCTAGCCTAACCCACCATAGTGTTCTCCTCTTAGGGGCAGGCAGGAGTAGCAGTTTGAACAAAGCCTGGGAGCTCCCTGTGATGGTAGAAGTGCATACCTCACCTCTGCAGCAGAATGGGCTTTTACTGTCATGGGCAAGAAGTAGTGGTGGATGTCAACAGCCTCTGCAGGGAATTAGGATGGAAGGACTTTTTCTTTGCTTAGCTGAGACCTAGGCTTAAATTACATGTTTGGGTATGTTGTGACTTGCATATCTATCTGAACAATAGCTCATTATTTTTCAGATCTGGGTCGGAAACAAAAATACCTTGTTCTTTGTGAACTAGGAGAGAGATTTGAGTGATCAGTTTATTTTGCTCTTGCTGTTGCTCATCTGTCTTGTGTGCTCTTTGTGGAAAGGAGGCACTTGAATACTGAAATAACATAGAAGTTGTTACTCCTAACCATCAAAGTAGTTTTCCTACTTGAGAACATTTATCAATATTAGATAAAGTTTTCACAACTACAACTTGCAGTTAAAGGGAGAATAATTCTACAGTGATAAGTGCATCTCTAGGGGACAAGTAATTTGACATGCAGTTCAGTAGAGGTTGCATCAGGTTTAGGAACTTTGAGATGGACTGTAGACTACCAAAATTTGCAGTCATGTTGGACTCATGTCCCTCTGAGATTTCAAAGACTGCATGCTAAAAGTAAGCATAATAGTAGCTGATGGAGTATGCATCTATTTTAAACTGTTGTGAAAACTCTTTTTAATCCCTTGATACTGCTAGAGAAATGATCATGCTTCATATATAAAAAGTTGTTCTTAACTGTAAGCATGAAGCTAGTTTTGATTAGTTTGTATTTATGCATCCTTATGGCACTGACAGATAATGATTCCTTCAGTTCAAACAGTTCTTACTGAGAGGCCCATGTAACCTATGCACTACAAAGAGTTCTGTAGATTTGCCAGAGAGAGATTTTGAGCAATTCAGGCATGGCTGTTAGTATTGAGTCTTGATTTTCTTCAAACCTGACAGATGCAGTAAGGAATGGCCAGCTGGTTATATGTATGTAAGTACATACATGGAGGGAGTATCTATGCATTCTATATGTATGTTACATGTATAATATATATAGCCATATCACAATCATTCATATACAGATAATGTAGAAACCTTTCACTTTGATTAAGGTTATGAAATTGTGCAGAACTGACATTCACATGGATGCTGACAGCATTTTGTTTTGCATTTGGCCTTTCCCTCAGAAGTCCCAGTGATGCTGTAGTTCTTACTGGGGTCTTGAGATGTGCATGATCAACCATAAAAGTGTAACAGCTTCTGTATGCTTTGCCATTAAAGGAAGACTATGCCTCTCTGAATTTGGGCATGGGTAGCATCTGTGGACTATAAACTCAAGAAGGTTGTTTTAAACATTGTTCTTGAGTCTGTTTCTGAAGCATGAGATCACTGCTTGCTACTGCAGAGGTGAAGGAGAGAAAATAGTCCTCTCTGCCTGCAATGGCCTCATCTCTAATGAGCTACCAGGCCTTAAATTGACCTTCATTGAGCTTCAGCCTTCTGCCATGCAGCAGTTCCTGGGCTCTCCCTCTGTGCCCATGCCCCTTCCTCAGCCCCTTTCTACCTACCCACTCCAACTGCAAAAGCTCTCTTGGGCTGCCCCAGGTCAAGGGATCTAGTCAATCACTTGCCCTCACTGGCAGGAACCATACTGGGAAAGGGGAGATGTGACTAATGGGCATGAGGCTGGGAGCTCAGTGTGTGCATAGTGAGGAGGGATGCCTGAGGACCTGGCTGGCTGGCACACACTGCCCACACAACTACTGCCCAGGGAAACTAAAGGACTTTTAATAACTTCAGTTATTTTAATCTACCAGCAGGACACAGCACTTACTTACCTGGTTACTGGTGAAAACAGACTATGTATTTACAGCCCTGATGTACACCATGGCAGAGTGCTGAACAGAGACATGATGTGATCAGAAATAGCTGTCTAGAGAGAAATGTGCTAAGGTACTTCTAAACCTAAGTGTGGATGAGAATAAGGATTTGATTTCCCAGCTGGAATGCCTGGTAGCTGTGAGCTGCAGCTTATATGGTATGTAGAGTTTTGCCTGTGATTAACAGTTTTCAGATCTTGGCTTATGCTTTAGCTAAAAGCAGGTGGTACAAATTGTCAGGGAGAGTGGAGAAGATTGGGTGTCATTGACACCATTTCCAGGTTTCGTAATGAAGTATTTCCAGAAGATTGTCTTTTCTTTTAAAGCATTCTGTCTTTCACAAAGTTGAGCAAGTTACCCAGATTTTCAAATCTTGATTTTTATAAAAAAATGTAGTCTACTAGCAGTTAGACTCTCTAAGAAATAAACAATGACTTCTCTTTATCTTTACTGGAATGTTTGTGTGTTTCTTCAGCTTTTATCATCTTTAATTAAGATTTACATTGTTGTCTTACATGAATATGTTGCCTAGTCAGTGGAGTTGCTGCAGTTTGGACTTGAGAAGCAACCAGTGCAAGGCTGTTGTGGGGAGGAGAAGAGCAGGCCAGGCTGCCTGTTTGGGTAGGATGCTCACCTGCTGCAGCCAAATAAGCAGCTTAGGAGAGATGGCTATGCTTAGCAATAGCTTCAACATCTTCTGTTAATTTCCCTGGAACATTTCTAGTGTTCATAAATAGAGCAGAGACTATGCTTAGCTTGTAACAAAAACTAGCTTGACTTTGTAGAGATTCTTTTGAGTGTTCTTCTCCAGTGCAGACCTTGCTGGTCAGTGCCATAGCAGCAATATTTGCACACTCAGTGCTAATGCCATATCTCTTCTCCCTATTTTGTAGGGCTCTTGCTTCACTTCCAAAGTTCTGCACCAAATGGTCTGTGTTGTTTTCATGTTTCAGAAGTTTTCCAGGCTCCTATTTTCATGCTGATGCCCTTATCCTCTCTCTTTGTTCCATAGCTCACAGCTTTTGTGATCAGATTACATCTTCTGCACATTGTGATACGTGTTCATGTTACTTCCAGAGATTCTTGGATTTGTGTCAAATAACAAAGAGTCCCACACATCCCAAAGATCATGCTCACCACTTCTTGTTGCAGAAAGAAAATAAGAATACTTTCAAACTCAGATACTTTACAGATGTCTTGAGAGGTTCCTCCCCAGCAAAAATACATTTTTCAAGTGGAGAAGTGTACTTGCTGGACGTGCATGCAGAGAACTTGGTTTGCCTTTTCCAAGCTAGAATGGAGAAATAGGGAGTCATATTAATATACTGGCTACATTATACAGTGGAAAAGTTTATTGCAGCATATCTGTCATTCAGTTTTCAAAATGTATCAGTGGACAGCTGGTTTTGTTTAGTGGAATGTGCCAGACAGAAGAATCTCAACTCTGAGTCCTCCCTTGGCTATTAGTCAGTGGTGGTGTTTGACAGAAATGCTTGATAAATGTTCATCAGCTTTGTAACTTTGCTATATTATAACATCTGAATCAGCCTATGCTCATCTCAGATGTTCATAGAGTAAAATAAATGGACTTGGCTGCATTTCATTTTTTTCCCTTATTTTGGGAGGGGGACATATCCAGATATTTTGCAAAGAGTACTTGGAGAAGTGAGACAAGCCATGTGTTTGCACAGAGCTTAAACAAAGAGCTATCTGTGCCTGCCTAGGCAAAAGTAGAATTCTCAGGACTGAGAGCCAAAGTTGGATACTGGCAAGTGCTCCTGGATGATGGTGATAGCACACGAGCAGTGTGCTCTGCAGAAGGTACTAAGAGTGTTTGCTGGGATCCAGGTCATCCTGGAGGCAGTCTAGCACGGGATCTGCATGGATAAGTGTGCTGCATCACAATGTGCTGGCAACATCCCCCTGCCTCTTTCAACATTACAGAAGTAGCTTAGAATAGTAGAAGTAGATGAAAAGGTAGATTACAATAATAGAAAAATAACTAAATCAAAGCAGGATTAAATTGCACTTTTACTAAGCATTACTTTTCTAAGGCTAAAACTTGCAATACAAGCACCACTCAAAGCTAGTAAATCAATTAGGATTTGTAAACCAGCTGCTGAGATTCAGACTGCACCTCTGAAATGTTGGCAACCCCCAGGGTGGCTTCTAAACAAAGCTGTAGCATGGACATGTAGCATGAGGCAGTTATCACACACATCAAGGAGCTGATGGTCAGCTGTTTCATCCCAAAATTTTATGGTATGAATGCAAACAGAAACAGTGCACAGTGTGTTTGCTGTGCTGGGATATCACTCCTAGAAATGCTCTGTCAATGGTGTTCTCACAATAGTCATGATTTTCAGCAGTACCACACTTTGAATGGAGCTCGATGCCATTTAAATGTTTTGTATCCATAATCACTTGGACTTTTGCAGCCATGTTGCAACTTCTTTCTGCTCTCTAAGTTGTGAAAGAGATTTGGAAGGATCTAAGTTCTTACCTGATAAATCTGTGTAAGTCTGTGCTAGCTGTGTGGGGAAATCAGCTGCCCAAATCAAGGTGCTAGTGAGCTCATCTCCCTGGGGAAAAAGCTCTAGGAGTGCTGGTGGCTAGGAGGATGCCCATGAGGCAGCAATGTGCCCTTGTGGCCAAGAGGCCAATGGCATCCTAGGATGCATTAAGAGGAGCGTGGCCAGCAGAGCCAGAGAGGTTCTTCTCCCCTCTCCTCTGCCCTGGGGAGGCCTCCCCTGGAATCCTGTGTCCAGTTGTGGGCCCCTCAGCTCCAGAAGGATAGGGAGCTGCTGGAGAGAGTCCAGCACAGGGCCAGCAAGATCCTGAAAGGAGTGGAGCATGTGCCCTAGGAGGACAGGCTGAGAGAGCTGGGTCTCTTCAGCCTGGACAAGAGGAGACTGAGAGGAGACCTCAGCAATGCTTAGAAATATGTTAAGGGTGAGTGTGAGGAGGAGAGAGCCAGGCTCTGCTCAATGGCATCCAATGTTAGGACAAGAGGGAATGGGAGCAAGTTGGACCACAGGAGGTTTAGTATTAACCTGAGGAGGAACTTGTTTGCAGTGCAGGTGCCAGAGCACTGGCCCAGGCTGCCCAGGAGGCTGTGGAGTCTCCTTCTCTGGAGATATTCCAGAGCTGCCTGGACACATTGCTGTGTGAGCTGGTCTAGGTGATCCTGCTCTGGCAGGGGGGTTGCACTAGATGATCTTTCTAGGTCCCTTCCAACCCCTGATATACTGTGATACTAACTTTACAGGCCTGTGGTATAAAGTTCAGTTATCTGCATTAGCCACCTTGCCAAGGGGAAGAATTAGACCCTTGAAGGGCATGATCTTTCTGTCTTATTTGCAAAGAGTTGTTTAGGACAAGATGAATGATGCATCTGGATTTGTCTGTGCTTCCTCACTGAGTGAAAAGGGATCTAAAGAAGTGGTGTTGATGTATAAGGATTAGACAGTATGTACAGTGTATTGCATCCAAGTGTATAGCATACATGTAGATTCTTTACTTTGAAGCCAAATTAACTGTTTAAGGCTTAAGTAGAAGGTTGGGATGTGGGAAATGCTTCTGGCAGGACACCTTCTCTATGCAGCATTAGCTAGCATCTCAAGGCAATGTGAAGCAAATAGCAAGATCCTTGCATTGTTCTACTAGCAGATTGTAGCAAAACTACCAGGTGTGCAACAGTACTGCTGTTAAAATGTTTGCTGTGTTGTTAGCTTTCCATCAGCAATCTTTGGTGTCAGTTCCTTGAATACAGGTAATTCCAGAAAAGATTGGTTTAGGTGAACTTTAGAATCAAGAACATTAAAAATAGAGAAAAAAGAGCTCAAGCCTGTTCTGAAAACACATAAATCCCAAAGGTATGGGAAGTGAGGGAATTAGCCCTTGTTCTATAGATGTTGCCATACCTATCATGTAAGGCTTCTTTTGGTGGATGTCTGTCTAGAGCTAGCAAGTCAAATACAACAGGTGAAAAATGAAATATAAGAGATGAGCAATATTCAAAAAGTTTTCTAACACAAAGGCTTTGGATAGGTGGTGATATTGTACTCAGGCCACATTTCATTTAAGTTGTTTTTTATTCATAGTTCATATTCCAGAACAAATTGTTGGTTTGAATTTTTTTCCTGCATCTTTGGAATGGATGTAGATCAGCAGATCTGGGAAATACCATAAACCTGTTACAACTTCATCCTTCAGAGAGTGATAATTGGTGTTAGTCCCAGGGTCAGAGCAAGTGGGACCTCATCTCATTTACACTTGTATTTTAGGCTCTTCAGAGAACTGTTATCCTCTGTAGATCAGTGCAGGCAAGCTCAGTTCTGGCTCACTTATCCATTGAGAATAGAGGGGGCAGTTGGTACATAAATCCTGGTAGATCTGAGCAGAAGTCACCTTCTTTATTGAATTCTTGTGGAAAATGAGACCCATACATCTTTATGCAAGGTTAGAAAACAATAGTATTCCAGATTATTCCTTTGTATGAGCTACCATAAGAGAAAGACTCAAGGAAAGAACCTGACAGTACTATGGAAGTCTAAGCAGGCAAAAGAGCATTACAGAATATATTTAATAAGATCTTAAAGTGCATTGTTAGCATTGGAAATAGTTAAATCTATAACTTGCATTTCTTTGTTTTTAATTCAAATTACTTCCAATTTTAACAGTTTAAGGAGAAAGGTAGTGGAATCATTTTCCTTGAATGACAGCATGTGAAAAGGTTGCTTTCCATTAAGAAATCCAAACCAATATGGAATTACTCAGTTTGTTGGTCATGGAAGAGATAAATGACTAGTAAAACTAATAAAAATATCTTTTCTTTGAAAAGATCAATAATGCTGTTAAGATTTTGGCTTGTGTTCTTTAGAGAGATTGTAGAAAAGCTCTTTGTCCAGTTAAAATCAAAGGCAGGATGTCAAAGAGACAAGATCTATTAAATCAACCTTTGCATTTCATACTATTTTAAATACTCTACAATGTGTAAATCTCTCAGAGGAAAGAAAACATAAATACTTCTCTTGTCCTGTGAAGACACAGGCTAGCCAAACAAATATCTAGGACTGAAATAAAAACTGGACAGAAGTTCATGACCAGGCTGCTAATGCAAACAAACCAAACTGAAGTGCTCTCCAGTTGGAATTCATCAGTTAATAAGATCTTACAATGGGGCAGATTCCCATGGCTATTTGAGGAGAAGGGGTTGAGGACTTGTACACAAAGAGTAGGTTCCACATTTGCAGTGAGGAGGAACCATGTGGAGGGAAGGTGAGCTATGAACCTGCAAAAGAAACTAGAAGTCCTCTTGTGTTCAGTAAGCTTCTTTTATGTGAGCTTAGAGATAAGCTGCCTTGCCTTGGAGAAGCTTGTCAGGGATACTGAGCTGCCCAAGGAGGAACATGGGTGGGACAGACTGACTGACCCTGAGCAGCCCTTGCAAGAGCTGAGTAACTCCTGGTGCATCCTGACTATAGACTCCTGAAAAGAGAGGAAGAAGGGACTTGTGTCATACTCTTCTTTGGTGCCCTTAGTGAGCTTTAACAAAGTCTGTAGAAGATACAAGCCACTCTTACACAGAGAAAGCTTTTGGTGTGGAGGCTATTTTCCTTTTAAATGTAGAACTGCTAAATATGGATGCACTTAAGCAAAACCAAGTTTACTAGAAAACAATACTTGGACCATACCAGAGTGTGCATTAAATGGAATTCTTTTCTTTAAGTTGTAGAACTGTAGAATTCCATTCAGGTAGAATTGCAACTTCCTAAATTCTCTTTGGCAGAAATGAATCTCTGGCTGAAATGAAGTTGCCTCTCCTAAAGCCATACCTTGATTTACATCTTGGCTTTGTCCCTCATTTTAGAAGAGAGTATTATCTGACACTTTAGTCCTTAAATGTAACATCTTGTTAAGTTGTTCTTTTGTTTTTAGTGAAATATTCCTATAAAGCTAACAAGGCAAAGGTGTCTGCTTTAGCTTTTCTGTTTTGCTCTTGATGAAAAATCACTGTGGTGAAAGTCAAATCGACAAAAAACCTTTGTAAGAGTTGTAAGGGGAGCCAGAGAGAGTACAGTGACTCATGTAGCCCAAAAATTTAGATAGACCAATCATCTTAATCATATTCTGAACTGCAAAAGTAATGCTATGGATAGAAATTATTGCTTATATTAAGGAAGAAAGCAGCAATGGAGCAACTCGAAAATCCATGATGTTGCTGTCAAATATTTACAGAAATGGTTTAAATATAATTAGATCCACAGAGATAATATTCCTTATTGTTTCTAACTGAAAATTCAGAAGATAATAGTGTGTGCAGGAACAGTTACAAATGTTTGCTGGGGAAGTGTTGTCCAGTATTCTTACATTAAATACACAGACTTCTTACTTGTGTTACCTTGTCCCATAAGGAATTAAAAAACCCGATAAGAATGAGAAATTTTACAATAATTTTGCAAGTGGGAAGGAATTAAATTTCCAGTGTAGAAACTGAAAGCCTTGAGTAGTGCTTAACAATAAATGTGGCATGGCATGGAGAGAGAATTGATATAGAATTCAGACTGGAAAAAACCTGTCTGCATCCAAATCTTCTGTTACTATAAGATGGAAATAATAAGAGAGTTCTTTAAAAAAGCATAACTTAATTATGAAAACAGTAAGGCTTGAATATTTTGCAAAATAATCTTTGAGGAATAGATTGCTAGTTGCCTCAGAGTAGACAGTTTTCACCACTGTGAAGTAGGTATTCAATCCATGTGTTTGTACCTTCAGTTAGGCCAGGTGCAGAGTTTTGCAGTACAAATATGTAAACAGAATAACAAGAAAGAATGAACATAATTCATATAAAAACCAATTAATTTTATTTCAGGATTATAGGGAGAAAAAAATCAGATAAGCTAAATGTAACCTTTCACAATGTTAGTGCAATGTATCAAGGTAAACAGCAGAAAACACCTGATTTTCTAAGTGGGAAAGGAAGAATGAAATACAACAGTTTATACATAAAGTGCTGCCTGTGTCTATAATTAGATGGAATTTCAATAAAACCATTTTCCTATGAGACACTCTACAGATTATGATGTGAAATGGTTTGCTTACAGAAGCTGGTGGAAGCACTACAGTGTGGAAGGGAACTAAATACCTAATTTGGATTTGTTCCCAAAAAAGAGGCTGACCTAAAGAAAACAGTGTTACCAAAGATAGTGGAATTGAGTTTTCCCTGTGAGAAGTAATGCTAGTGGAACATGCAAACAGAGTACATGCTAATTTTCTAACTGGTAGATGTTTATAAAAATGCCATTTCTGGAATGGAAACATCAAGTATAGAGCCTCAAGTGTTACTAGTGGTCAAGCAGAACCACTCTGCTGTGTTTAGCACTGAGCCAAATCATTCCAAAACAAACCTGAATAACTGAAAAACTGCATGGTCATGTTATTTTTTTATTTTATTCTTAAATTAACTGGTATATACTCTTGAGACAGGCAAAGCAGAAAGGCCAAGTGGGTAACTAGAATGGAATAGACTGACTCCAGCTTTGCCATTGGAAGGTGCTGGAATTGCTGTTGCAGTTGCAGTCCATTGCTGCTTGCCAGCCTTGTTCTCCTGGTGATTGCTGCTCCCCTGGGAGCTACTGTAGCCCCACGTGGAGCTGTGAGCTCAGTGTCTGCTCTACTGGTACCTGCATGGGTGCCAGTGTACCACAACATTACAAGAAATTATTTCATACTGATTTTGATAATCAAAAAGAAGGCTGACCAGAAGAAGGATAGAAATTCATGTGATCATTTCATGTTTGACCACTGATTTCTGTGATAGTTTTACAGTTCTGTCTTTTTTCCATTTATGGGTTTATTTCTACTAGTAATAAGAGAAATACTATAAATATGTGAAGGAGAAAAACTGCAGTTTCTCCTCACAGCAAGCAAACAAGTGAGATGTTTGATTGGCATTTGTTACACAGACAGGCCTTGTAGATCTCTCTCTTCAGTAGATAATCCATCTGTAGATGGATCACTTCATGACAGGTTAAATAGCATTTATCTTCCTTTCACCTAAGGAGCCTAGAGCATAGTGCAAGAGCTGTGCTAACGTCTAGTGTTGCCAAACTCTTCCAAGTCAGAATCCCTTGTAGTTTACACATGCAGGAAAGCTAGTGGGTACAGCCCCAGTACTTGAAGTGACTGCTGGCACTGATGTGTTCCCCCTTAACCAGAAGTGAATTTCACAGTGAAATCAAGAGTATGATATGGCTAGGCTTGGCGAACGAAGCTCCAGGNAGAGTGAAACATGCTTATATAACTTGGTTGATTGAGTGCAGATCCAGAGCCTTTGTGTGTGGTGCAGTTCCACTATCAGTTGAACCAGAAGGCTGGGCACTGGGCTGCACTGGCTGAGCTGTGAATACACTGTCCCTCTGGCTGCCTCTCCTCTGGCCACAGGAGCCCTTGGCAGAGAGGCAGCAAGAAGCCTCAGGGCACCTTTGATGGTAACTGCCCCACGTGCTGTGCATGGCTGTCCAGAGATGAAAGCTATGCTACTAAACTCCTGAAACCCAACAAGATTTATCAGCTGCACTGTTTTGTCACAAGGGTTGTCAGAAGCCTAATGTGCCTGAGTCAGATAGTCAAAACCAAAGAACTGTTCCTTGTTCAAGGCCAGGCTGGATGCAGCCCTGGGTGACCTGGGCTAGTGATTGGCATCCCTGCTCAGTGTGGGGAGGTTGGAATTAGATGATCTTTAGGGTCCCTTCCAACCTGCCCATTCTGTATGATTCTATGAAATTGCAAAACAAACCCAAACCCCAACCTGTTTTAAAACTATGACTTACAATTCTGTAGCACTGTTTCTTGATTTTTGCACTGGTATCTTTCTTCCCCATAGCTATTCCACCAGATGTGCAGTAGTGAGTAGTGTGTTTTCTTTCTTGCCTGGTGAACAAATGCTGGGCTTTTCTTAATCAAGGGAAACATGCCTAAGTTTCATGGGAAAGCTGTGTTACAGTTCTTCAGAGAATCAGTTTTAAATGACTGCCAGAATGATTTGCTAAGTGTCTGCTCTGTGTGACTACATGCTGATGCCCACATTGTCACCAGTGATGATATCTGTAATTCTGGGGACCTTCTTGATCTCTAAAGGCTTTTTTTCTCCAGTTGCATCTGTGCTGTTGGTCTGTTTAAACTGGGTATCCAACCTGTGTTGGCATCTTCTGCCTCAGAGACAAACCATCTTGCTCAAGTGGGTTGAGACCAAGTCTTAGCATAATTTAAAGCACCCTTAGGAAGGAAAGAAATTTACTCTTGACAGTGTAAGTCAAATAAGTCTGTGTCTATTGTATATTTAAGACTGCTTCCAAATCTGCATCACAAAACATTCATGGCTGGAAATGACCTCTCAGATCACTGAGTCCAACAAAAAAAAAACCACCCAACCAAACAAAAACAAACCACCCAAGCCCTGCCCTCACTCGAGCATGTCCTGGAGCACCACATTTACATGNCTTGTTGTGCCCAAAGTTCAGGACGCAGCACTTAGCCTTATTGAACCTCATCCAATTGGCCTTGGCCCATGGATCCAACCTGTGCAAGTGCCTCTGCAGAGCCTCCCTGCCCTCCAGCACATCAACACTCCCACACAATTTGGTGTCATCTGCATCTCTGCACCATAGCAAAAATCCTGCTCCTAAGTCTCATTCAGCTCCTTTCCTCTCAAAACATAAATGTGTAAGTATAAGTGCATCACAGCTATAGAGTGGAAAGTTTAGAGTGGAAAGAATGCTGTGTGGCTTTTCTCACACTAAAAAAACCCAGGATGGAATACAGAGGTGAAAGTGGTTACTGAAGCAAATTATGTTCAGAAATAGTAAATATCTGGAAGTTTCTTTGCACTGAAGCCACCCTGTTGAGTGTACACTCCACAACAAAAACACACTGGGTTTTCTGACTAAGTGATTTGCTAACCAGGTGGTTGAAAAACACACATTAAAAATAGCCCTTGTAAAACCTATGGAACAGTACAAACCTTTTGCTCATCACAAAAGAGCACTGTGACTCTATCCTACACTAAAAGGACTTCTAAATTTTTATATTAGCTATTAATGGTTACCTAGTAATTAGCTCTCTCCTCTCTTTGATGGACCAAGAAACAATTATTATCAGAAACATATTTTATTTAATATCCAGTTAGTGTCTAACAACGAGTTTTGTCTCTGCTGCACACTGCAATAACTGCCAGTGGTGAGGCAGGGGAGTTCTTCTTTAACACATATGTGGCCATGTCCATCTGAGGTGGTTTGGCATGCCAGATTATCACCTTCCAAACAGAATGGTGCAGATCATCTGCATGGAAGCAATAGAAGTTGGATCAAGCAACTAATCTGACTTGGTTTATTTGTTTTTAATCATTATCTATTTTGACTTTTTTTTTTTTAAGTTAGGTCACTTTCCCAGATAAAATTGGTGGCCAGTCCAGATGAAACGTACCACCAGAGCTGAGAGTAGAGTGCACTGTGTCTCAGGGGTTCAATGAACAGTGGGAAGGGAAAAGGGAGGAAATCTCTTATGGTGACAGTGCCACAGAGATGATGTGTCATGAGACTACAGCCAGAGCAACAGTGATCTGAGGTCTACTTCATTATCTTTATGAAAGAGTATTTCTTAAATTCAGGTACTGACATATTTGTTACCAATTGCTTTTCTTACTGGTGAGGTCTTAAAACCTGTGCAGAGGTGTTAGGAAATGTAAAAGTCCTTTTTATTGCAAGCTGTGAACTGGAAAAAAAGAGTAACTGGGGAGAAATTTCACAGACATATTTTAAGAACAACTGGGACATTTTCATGTTGTGTCATGCTCAAGCTTTTGTGAAGACAGTTTTATGCTCATTTGATTTCTGGCATTCATTAAGCATCTCTACTGGAGCAGTAACCTACAAAGTCTTCTTGACTTCTGTGTTTAACACTGCTGGCAAGAGTGACAAAATCTACTTGCCAAATAATTATCTCCCATGGCAAGTCACTGAAGAGATGGAAAAACACTGAGAGAGATTATCATACCTTTTGGGATAGACATCATGTTCAGAGACCTTAAAACAATGTAAAAAGAATGATTTTCAAAAGGAAAAAATCTGTAAACCAGGTCATTGAAAACAACTTTTTGCAAGATGTGTGATGTAAATCTGATGTATACATGTGAAGATAACTGGCATAGAAAATATCCTTGCCAAAACCTCCCCTTTTTGAGATCAGTCCAGGAAAACACATGACAGACTTGGCTTTCTGTTGGTGAATTTCAAGAGTATTTATTGCTACTGCAATGGTGTTTTGTTACCATTTTGATGCATGAGCAGCAGTATTTCTTTTTTCAGGGAAATTTAACTTTTAAAATGGAGTTTGGTGAGGTTACTAAAATGATTATATTCCATGTTTGCCTGCAATAGAGAGATTTAAGCTTAGTAAAGAAGTGGTTTCTTATCAGAATGGTGCTTGTAAATGAAGACTGCTTTCCAGTAGGTGGCAAGGACAGCATATACTTTAACCTGTGCCTCGGGGTCAGTGAAGTGTGTGGCCTGCATATGTTGTGCTGTGACCTGCTGCAGGCTGCTCCAGCCTACCCCCCCTGCCAAGAGGAGAAGCTGCTCAGCTATGGCATGAGCCTGGGCCCAAGAAGCAGCCCTAGTGTTTTAAGGGACCTCTGGAGCTCATCTAGTCCAACTCCCCTGCAGTGGGCAGGGACATCCCCAACTANGTCCTTTTCTGCAGGGCTGCTCTCCATCATCTCATCCCCTAGCCTGGATTGATAGTGGGGATTGTTCTGACCCAGGTGCAGGACCCTGCACTTGGTCTTGTTGAAGCTCATGAGGTTCCCCTGGGCCCACCTCTCCAGCTTGTCCAGGTCCTTCTGGATGACATCCCACCCCTCCAACTTATCAACAGCAATCCTCAGCTGTTCTGGAGATCAAAGTTCAATGCATCTATAGGATTCTCTCATCCCACATATCATCCTCCCTACATACTTTTCATCCTTTCTGTATGTTGTCACTAATGGCCTAATGAGTTCCTTTTTGCTAACTGTACAAGGTAATGAATTTCCTAAGCTCTATGCATCTGGTCTTTGTAGAAGAAAAGCTCTTCCTACCCACAGGAGGTTCTTCTCAGCTGCTCATCACGTTGGGTTTCTCAATCTAGCATCAGTGGGGATGCTGTTTAAACTCTACTGGAGTTGGCAATGAATTTTGCCTTCACATTTTTGTGTGTTTTATATATATATTTATATACATATGTACAGAGAAAGGCTCAGCCAGCTCGTTGTGGAATTTTACTGGAGAAAGCAGTAGGTAGTTTTTACAGGCACAGGAGCAGCCCATTACTATGGGATGGGATGCCTTCAACCCCTGGTGCTGCTAAACACTCTTCTAACTTCACACCAGGCTTTGTTCTGCCCTATTCCTGCTCCCCTTGTCTGTTCCTTGGCTTTTGTCTTTGAGCAGTTAGAGGTTCAAAACTGCAGTGCAATCCATCCTGCAGGATTCTGCAACAACATGGCCATGTTTTCCTGCTCTTAACTGAAGTTATACAAAGCATAAGTTATGTCTATACTTGGCATTCTGTGTGACATTTTGTATTTGCTGTAGGTGCTGCAACTTAGGTAGGAAAAAGTACTACAGAGTGGATTGCATTGTTGGGACTGAAAAAGATCTGCATAATACTGAAAATGGAAGAAGGTTTTCTACAAGAAACAGTTATATCTAGCTCTGTGTTAAACCCTTGAAAGATGGATGAAATGTAGCATGTCACTGATAATTCTTTAAAATAAATCGTTTCTTGCTTTTCATTGAGGTGGAAATGGTTTTACAGGACACAGGAAAAAGGAGGATAGGGCAAGGACTGTAATTTATGTAGTTTTACTTACAGTTAGGGACTGTAAATTTATATAGTTTATAGAATTTATATACTTTAGAAAGTAACTGGAGGGAGATAACTAATAATTCTGTACAACAAAGTGATAACAGACAAGGTTGCACAGTGATGTTTAATAAGCTGCTAATAGTCTTACACTGAAAAAGGGGACAACAAGATTAGATTTAATGAGAAACTTTCTAACAGGATGATTTGACAGTGGAAGAGTCTGCCAAAATCATCACTGAAGTATGAGCACAAGAAATGTTCAGGAAGAGATAAGATAAAAGTCTCAGTGGAGAGATTATCTAGACCTGATCCAGATCACAGCCCAGGTGAGGCTTTGGGGATCTGGATTTTTAAAAGAGATTGTAGTGCTTTGGTTCATGGCACCTTCTCAGCCAGTGTCCTTGCAAGTTATCTTCTTTCAAGCCTCTCCAACAAGAAAGGGCATCAATAGATTTTTCCCTGCTCACTCTTATGGGGTGGAAGAGAAATGATGAGCCTGCTATTTCTTGTACTGTGAGAGCTAATTGGGAAACTCAAGAAGAATGTATGAGAGTTTGAAATGATTTCATTCTTCTCCTGTCTGGGAAATACCAGATGGGCTATCTGACTGCACAGTTTCCTGATGTGTAATGACTGATCCTGCAAGTACTGGGGTCCTGGTTCCAGGCAATGCCAGTGTTTAGTAGCTAGTAGAAGATGTAACTGCACCATTTCTAGGGTTTTTAATTGCCTAATTTGCTAGAGGTCTTCTAATCCTGATTTCATTCATTCTGCATATCCCAAATTGTTGAATTTGGTCTTGCTGTGCTCTTTTTAAAATGAGTTCTATCTTTTGATAGGAACAGTAAAAATGAAACTAGAGAAGAGGAACTAGAAAATGTTGTTGACCATATTTGTCTGCATTAATAGGGGGACAAAGGTTATGTTTCAGAATAACCTTTGGTTTTGTGTGGTCCAAGATAACCCAAAAGCCTTTCAGAGCATTTTAGCCTTGCTTTGATTTGGTCCTCTAGAAACTGTTGTCTTAAGGGAGGATTGATAGGCTTAAGGAATGCTGTGGTTATGTTCCATTTCTCTTGACCATATCTCTCACAAGATTAGTTGGGAAAGAGCAGCACAGCATCTCTGTGAGGATTGCCTTGCAGCATCTTCAAGAGGGAAGTGGAGCCAGCTTTTGAGCTGCCACAGTGCATTTAGCAATTCAACTCTTTCCTCAGACTGGTATGGAAAAGTCAATATAGCTGTTGTCAAGAGAAAGGGAGATAAAAAGTACTGCATCTGAACAGCAACAATGTCATTGGAAAGACAGACTAAGCAACTGGGTTTACATTTACCAAGGAAAGAAAAAAGAATCCTGAGATAAAATGCAGAGGAGAATGAGGATGGTGAAGAGAGCTTGGTTATCAAAGTGAACTGTTTAATTGGGAAGGTTACTAGGACATTAATACAAGATATCTAGGGTTTTAGATATAGCAGTGAATTAGAAATTGTCATGATGGATGATTCAGAAGTCCTAGGCTAGGTGCTGTTGCAGTCTTTATTAGGGGAATTCATTGTTTCATTAGCTATGTTTTGGAGAGGAGTGGTCACATTCGCTACAGGGATTGAAATTGCTCTGACTTTTCCTACAAGACGTTTCAAGGCAATTGTTTTTTAGGTATCATTTCTTACAGCTTCAGCAGAGATAGCCTCTGATCATTTAAAAACAAGCTCCTTTTTTGTTCCAGACTATCACAATTACTGCAGTGAGGATAGAAGCTCATTAAATGCTCCTTCAAACTCGTGCAAGTGATTGGCTTCCAGGAATGAAAAAGTGGAGGAGAAACCAAAGCTCTGTTGTTTTTTTTCTTAACAGATGTTGCACTAATTATGTGCATAGTTTTCACATTTAATTGAAGACTCCTTATGCTTAGATTATCAGGAACTGTCTACAACTTGCAGTCAAGTGATGCTAGAGTTCAGTGCAAGTCTTTGGAGCTGCAGAGTACATGTGCAGTTTGTGTACTAAGCCTTACTTGCACCTCAAGCATGTTTTAGAAGCTGTTAAAATGCCAAAATTCAGCCTGTGCATAAAAACATTCTTTTACCATGTTTACTTTATGATACAATCTTTAATGGCTAACTGCACACCCTGTCTAAGCCAAAAAACAACCCAGTTTACAGCTATGTTTTGGTACGAAGCATTCTGGCTTCCTCTGCATATGTCTATGTGTATTCCCTCTTTGCCTTTTGGAGGCAGTAAAGAGAGATGGAAGACAGATGGAATACAGTTCTATAGATAGAGTTAGGTGAAATGGAGGGTGTAATGTGTTTGATTTGTTTTATTTTGATGTACATATCTCTATCCCTCGGAAGCTCAGGTTGTAATATTTTGTTTTTTCTAACCATTGCTGTGATCTAAGGTCTTATTTTGAGGGAATGCACTCCCCAGAGCTGGAGGATAGAAGGTTGCTTCAAACTGAATGTTAAAGTTCAGAATTGTTTCTTTTTAAAATGTGTATGGCTAAACACATGCCTAAGAGTAGCATTTATTTCCTGACAATAGCTTACTTCTGCTGTGGGCCTTTTCTCATCTTTGGTCTTTTGCAGGACCTGGCTGACATTGAAGAGGCTCTGTGTAACAAAACACTGGACACTAGAGATGTCTCCATTTGCTGATCCTAGCAACATAATTACATTTTTTTTCCATCAGTAAGATTTTTCAGGCTTTTCTTCAGTAACATTTTTTCTTTCCCTTTACAGATTTCAAGCATGTCTTTATTTTGCATGTGTCTTTCAAGCTATGTCATGTGGTATCCATTACTTAGCATCTGTGTTCATGGCTGTAACTCCCAGTTTTGTCTGTGGAATCCCTGGAAATGTGAGTAGAGCTCTTTTCTACAACTCCTCTGAATCAAGTCTAGAGGACATCTGGACACTATGGACATCATCAGAAAATTACATTGTAGTCCAGCTGGAAAATGGAGAAATTTGGGAACTTAATCAATGCAGCAGGGCCAAACGAGAAGCCAGTTTGAATCTAACATATGAATACAGAGGCAACAAGTCCATATTTTCTTGTTCTGATGGATTTCTCTATGATGATACAAAGTGGAAGAGCACTGTTGTTACCCAGTGGGATCTGGTCTGTGACCGGGAATGGCTTGCAAAATTAATCCAGCCTACATTCATGCTTGGAGTCTTGATTGGAGCAGTGATTTTTGGTGACATTGCTGACAGGTAAAGTGCCAACCTCTGAATATTGTAGCTTCAGACTGCAGCAACTCCCTATGGATCTGCCTGTTTTGTTCTTTTCATTCATTATGTGTTCATGATTCTGTATTCACAAGTCAGGCAGTTTGGATATTGTTTTATTCACAGATGTGTTTGACTCAATTTCTTTTTGTGGCAGCAAGTACTAATTTTAAAATGTATTCACTTCATTTACTCTTGAAATTTTTTTCCTACTTTATATGATTCCTTGTCCTAGGCCTTGATCCTTCCAACTGCCCTGTGCAGCTGCAGTTTGCCCTTAGATTCTTTTTTTTTTAAATAGGAATAGTAAAAAATAGGCTGGGAGAGATTTTTCACCTTATGAGGGGAGATTCCTCGTGGAAACATAGATTTTTTGCTTCTGGATATGAAAAACAACTGAATGGCTACTAAAAATCATATATTTTAAACCCACAAATTTCCTGACCTCTGCCATGAGTACAGATCTGTGGGACTGATGCAAAGGCTTGGAGGGTTTGATCAGGCCCCAGCTTATTAAAATAAACACCCATACTCAATTTTTCCTTGCTGTCCAATTGTAGTTTTATCTTGAATGGTTAGCTTATACGTCAGTCTTTTGAAGTTTAGTCCAGATGGGAGGAAAAATGGTTGTCAGTTGACTGTACTGCAGTGTCACTCATTTATCAGCACATACAAGGTTCTGTTTGAGCATGAGGAGAGTGAGACTTGACCCAAGCAGTGGTCAAGTGTGTCCTTTGGCCTTCTCCCCTCTGATATTCCTCTCTGAATGTTAAAAGGAATCATGCCCTGAGATCCAGCATCAAAGCTGGACTCAGAAGCAATAGTGACATCTGGGATGTGTGTCTGCATCCTCCTGCTTCTCTTAGTTTTCTCTCTCAACACACACAGAAGAACCTCCAGCCATGCCCCTCTATCCATAGGAGAGTCAAATGCCTAAGCTGTGTTGTGCCTGCTTTTGTCTCAGGTAGTTTATGTGCCTGTGTTTTGCTTTGAAGGTTGGTTTAGTGTTAATGATCTCTTTCTCTAAAGGAGCTTGTTGACTAAGCTCTGTTAGGTGGAGGCTGATGTTTAGTCCCACAGCTAACAGTATAAGCACAAAAAGGAGACCAGGCCTGTTTTCTGGTTTTCCCTCATTAGCACAACACTGTGGTGTTAGAGTTAGAAGATGGGAATGGAACAATAAAGATCTTTTCTTAATTTGGCTTTTAGAACATATGGAATCAATCCTGCCTCCTGATCTAAGGCTTTGTAAAACTGTATTTTAATACAAAACCAGAATATAATGCCAGCATATGTTCTCCATCCCTTTAAATCATTAATAGCTTTATTAATAGACATACATGATTTATAAGATTGTGATTGTGTTGTTGTCATTTCCATTAATTGAAGCCATGGACAGCAGTTAAGATAAGACACCCATTCTGAGTTGCAGATTTACAACTGTAGATTGTACAGCTGAAAGTTATTTTCTGACACGTCCTGGCTGGTGGGAAATAAGTCTGTGTGTTCCTCCCATTCCCAGTTAACAGATCTCCCAGCAGAAGAGCTCCAACAGCTAGGACTCACTGGGAACTTTTCTGGCAGAGATCAGAGACCAAATGTGCATGACTCCAGGTCAAGGTTGGAGAAAAATAGGAGTTATTTTAATGTAGTACCAAATACTCATGGAAAAAAAAAAACCCTGACAAAACTAGCCCACACCCCTGAAAGTCCCCAAACTCTCTGTCAAAATGTAATAGCCATGTCTGTGAAAAGCTGTTTGCTGTGGAACACATAATAAGAGTCCAAGAAAATATTATCAGGGAAGAGAAATTATTCCACATATCTGTATTATCAAAGAATCAGAGAATGGTTTGGGTTGGAAGGGGCCTTAAAGGTCTAGTTTCAACCCCCCTGCCATGGGCAGGGATGCCAATCACTAGAACAGGCTGCCCAGGGCCACATCCAGCCTGGCCTTGAACACTGCCAGGGATGGGGCAGCCACAACCTCTCTGGGCAGCCTGTTCTTCACCACCCCAAGTGAAGAATTTCATCCTAACATCTAATCTAACTCTCCCCTCCTTAAGTTTAAAACCATTGCCCCTTATCCTATCACTATCTGCCCCTGTAAAAAGTACTGCCCTCGTAAATAAGATAAATTTTCAGATTAGTATGTAGATGTTAAACTTGAAACTGGAGGTAAGCATGTGTGATGCCCACTTCTGCACGTTGCTTCCAGCCAGGAATTGTGGAATGGGAGTTCCATCTATAGAAGCTTCTTTTTTGTTGGCAGTTGGAATTAGTGAAAAATAAACACAGGTAACCTAGCCAGAGTTTCTGTAGTGAGTGAAAGTGTTAAGTACAGTGTTTTCAGACTCACCTCCAGGCAGGCTGTCTAGAATGTCTGTGGTTATTGCTAAGTGACTGCTGCTGTGCTTTGCAGGCTGGGCAGACGACGTGTGATATGGTTCACCAGTGCTGGTCAGTTTGTGTTTGGCATCGCTGTGGCCTTCACTTTTGACTACTACAGTTTTGTGATTGTCCGCTTTCTCCTTGCTATGGTAAGAAAGCATGTTCAGTTGTGCCTCTTTCTATGTGTCATTTCCTACCCCTTCTCAGGAAAACCTCCCTTTTGTTAATATTTCCCCCTCTGTTGCACTTATTTCAGCAGAGCAGGGAGAGTCTGAATGTTCTTGGACCACAGCACTTTTCCTCTTTGAATTAATAGAAAGCGTCTGTATGAAGCCATGTTTGGTACTTCCTCCATCCCAACCTCTGCTGGACTGGTAATTAAATACCAAGTGTGAGCAGCACACTCTGCATCCTGCAGTGCAGCTGCCATTGCATTTCTCCTCATGGTTAGAAATGAAGTATATTTCTCTTACTTATCACAGATCTGTTATTTTTGTCTCTACCATTTTGAGTGATGGAGGAGAGATGCACGTTTTCTCTTCCATGCATCTCTTTGGTCTTTTAAGCTACAGCTGGAACACTAAATCCATGGGTAGACATGTTTAACACCTGGATGTTTATACTGTACTTAAAGGTATTCCACTCTATGTATTTATGCATGTCTATACATGTACTTTTATATGAGGTGGTTGAGGCCCCATCCCTGGAGGCATTGCAGGTGAGGCTTGCCAGGGCTCTGGGCAAGCTGCTCTAGTTGGGGATGTCCCTGCCCACTGCAGGGGGGTTGGACTAGATGAGCTCCAGAGGTCCCTTCCAACCCAAACCATTCTAGGATTCTATGATTCTATATATTCAATATCTGATATATATCCAATACCTGATACATATCCAGTCTTTATACATAGTAACCAATTTTAATTAACTATTTTTACATCCAAAATTATATTTGACATCTTTTCCTATATAATGCATAAGGTTAGAATGCTATCACAAAAAAAAATTGATGTAACTTGTTTGAATAGGTTAGAAAGTTGAAAATAATCACAGAATGTATTTTATTCCTGCTGACAGTGCATTAGTCAAGACAGGACCTTGCACCTCGAGCTCCCTTTGCCTGACTAGAGCTCAGAAGGATTTCCTACCAGGAAAAACTGCATGGGCATTTCAGTCTTGACCAGTGAGATCAACAGGAGTCCCTCTGCTGACTCCCTTGGCTGTTGGTGCCAGGGCCTGTGGTAGCTTCAAAAAGCAGAGCACACCAATGCTGTAGGTTTGAACTGCCACTGGAACTGATTGGTGAGGGGAAGGTCTACAGCTCTAGCCCTGTGCCACTGAGATCAGTGCAGCTTTCCTCTTGGGTTCAGAATCAGAGACTATTAACTGGAATATTTTTAACCAGAAAATTGGTTAATGAATATGATATACTGGACAATTTTCTAGCTGTGTTTTGAAATGTTTAAGCTCCCAAGAGTTTAATTGTTGCTAGATAAATTGAAATATATATGTATTCTGTATGAGATTCTCTTCCAACATTGTAAAAATTTGATTTAATGAGATAATTTAGAAGGATGTGGAAGGTAATTCTCAGTAAATTTGCAGTTCCCTGACATACAGATTATTAATAGTCTACTTAAAAGACAAGGTCAAGATTTTCAGAAGTGGCATCTACTTCAGGGGACTTCATTTTCCCAAGTGTCCAGTTTGTGATGTCCCTAAGGGATCTGATTTTTGGAGCTGAAGGGCTTAGTGACATCAGCAAATGAGGCTCCTTTCCAGGTGTCTCCTGCTGCCTCTCCCCCACTACAGAGAAGCATCCCAAATTCCATGTTGGAATACAGTATTTGGGCAGTCTGAAGGTTCAAGGAAACTTTTTCTCCAACTGGTTGATATTCAGGGCTGCCTTTGATTCTGTCAGTGTGGGCCATGGCTGTGCCCTGGCAGTTAAGCTTGCACAGGTGTGGAACACTGTTAGCTGTTGTACTGCTGTTGCCCAAGGAGCGTTGATACAAACCTCCCTCTTTCTCTTTTTCTCTCTCCCACCACCCCAGGTTTCAAGTGGCTATCTGGTTGTGGCTTTTGTTTATGTGACTGAATTTGTTGGCATTAAAGCCCGCACCTGGGCCTCTATGCATGTCCATGCTTTTTTTGCTGTGGGAATTATGATTGTGGCACTCGTGGGATTTTTGGTTCGGACCTGGTGGATCTATCAGATCTTCCTCACCATAGCGACTCTTCCCTTTGTCTTGTGCTGCTGGATGCTCCCAGAAACACCTTTCTGGCTCCTGTCAGAGGAAAGATATGAAGATGCACAAAAAGTAATTAATATAATGGCAAGATGGAATAAAGTAAGCACTCCCTGCAAAGTCTCTGAACTGTGCTCCATCCAACAAGATGATCTAGTCGGTGGCAGAACAGGGGACAATGACACATCCTCCATGAAGAAGCACAACATCTTAGACCTCTTTTGTAACTGGCACATTGCAAGAAGGACCATCACAGTCTGGCTGATCTGGTTCACTGGGAGCTTGGGGTACTATGTCTTCTCCCTCAGTTCTGTCAGTCTAGGAGGCAATGAATATTTAAATCTCTTTCTCATAGGTAAATATTTTTGGACCTTTTTCTGTTTATGACAGAACTAGAACATAACATTTAGAAATGTCTATAGATATGACAGCCAATTTTTTCACTTTGTTCATTCAGTTATGAACCTTGCTCAAGGTGTCTTGCTAACTCTTCATACAATTTACTAACATGGGAATATCATTCACTCCAAATCTCACTGCTTCTGGGGAAAAAAAGGAATTTAAAATGTATTGGTGTATAGAAGTCTTCCCTGTCTGTCTTTGTGATTATAAAACCATATTCTGCTTAGCTCTTCTTTGCCCTACAAGCATACAGCATATCCACACAAACACCAAGGGGAGCAGACCAGCAACACAAAATTCACACAGCTCTGCTACAGGCACAAACTAGGAAAAAGAGAGAAAAAAATTATTCCTTTAGTCACTTACAATCATGATATATTGAGTCTGACTGTGTAGAAAATAGATTCATCATTCTCAGAAGCAAGAGTCATTTTAGTTTTCTCAAAAGTGTATTTTTAATTTAGTTGTAGTAGTCTTTTAAATTGGTTGGTCTGACTGTAATGTTCCTCTGGTGTGTAAGTTGTTTATAAAAGCAACTCAGTGCATTCAAGGCCTGATCCAAAGTTTGTTAAGATCAGTGGAAATAGTCCATTGACTTCAGAACACTCTAGATCAGGCATGCAGCTCTGAGCCAGCAAAGAATTAAATCATGCTCTTTGCCTTATGCAACTGAGTACTCTCAGTGGAGTGACTGTGGCTGTTCATGGACATAAGCACACAGGATTGTGGCTTTCAGGAATTCAGTTTGTGTTGACACACACATCCTACAGTGTATTGGTAGATTGACATGTATATTCGCAGCCCAGAGAGCCAACTGCATCCTGGGCTGCATCAGGAGAGGCATGAGCAGCAGGGCTAGGGAGGTGATTCTGCCTCTCTNTGGAGCACAGGGCATAAATCAATGTGTCCACCTCTTCACAACATTTTTAGCAGACAACAAACACTGAATAATTGCAACTTACTTTTAATAACAGAGCCCAGAGGATTGTTTCCTGGTGTTATAGGTGTGTTGCCATACTGCTCATGCTTAGTGAAGGCATGCAGGATGTTTCTTCAGGGCTGTGTCCTATGTTCTTCCGTGATTTTACACTGGACATAGTAGTGTTCTTCATAAGCAAGTTGGTTTAAAACATGTCTGAGCTGGCTTAGGCTCAATATAGTTTGTCTAGGGGCGAATCATGTTTACACAAAGTTTGTGAACAGTACTAGCCAAATGGCAGTTTCTGTAGAGCTGCAGAAGTTTTCCTCTGGAAAGAGACATTAGGAAGAGATGATGTAAGAGTAGGATATTGTAAACAGCTTCTATCTTTTTAATGGAGAGGAGAGAGAGCTGGAACCACATTCTCTGTGTTTGTGGAGCTGATTCAGAAAACTGGGCCTGGAGGAGACCTTGCTTGCCTTTTACATTGGGGAGATTTGGGGCTGAAACTGGGGAAAGCACCTGTGGCTTCAGTTCTGTGTCCATGTGGAAACTGGCAAATCCCAAGAGGTGTGTCAGTGTGCCCCAGTATTCCTTGTGGGCACGCTGAAGCTGTTGATGTGAAAAGACCTGAAGCAGAAGAGCAGCAAATGGAAAGCTTGCAGTCACAAGTGACAGTGTCATGAAAGCAGGACTGTGGCCTTGCTCTTTCTGTAATTTTCCACCCCAAAGAGAAGTAGAGCTGCTCTGCACTGTGAAACCTGTTTCGTTTGTTCTTCTCCATCCCCCACTACTGTATTTTAGGTCATCTCTTCTGCCTTCTGTTGCAATTTCTGTTACCAAATGAACTAGCCCAACACACTGGCTATCTCTAGATCTCAGTTATTAGCCCCTAGATGAAGTTAATCCTTGTAAAGAGGAAGTTAGAGTTATAAAATGAATACATGTAATCATGATTTAAACCAACATAATTTCATACTGACAGGTGCTGTGGAGTTGCCTTGCTATGTCATTGCTTGCATTGGGATGGACAAACTGGGAAGGAGAAACACACTCATTCCGTTCCTTATTTTAAGTGCACTGATCTGTGTTTTAATTATGTTCATACCTCAGGTTAGTCATATATTGTTGAAAGTGTTCCTGTAGTAGAAATGGATTTTAAAGGCTTCTAAGTCTGTAGATGCAGCTGCTCTTTCTAAATCATAGAGTTGATTAAAGCTTGTTTTTAACTTGCAGCTGCCGGTCTCAGATAGATTTCTGTATTTTCAGTAGAGATTTCACTGTCATTGCTGGAGTCACATCTAAAATGTTATTAGGGCTTCAGTGAACCAGGACTCATAAAAAGTGATATGGACACTAGTTACTTATGGAAACTGATCTTTTAAAAAAGCAAGCTCCAAGTATTGCTTATTGCTTAAAGAAGGGTCACAAGTTTTGAAGGTTTGAAGTTAAATGTGAAACTGTTACTTTCTGCTGTTATTTATTTGTGCTCTCTTTCAATAGGATTTCAATATCTTAATTATCTTAGCCAATATGGCTGGAAAATTTTCAATTGGTATAGCATTTGGCCTTATCTATCTCTACACAGCTGAACTGTACCCAACTATTGTAAGGTAAGAACTTTGGCCAGTTGTGTATTTTTCATTACTTTGCTATTATTTCCTTTCCTTTGTTATATTCCTGTGCCAGATCCAGCAGCTCTTGGCATCAGTCATGATGATCTGAAAGACTTGGGATGGGTTGAAATCCTCAGCTGCTTCAGAGCTGTCTACTGTTTGGCTGTACCATAAACTGTTATTTTTCATTCCATGTGCATTGATTGGTTTCATTGGGGAACTAGCAGAATACTCAGTACTTTCATTTATGCCTTTCTTAAAAGTCCTGATTGCTCATCCTGTGATCCATGCTGAATGATGATTATATTTTTAATCTTAATTACGGAAGCAGCTGAATTTCACTATGATATAAATTTACACTGGTGTAGCAATAGCTTTCTAGGATAATTGCTTAAAGACACATATCCTACTGATGTTTGAAGTGTCTGTGCAGTTCTAATGGTTCCCTTTATGTGCCAGAATTCTTACCAAAGGCTTTGTGTTCTGGGTAGGTCCCTTGCTGTTGGAAGTGGAAGCATGATGTGTCGTGTAGGCAGTGTGGTTGCTCCTTTCTGTGTATATCTGAGAAGTGTTTGGACTTTCATGCCACTTGTAAGTATTTCTTTCAGTGGTGAATGTTTCTGCTTTGGAAAAGGCATTTGCATGCACATATATATAAAACCAGAAGGAATTAGAAAATTTATATTAAAGCTTTAAATAGAGAAGAGTTTATGATTTTAAAATAGTTTGAGTTCTTCCAAAAACCCCTTAGAATTCACTGTGACTAGCACAGCAATGTTACATGCAGACTATACAAATTAGAAGGTGAAAATGCAGTGGGATGTGCCTTTAACCTGGATTTTTACTCAGATTTTGTCTACTACATTGGAATTTCCTAAACAAATGGCATTGTGTCCTTCTGATTTTGCAACTAGAACATTTTCTATTATGATTATAGAGATTGGTTTCAGAGAGTTCTTGGGAACACATTTAATGATTTAAATTAAATCATTTCAGTTGTTTGGGCTGAAAATTAAAAGGATGAAGGAGACCACAAATTAATTTATACCCTCAAGCTCCTAAAAATGAATTTTTTTTTTCTTCATAATGGCCCCATACAAACCAATATATCATCACAGAAAAGACAAAGAATCATTTGCAGCACAGAGGTCATGGAAGAACATTCTTTTTGTCTTGTCAGTGTTTTGCTTTTGCTGGCTGTGAGATAAGCTTTATCTGTGTAGAAGTGCTGCTGTCAAACCCCAGAGGAGGAATGCCCAAAGATGCTGCAGAGCAGTGCAAAAGGCAGAGGAATTCTTTCAGCTGTGAACAACTCTCAGTGTACAAAGAGTGTCCAGAGTATTGGCAGAGTTGTGGAGTAGTTCACAGTGAATATGTTTTCATTATTAGCTCCTATTATAAACCATTTGTCAGTTTATTAAATAGGCTTTTGTTGAGTTGGAGCACAGCATGCCAAATCTCAGGTTAGGTAAGTGTTCTGGAATGGAAATGAAATGGATTACATTTATAAGCAAACTGAGGCATGAGCAGCAGGGCTAGGGAGGTGATTNATCATGTTGTTCTGTTGTATCCACCACACATTGTCAAGCAGTTACTACTGCTATTTGACAGTGCCTCACATACAGTTATGCCTCCTGGGAGTAGGTCAGCTCATCTGACTGTCTATATAGCTTGAATTACTTGCCAACTATGCTTTTCATGGGACAACTTTGTAGAAAACTTACATTGGAGCAACTGTTCCATGTATAACCTATTCCTGTTTCTCAGCTGTTAAGAATTACGTTATGGTAGCCCTTTAACAGACTTGAGTTTAGTTGGAGATAAACCATGAATTTTAAATTTAAAAACCCTCCACTGAGGCCAGTAAAGGTAAATGAATGCAAATCCTGTGTGTAATACTGGTAGATTTTCAGGAAAAAATTTAACCTTTTTTTGTTGAAGTAGGAATTTTGTAAATAAGAACACATTTTAGGTTAGTTCAGAGCCATCAGATGTGGATATATTTTTCTAGCAGACTAGAAAAGTCATTTATTCTCAGAAGAAAAAGTATTCTGTTGTAGGGATACTTAATTAAAATTATAGTTTGTTCTAGACTAAAGATACTAAGTCCTGGTCTTAGGTCACTGTGAGATTAGAATTTTTGCTCTAGGTAGGGAGGAACATGTGAAGAATGGTGGTAAATCAAGTTTTTTATGGGAGCTGTTAGAAGCTGCTGGCTGGGACTGAAGGGTTGGGACTACCTGAGAGTTTGAGCAGAAAGTCAGCTTTCAAACAAAGACCCTGAAAAAACAATGAATTTAAGCAGGTACTTCTATCAAATTAAGAACTTAAACATACTTAAACACTTTGTATGCTAGTACACTTCAATCCATAAGCATTTAACTCATTGACCATTTCAGAGGAACATTTTCTATTGCTGAATGGTCTAGGTAAAATAGTGCCTACATGCAAAATGTAGACATTGGTTATGTGCGAGCACAGGGCTAAATTAGGTCAAGATGCCTCAGGAAGAAGTGTGCCAAGGTCAGAGTGCAAGAGACTTGCTCTGGCTGACTGGGAGTAACTTCATTGCTAAGTGTACTTACTGCTAAAGGGTAGGTGGCATTTGAGAAATCCTTTCATTAATAGCCTGTGACTTATTTCCTGTGCTGTCTTTCATAGGAAATACTGTAAAATGCTTTGTAGGGTCAGGGAGAAGGGAGACACTGAATTAGTTGGCATGCAGCAGCTTTCACATTGAAAAAAAAAAAAGAAACCTAAGCTGGCCTGGAGTTGAGAGAGCTGAGATGGAAAGGCAGGAGAGCTGGTGCTGAGCATGCTTACAGAACAGGCAATGTTCACAGAGGAGCACGAGGTAGCTTCATGAGAAGAATGTGAAGTGTCTGGAAGACTGACTGAAAGAGAAGACAAACATACTCAGAGCACACACTGCTCCTTTAACCTCTTTCAGTAGTGACCCTGTTCTCATGAACTCCAAGTGTATTATGGATGCCCATAAGCTTCAGTAAGCTTTACAGCCCTCAGTGTCCTCAGATCTAAATTGGACAGCCTAAAGGATATGCATAAGAGAGGCTGCTGTGGAATAGCTGCCATATCTCAATTCATCCTGTCTTCCCATGGCAGAAAATCATGTTTTAATAGAGAAGAGTTTTGACACTTAGAGGTGAGACTTTACTATATTGTAGTATATATTTTAAATATGACTTCTGCCACATATATACATCTCCAAGGATTTCCCTCAATGGCACTCAGTGCCATTTCCTCTGGTCCAGTCACTGACAGAATGGGTTGGGTTTTTAATTTTTCATGGTAAGAGCATGCCTATTCTATTTTCACTGTAGTTTGTAATGTTCAGCACTGTTTTGCCTATTTAATGCAAGGGCCAAAATAGTATTGTATGCAACAGGGTGAATTCTGCTCCTTAAAGGAGTGTTTGAGACAAGCTGCCCTTTGGAGGGGAGGGGAAGCTAAAGCAGCATGGGGCATGTGCATGAAAATAGCACTGTTCAAGGTTACAGTGCAGAATCCCAAATTTAAAGCACTTTTCTGACTTAAAGTCTGGCTTAGCTGTAGATAGGAGCTGGCCAGTTCTTGTCTCAAGGTCTGTGTGAGAGATGTAGGCATAGTAATTCCAAATGTTCTCTCTCACACTTGGAAAGAAAGGATTAAACAAACAGGACAGACCTGAGAATCAGCACAGGGCAAGATAAGGATAATATCAAAGTGCACAGTCATGAAATGGAAAAACACTGAGGCCAGGCATGGTGCACTGTGTGAAAGCATTTCTAGCAAGACAGATTTGGGTCATTTATAACCTGGTGTTGGAAAAATGTCAGGACTTTAATGCTGTACTTCAAAGGAGGAAGAGTGAACTCTTCTCATTGAGCAAGACACAGAGCTGAAGGGAAAGAAAAGATACTAGTGGTCCATCTGTGTGTTTCTGTAACTCCCTCACATGATCCTGATCCTTGCATGCTGAAGTAAGCTGTTGTTACAGAACTGTGTACCCCATGGACAAAGCCAAGATGTGATCCCAGTACAAATGTCAGTAGATTCCTGCACCCCTAATAGCTTTCTGAAACTGAGTTTAGCAATGTATTCCTGTTGAGAGCTAGCTCATTATCTGCTGAAGAGCTCTCCTGAGCAGGGATGTGCACTTCTGTGACTCCAGGCCAGTGAGCCTTACTGAAATTGTGCTCTGGCTGTGTGCAGGAGGAACAGACACAAAGCTACAGAGGGAATAAGCTCAGGAGCTGGAGTGTGGATTGAGGGATATTTTATCTTTATGAACAGGCATGTAAAAATAAATGTATGCAATCCAAGAATCAGTTCTTAAATGCATACCTGAGAGTAGGAAGTTATATGTGTTGTTTTATCCAACAGATTTAATCCCTGCTTGCACTGCATTGCTCCCTTGTGAACAAACCACTTAACGTACTCTTCATTAATTCTGCTGCATAATCTTTTCATTTATGCAACAAAAAAGGCAGATCTTTTATACAGTCCATGTTTAAGACTTACCTTTGCTTTACATTACACTTCCTTGTGCTTTATTTTAAGTGTACTCTCAAGCAATATCAAAGATCTGCATAACTTGAAGGAGATTTCTACCTTTACAGCTACTGTTTGTTTTTTCTAGTTGCTTGTTGGAATCATGGCTCTTCTGAGTGGAATATTAACAATAATGCTTCCAGAAACACTGGGAAAACCACTGACTAATACTTTGGTGGAAGCTACAGAAATGGGAAGAAACAAGAAAAGCTGTTCAGAAAAGACTCCTCCAGCATACAGTGGTGCAGCATTAGAAAAGATAGAGATGTTCGGACAAGAAAAAGTCAGCACTCAGAAATAAAGCAACAGCAAAATGGCTCTTCCCAGTTTTTATCATTGTCTAATTTGTAAGATCTTTTTATTCAAGAAATGTGACTGTTCTATGATATCTGTGCCTTTTCCTTTGTATCCAGTCTTACCTTTTCAATAGAACAAGTATCTAAAACCTTTTCCACGTGACTGAGGTACTGCAGAAAATTCAGTAGGATTTCTATAGATCTTGTCACATTTACCCAGACTTCAGAAAACCTGAGTTGCTGTGACCAGTTGGAATGATTGCTTTAAATGTTCAAGCCTACCTGATTACACATAGGGAAAAATATGCCAGTTCTTTGCTACACATTTTCTTCATCCTGTTGCAGCCAACAGTGACAGGCTCAAGGCTTCAAATCATGGTAAACTCAGAGTTGTAATTCAAGAGAGAAGCCTTAATAGTGTGTCAAGTTATGTCAATAATTTTAAAGTACTAATTTGTTCTTTTCCCCCCCCAGATTTCTGCTCTATAAGGTGCCATTGATAACAAAGGACAGGCTTCTGTGAAACAGCTTCCAACCGAAAAGAACAATACTGTGTTTGCAAAATGTGCAAATAGTTTGTGTATTCATTCTGTAGAATGGCAAATGTATTTTTATTAGTGGTTTAGGAAAAGATGTTGACTGGATCTCCTGCTGTCTTAGTCAGTTCTTTTTAGTTTAGGTGAAACTAAAATGCCTGATGCCTCTGAAAGTCATACTCATTCCAGACTGTTGTTTCTGTGCTCCCCTTCTCACTTACTTCAGCTCGGATCTAGCATCATATTCTTCATAACTTTAAAGAACTACACCAGCAACTTGGCCAAATGCCTTCTCAGACTAAATGGCACATGAGTCTTACTCAGGCTCCCTGCACAGAGATGGACTTAGTTATTAATGAATGTTTAGTAGACACAACATCTGCACACCATTTTTCTCATAGATTAGTTATCTATAGCTACTTTTCTCCTTATACCACACAGAAGCAGTTAGAAAAATATAATTTGACAACTAGTAGCTGGAGGACAGTGATCAGGAGAAGAGTTAATGGTTTAGTCTGGTAGTTTTAGTCAAAGTGTCATAGAATCATAGAATGTACTGAGTTGGAAGGGACCCATGAGGNCCACTCCCTGAGTGAAGAACCCTTTCCTAATGTCCAGCCTAACCCTACCCTGGCACAGCTTCATGCCCTTCCCTCAGGTCCTAGAAATGTCTGGAAATGTCTCACTGTTCCTACACCTCATTTGTGCATTGACACTTGGTTGCTGAGGCAGGGATTCTGCCTTATGACTGTGGACCATAGAAAACTGATAGATAGGAATGCATCATTCTGGCTGCTACTTCTACAGCTTTCTGTCCCACCTCCCCTTTTTCAGTCTACCTCCAGACCTGCGGGTTTCTTCCTTGCCTGAGGATCTGCATGCTTTTCACTTGGCCATGCTTGGTTTGAGGGTAGCAGCACAGGAACCTTTGGCATGTTGAGGTTCAGACAGCCCTCTCTTGCCTGGGCTATGTGAACCATGTCGGCCCTGGTTTGAATTCAAGAGTTTTTCTTATCTTAGGCACCTGCTTTCATGCTAGCTGGTATGATCTCATCGAAACAATTCTTCCTTGTTTACTTCTCTGCCAGGTACCCCAAAATAAGACATCTATGTATATGCAGTAGAGTTTAATGGCCACATTTCCCAATTTTATTTGCACAGTCTCATTAGTTCGAATGACTTTTGGAACCAGAGTAATGGTTTATATCCTCTTATGAAATACTTCTTTTTCACTGCAGCATCCTAGAGTGTCAAGTAGCATTTTTGTCCTGGTATTAGGACAAGATGGTATCCTATATGAGGACTAACATGTTTTGAAATGAACAAAAATCAGTAAGTTGAAGTTGAAGGAGTTTCTGTGTGATAATTACAATGGAAAGCAGAAAGGAGTTAAGCTCCCTTCAATTCTGTGGATGTTCCAGTACTTGCAGAGAAAACCTCTGGAGAGAATTGCACAGAACACTGTGGCTCCTGTCCAGATGCATGAGTTCAGCAAAAGCATGTGCTTAACCTTACCCACATGAGTAATCACATCATTATTCAGAGACTGATTTGTAAACATTCTTTGATAACTGAAGATAAGATTACTCACGTGCTGTGGTTTTTTGCTTTGCTGAAGAGCAGAGCTAGTATTCTTCCACTGCTCTCCTGATCTGCAAGCTCTCTTGCCAAACCTTGCATGCCCTGCCTTAAACAAGGGTTTAGCCATACTAAAAGAGACAATACACCTAACAAAGAATTAAATTGGTGTTGTCTGACATTACAACCACCCTCCCCACACCCAGGGCTCCAAGGAATTGCATCCTTTTGGGGTTCTTTCACACTGATACTCCCTGTTTCATTAGTACAAGGTGCTGTCTTAAACTCCTTAAGTCTTGGGTGCTGGGGACAGTACAGTCTATTTATAACAAGGTACTAAAGAATAATTAAGATGATGTTTTTCTACTTCCTTGCCTGACAGATAACTGATTTGGGGCTTACCCTCCTAAGAACAGTCAATGCATGTTCTGTGCTCCTTTGAGTTGAGGGATTCAGGACCTGGTCATCTGTAATCAGGGTACATAAGGAAGAAGGAAAAAAAAAAGGAGAAGAAAAGCAAAAACTGAACTGCACAATGATACTGAGCCAAGTTTACAGGCTAAAATGTAATGATTGTTCTAAACCACAATGCAGCTTGATGGCTTCTAGCCTCAAAAGCCAGTTCCTTCTGTCACTGAAGTCAGTTGGTATTTTGTCTTTGATTCCAATGAGACCTGAGTTTCCCTGAACTAATGATGTTACTTTTGTCCCCTGGAAATAAAAGGCTTATTGATCTACAGGTATATCTTTTGTGATTTTATGCATCAATAACTTAGAGGATGCCTTGGGGTATCCTAGTCTTTAACCTGAGGAAGCATATTGCTGTGAAAAAGGAAATAGCATATGCCTGTATGTCTCTAGCATTTCTCCTTGCTTGGTTCTTTCCATATAGATCAGTTGTGTTTCTCACTAGTCATAAATGTATAAATGTAGCATAGACAGGGTGAGTTGAATTCTTTCTCTTAAATATTCATAATATAAATCCTCTCACAAAAGAGCACTAAGTTTGAGAACAAATGCTTCTGTTCCTGTGGGGCATGTTTTCCTCTCACTGCTCATAAAAATAATTCCTTTTCCTAGTTTCTTATTGAGTCCTTACGTTCTTTGATGTTTGTATTTGTCATCTCTAGCTTAGTGCAATTTTTATAGTGCTGAACACTGTCTCTGGAGTTACATCATAGTTCATTAGATACTGGAATAGAATTTTTTATCTGTCTTATTTGTGGGTCACTTGCACCATGACAAATGGTTTTGTCCTAAATCTGGTATCACATTTTATTAGATAGTCTTTCAGTTTGCTAAGAACAGGCTTTCTGGTTTAAATGTAGGAATGAGAGCAATTCTCATTAGTTTAATGATAACTGAGAAAAAATAGTAAGTTTGATATTTTGAATCTGTATTTTAAAACTGTGACAAGATGTATTTTCTACTTTAGCAGCTCATTTCGATTTCTTTGTGCAAACTTTTATAGTGTAAACAACCATGTGAACTTTGTGCAGTTGGGCAGTACCCTGAATGTCTGAACAAGGGGGGAATGCTGCCAGAAGGCTGAGGGCTTTTGTGTAATGGCTCTGTGGAAACAGAAGATGGTCTGAAGCATCCCAGCTCTGGGAGGGAGTGAAGGACTCATTGGCATTCTCCTGCATCTTTCACATCTTACTTTTCCCATCTCCTTAGGTGCAGTCACTTGGGAAGCCTCTGCAGCGCTGGGCTCAGCAGCATGCAAGGGCTTGGGAAGAGGTGAGGTCACTTGCACCATGGAGGCATGATGCCAGAAAGGCTGCCAAAAGAAGGGTCTGGACTCATCCTGTGCCCTTCACCAACGTCTTAAAGAGGCTTACCTGAATCTCAGAACAGGGGAGAAATTAAACTCAACAATTAAGGAGGAAACAGGGTGTTCATGGGAGTTAGTTTGCCCAGCATATGTGGATTTGATACAACATATGTTAATGAAGGTTTTAATGTGTATTTATTATCTGCAATTATGTGCACAAATAAAGTCAAACACCCAGTAGTGAATCTCTACATCATAATTAACTGCTTTCATGAACTCTTGGTTTGGTACCTGCTCCCTTAACAGGAGCTGTGCTGGTGCTTCATCATTCCATGGAGATCCCATGGTTTAGGTTGACAAGTGTCGTATGTGTGTTTTTTCCCTGTTTGTGTTTGCAGGTGTAAAACAAGGTTTGGGTAATGTGCTAGATGGTGACTATGACACAATGTGCCTGAAAAATGTGACGTTTTGCATTTCAGTTTCAGGAAGAATAGGATTTTTTTTTTTTTCCTTTATTTGTATAAGCTGGCAGTATTCCCTTGGAGACATTCAGTTGTGACAAAAATAGCTGCAGTTACTGTAGAATGTATATGAGTTGATCAGAAAAGAGAGTAGGTGACTATGGGAATGACAAAACAATACAACCTGTAACCACCTGGTGTTCAGTGGATGTGAAAACTAGCTGTAACTTTCCTTATGCAGGAATTGGAATGGGCAGACAGAGCAAGGAAAATGAGAATTGCAGCAAAATGTAGCCCTGTCCTTTGTGCTATATCCCCTTAGCCCTTCTCAGGAACCAATTTATTTTCCACTTCCCTTAAATCTCTAATTAGTGCAAATGACTCCATTTTCCATGCATATTTTATTAATCATATGGTTTCTAATCAAGTTACACTCATCACTTGGCTTCATCATTCATGTTTTAATGGCTTTGTAGGTGCTTGTCAGATGATTTGGGTTACTCCATGAAAGTAACCAGAGTGAATGGTTCAATTATTTGTTTGCTAAAGTTGGGAAATGTGAATCATCTCTGATGCACTCATTTCAAGAGCACTGAGGTCAATCAGGCTGAGAAAAATCAAGCTTAGAAGATATATATCTCAAATGGGGAAGTAGCCTTTGTTTATTTTTTTAGTATGACTGATAGGTAAAAATGATTGCAGCAAGGTTTGTAGACAAAACAAGCTCTTCCCAAGAAATTACTAACCTAGATTTCTGATTAGTCAGAAGTAATGTCTCTGCCTTCCTGTCTAACACAGAGCCTTGGCTGCTGCTCAGGTGTTTGCTGCAGATGAGGAGGATCCAGCCATGGAGAGCTCACAGGCATCTTGTTATTAACATTGCCTCATAGTGTTCCGTGTGGAGATGAACTGACAGGCACAGCGATTAAGAACCCAGCACCTTCCTTCTGAGGATTCTCTCCACAATCTCATGGCCAGTGATGAGAATGAAAAGCAGTTTTGACTGAGGTGATCACAAATACAGCCAAAGAAGCAGGGATAAATGGGCAATCCCTCAGTAAGTATTTTCACAGAGCTTTTTCAGTAGGAAAAAGCCTGGACAAGAGGAGACTGAGAGGAGACCTCAGGAATGCTTAGAAATATGTTAAGGGTGAGTGTCAGGAGGAGAGAGCCAGGCTCTGCTCAATGGCATCCAATGGTAGGACAAGAGGGAATGGGAGCAAGTTGGAGCACAGGAGGTTTAGTATTAACATGAGGAGAAACTTCTTTCCAGTGAGGATGCCAGAGCACTGGCCCAGGCTGCCCAGGAGGCTGTGGAGTCTCCTTGTCTGGAGCCATTGCAGAGCTGCCTGGACACATTGCTGTGTGAGCTGGTCTAGGTGATCCTGCTGTGGCAGGGGGGTTGCACTAGATGATCTTTCTAGGGCCCTTCCAACCCCTAACATTCTATGGTTCTATGAATGTCAGTACTTCCAGTTATCCTCCTCATACTGAGAGAATTCTCCCAGAAGTAAATTACATGGGAAAAAACAAAATGAGAGGCAGCTTACCCTCTTTGCTGAAATTGTAGCTTGTCACGGACAGTGATGCTTGACTTGATTTTTGAGCCAGTTAAAGAAGTGGCAGAGAAGTGATGCATGTCTTGCATAAGTTCAGCAACAGGCCAGCAGTGCTATGTTCACAGAGGTCATTGCTGCTAATGGTTCCTGCTCTGTTCAATAGAGTACACGGAGCAAAGGGAATGGTAGGGTAAAGGGAAACACTTCCTAAGCACTGCTCCAGCTAGGTTGTTGGTGTGCTGGGATGCCACTGGCAGTCAGTGTTCAGAAGCTCCAAGTACAATCAGGGCTGTGTGTGTTCTGTGCCAGAAGGCTGGCACACAGTTCCTGAGTGACCAAACCGTGATGTGCCCTCAGTCAAAGGATACAATAGCTGCTGTCACAGAGATTGTCAGCAGTGCTTGAAATACTAACAGGTGAATGGAGCACTTGGAATACTCTTTTGCCAATTATTTGTTAGTTCAAAATTCCATCCTTTGCACAATACACAGAATTATGTATTCACAAACATCCAGGAGGTCTTCAGCAGTTGAGCTGTAAATGGAACTTCTTGTCTGTCCTTGTGCTTTCCCCCATCTTTTGTGAGAGAGCACCAATATCTGTAGCAAAAATCTCCTCTCTTCAAGGCCTCAATACAGAATGGCTGATCTTGGGTGAGTGAGGGCTCTGGGAGTTGGACCAAAGAGACTATCTTGTGCTGTTCATTTCAAGGAAGAGCAGAGGTAAGGAAAACAATGGTGGCACTAAAAAGTTGCAATTGTTGCAATCCCCTTATTAGATGCATGCATGGATGAACATTTGTGGGGGAAACTTGTACACCTAGATTACATAGAAAGGACAAACAAAGCTTTTTTTTTCATCCTGAAATATGGTGTACCTTAGTTTTGGGCACTTTAGCAAAACACTTCAGTGTATTCACCCTTACAAAATAGTTTAGTCAGAGGAAGACTAATTGTTTCTCAATTACTGTAAGAATTGGTATCCCAAACCAGCTTGCATTTGCTGAGTCTCATTCTCAGGAAAAGACACAGTGGGAATTCCCTGAAAGGTTCAGCCATGCACAAACATCCAACATGGAAAATTCCAATCCAAATCATTCCAGTTTGGTGAAGTTATAAGCAATGAGTAGAATCTCAGGAGGAGAAATAGGAGGTGATTTTAATCTTAGCTGGCACTGGGATCTCTGTTTATGTCTTAAGGATCTTTCCCTGTGGGAGAGGATCCTGTCCAAAGCTATTGCAGCTATCCTGCAATGACTTAGTGTTTACAATCCATACACCAAGTCCATCACCAATTTAATTTCTAAACAAGCAAACCTTCTCCATTCCTCTACCTCCTCCTCTGTTTTATTCAATACCCTGTTTTCAGACCAGTCAGAAAAATCAAGCTATCCCATCATTTTGTCAGAGTTATTCCTTGCTCCTTTCACTGTTAAAGGAAAAAACCTCTAAAAATCTAAAAAGGTCAGTGGCTAGATATGTGTAATATATGATGGCTTGAGTTTTACCCTGTAAGAACACAGCTAGATTTGGAGGCAAGAACAGCTGGTCGTGTGTTCTGCATGCTGTTGCCACACTGTTGCTGTATGTAGAGATGCCCTTCTGATGGCTGCTGGTTAAATGGCTATGAAGAAAAGGCACTTGCTTGGATGATGACCTGTGGCAAATGCTGTTTGACAGGGCTGGAGGAGAAATGTCTGCAAACACTGTCTGGCTGAGCCTGTTCAGAGATGAGTGCTCAAACTGTCAAATATTAGCCAAAATGTCCCACCAGTGGCAGACACCCTGGAGCCAACAAACCCTAGTATAGAACTTCATCCTAGTGATCCTGTAGAGAGGTTTGGTTTTGACAAACGTGTGTTTTCCTGGTGGAAGAGGTTAATGTGGCCAGTGCTGCCTGGCTGTGCTTGCCAGGTGTTTGGGCTTTAGCAGGGGCTGGTTCTCCTAGCCCTGTGATGACAGAACACCACGGACAGGCTGTGTTGCTGCCAGCCTGCCTGCTAGCATGGTTGCTCAAGCACTACGGCAATCATAAGGCAGCCTCAGAAACATTCAGAACACAATTAATTGCTTGTTAGAGAGGCAAAAGATGATACAGTCCGTGCAGGACAGCGGGGCCCTTTGCGTGTCCTCTGGAGCACACGGAGGAAGTCACGAAGGAAAGAAGTTCTCAGTGGCAGGTGAAGGGCTTGGATCCTGCAGCACCAGCAGGCACTGCCAGGCTGTCCTGGGCTGTTCAGGCCTGTCCCAGGCTGTCCTGGGAGAGCTGCCAGCGCTGGAGGAGGCCTCTGCCCGGGACAAACAGCTCACTGGTTGGCAGCGAGCCGTGGGGCCAGACCTCAGGGACAGGGAGCCGTTGCCAGCCCTGAGCACAGTCCTCCACTGCTCTGCTTCCAGGCAGGACCGGGGGCCTCCTCCTCCTCCTCTCCAGGTATTGCCTTCTCTTGCTGCTTGTTTATTTTGCTTTTAGACCATACTCCCAGTTGAAGAGGGCAGTGTTGGGTAACAGAGCCCTTTTTGCTGCCAAGGGAGGGGGAAGGTGCCCGCAGGGGACCTGAGTGCTGCCCTGGGGACTTTCCACAAGGCACAAAGCAGCTCCTCAGGCTCTGGCAGGGAGGGCTTGAGGCTGCCCTGGGAGGATGTTGCATGCAGTGGAAGTGGTAGCTGGCAGGGCTGCTTGGGGCCTGAGCCCCAGGCTTTGGCCAGGGGTGTGAGGTCCCAGGGGGGCCCAGCTTCTCCCTCCTTCCACCCCCCTGTACTCAGCACTGGTGAGGCTGCTGGGGATCCTGATGTTCAAAAAACCTTTTTCCTTACAGTATCCAAAAACCAGTTTTCCCACAGCTCCCACATGATGGAAGACTTGATGGGTGCCTTAGTCCCTCAGGTTTATTTGACAATATCTCGCCCCAGATTGCTACAACTTGAACACCAGTGCTGTGTGTACAGATCACTGAACACCAGTGCTGTGTGTACAGATCACTCTCCTGAGTGTGTGCAGATCACTGAACACCAGTGCTGTGTGTACAGATCGCTCTCCTGAGTGTGTGCAGATCACTGAACACCAGTGCTGTGTGTACAGATCACTCTCTTTGAGTGTGTGCAGATCACTGAACACCAGTGCTGTGTGTACAGATCACTCTCCTGAGTGTGTGCAGATCACTGAACACCAGTGCTGTGTACACAGATCACTCTCCTGAGTGTGTGCAGATCACTGAACACCAGTGCTGTGTGTACAGATCACTGAACACCAGTGCTGTGTGTACAGATCACTCTCTTTGAGTGTGTGCAGATCACTGAACACCAGTGCTGTGTGTACAGATCACTCTCCTGAGTGTGTGCAGATCACTGAACACCAGTGCTGTGTGTACAGATCACTCTCTTGAGTGTGTGCAGATCGCTGTCTGAACACCAGTGCTGTGTGTACAGATCACTCTCATGCCCTTTGCTCTTGTGCTGAGGATGGGGTAGTGGCTGTTGCAATACTTCTCTAAAGTATAATCCTCACCTTGTGTGCAGCAGTTAGTCTTCAATTAACTGCCCCAAGGGGGTTATGTTACATCTTGTGAGGGTTGGGGATTTTAATTACCCAGACATCTGCTGGAAGAACAACACAGCGGGATGTGGACGGTCTAGGAGATTCCTGGAATTTATAGATGATAACTTTTTGATGCAGGCTCTAGATAAACCAACTAGGAGTAATGCATTACTAGACCTGCTATTGACCAATAATGAAAACCTCGTTAAAGAGGTGAGGATAGAGGGAGGTCTAGGATGTAGTGACCATGCCTTAGTCAAATTCGTAATTGCTAGAAGCACTGGCATGGCACTGAGCAAAGTAAAAACCTTGAATTTCAGGAAGGCCAACTTCCAATTGCTAAAAGATTTGCTGGATGGGGTTTCCTGGGATGATATCCTTAGGGACAAAGATACCCATCAGAGTTGGCAGCTCTTTAAAGATACATTTATCAGAGCACAAGAAATTTCTATCCCTTTGTGCAAAAAATCAGGTAGGACAGGTAGGAG
>VWZO01012770.1:54340-106469 GCA_013396975.1 Bucco capensis
CTGCTTGTGGCGGGGGGGTTGGAACTAGATGATCTTTGAGGTCCCTTCCAACCTGGCCATTCTATGATTCTATGATGATTCTATTTCATAGCCTGATGAGGGTGGCCTGCAGGGATATTGGTGACATGGGACATGTTATTTCCCAATGCAGGCAAACTCTGCATCCTGGAGATGGCAGCAGCCAAGGTGGCAGTGGTTGGAGCAGGAGTCATTGGCCTGTCCACAGCACAGTGCATTGTGGAGGCTTGGCCCAGCTGCTCCGTGACAGTCCTGGCAGAGCAGTTCAGCCCCAACACAACGAGTGACGTGGCAGCTGGGATGCTGATCCCTCACCCCTGCCCAGGTGCGTGCAAGCCAGCATGGCACTGCCCAGGGCACCTCATGCCTGCCCAGCTGTGCAGTGATGCACAGAGGTTCAGGAGGACATGTGCCATGACCTGTGTTTCCTGTCTGCCCCATCTCCTCCACTCTGGTCTGAACACTTCTCTTCTTTGCACTGCTCCTCTCGGCATGTTTGGGTTTGTTTCCATGCAGGCACACCGATCCACCTGCAGAAGCAGTGGTTCAAGGAGACCTTCACTTACCTTTTTGCCATCAGCAGCTCAGCTGAGGCATCAGAGGCTGGCATTCACCTGGTCTCTGGGTAAGCACAGCCCCCTGGGGCAGCCTTTGGTGTGTTTGTGCTGTTTGCTGGAGCAGGCAGAGAGGTTTTTCCTCGCTGGAGTTCAGGTGTATTCTTTTCATGGAGGAACTCTTAGGACCATATTCCCAAGGAACTGCATTGTAGCTGCTCAGATACTATGTGTTTTCAAGCAAAATTCCTGCATAAATGTGCACAGAGAAACCATTCAAGCCTGGCCAGCAGCGAATGTCTTTTAATAACTGATGTTTTCCATAGTGTTATCCACTCTGCTTGCAGCAGGGGTGGTCTCCATAGGGATGAGATTGCAGGATCTTCCAGCTTCAGCAAGTAGGTACAGGGATGCAGCTGGGAAATGTGTGTTGGGGATGCCTTATGCCACCTATTAGGTACACAGAAATTCACTTCTTGGGAATGTTGAGGTTGGGCTGAGCACTCTATAGCTTTGTGAGTACCCCAAAAAATGTGACCAGGTGTGCAAATGGCTAGCCAGGGTAGCCACAGCTGTGGTGGGGACACTGTGTGAGGGGACTTTGTACTTCTACAGCTGGAAGTACATACAATCTAGCTGGAAGAACTCTTCAGTTCATTAGCCCCTCAAGCTAGGCTATGGCAGCTCTCTGCCTGCTTGCCAGGGCAGCTATTGCAGTAGCAGGCAGCAGTGTTTCCCCTTTGCTGTTAATCTTGCAGAGCTGCACTGATGAGCAGGAATAGGTTCTTGAGTTCCTGGGCTTATGCTAAGATTTCTGTGACACATAACATGGCAGAGCAATGGTGGCTACGTTTTGCAGCTTTTTCTCTGTGTCTTTTTAGGTGGCAGGTCTTTAAAAAGACTCCCAAGGAAGAGTTTCCTTTCTGGTCAGATGTAGTCCTGGGATTTCGGCCAATGTCCAAAGCAGAGCTCCAGAAGTTTCCTCAGCACCGATTTGGTCAGGCCTTTACAACACTGAAATGTGACTGTCCCCCCTACCTGCTGTGGCTGCAAAAAAGGTTGGTTTTGCTGCAGGCTGGGCACCCAGAGAGAAACCCAGGCAGAGGGAACTGCTGATGAGAGCCTTAGGTTTGAACAGAACTGGAGAAGGGTTGTTTCTCACTGGGGAAAGTGGAGCAAGCTCTTCCTTGGCAAGAAGCACAGGAAATAAATACCCAATTTTCCCAACACATGAATAAACCTCATTTGTGCAATGTCCACTTTCTAGCACAGTGGCTCTACAGTGGGGCTTAAAATGGGAGCACCATGCCCCAAGAAAACGTGAGTGCTCCTCATTTGTCAAACTTCCCAAATAATATCCCTCTGTTCTTGAAGATACGTCCAGCCCTTGGGGGAAGAAGCATGTCTGGGAACATGTCTGTGAAGACTTTACACTTAAGAATTGGTCAGCAATTGGAAATTGGAGTAATTTCTTAATCCAATCAGGTGAGAAAAGGTCAAATAGCATCATCTTGTAACAAACCTTTGGGAAGTGCTTGCCTGCACAAGATGGGCAATGCACTCACTCTGAGGACTTGTGGCCACAGAGCTCATGCCTGGATTGACATGAAAGTGAGAAAATTTGCCAGTTTCCATATTTCCCCAAAATACAGGGATTTTGGAGAACTGTGGGAGAGTCAGGATGCATATCTAGAAAGGTTCTGGCACCTGGCCTATACATTTAATCCATTTAAATACCTCTAAAGTGAACAAACAGCTGTCTGAGCTGGAGAGAAAGCCATAGGTGCATTCTGATTTGAGCTTAAGAGATGTGTACTGACACTAGGGTACACATTGCCAGCTCAGCTGCTTGCTTGAATGCCTTTCATCTCACCGCAAAACTTGCAAAACCATTTCTTGTTCCAGCAGCCAGTCAGGCTGGGAGTACTCCAGTGGCACCAGTGCCATGTTAAGTGTGTGCTGTCTCTCTGGTGCACATGCTCTGTCATGTTTCATTGCCTGACTGAATGGGAAATTCTCTCTGAAGCTCAATTAAGTTGTACAACCCATTTAGTATCTGCCATGTGATTTCTGCTCTCTCTTTAGTCCTGCTGTAGCCCTCCTACTTCTCAAAGGATGTAGTATAAGATGATCAAGCTCTTTTCTTTCTGTTTTCTCTGGTTGCTCTCTATAACTACCTGAGGGGAGGTTGTAGGGAGGCAGGAATTNGTGGTGTGGTAGTGCTGTCACTGGCAGAAGTAAGTTGGGGAATAGATCTGATATTTTGCAGCTGATAAAGCTTGGTACTGTTATGGAATCAATGACATCACGAGGGTGTGACTGTCTGCTTATGGTCTTATGCCAGACCCTTCTCTAATATTGATCAACTTGCTGTATCTCTTCCAGCCCAAACAGGATAAAAAATAGCTGTGATCAGACTAAATCAGGCAAATCACAAACAGAGCCCTCATGGCATTTCCTTTCCTTTTTGTCCCACCTGCGGTTTGGTTGTGATTGGTGTGTTAAAGGCAATCTATTTGCTCATGTTACACCTCAGAGGGAATTTACACCTAGTTTCTGAGAGTGGTATGTCCTGTATGAACTACAGCTTTGTGCAATCTATCACGTTTACTTAATGTACATAATAATTGCATGAGGCTTTAGGGTTTTCTTTTCTTTTTGCAGGTTGAAAGCAGCTGGTGTGCAGCTGTACAGCAGAGCAGTTGCAGATCTCTGGGAGCTGCAGAGCAAATATGATGTGGTTGTGAACTGCACAGGCATAGGAGCCCAGCAGCTGCTGGGGGATGAGGAGCTCTGCCCTGTCAGGGGACAAGTCCTCAAGGTCCATGCTCCTTGGCTGAAGAACTTCATCCGGGATGGGGATGGCTCCACTTACATCTACCCAGGGATCCACAGGGTAACCCTAGGGGGAACCAGGGAAAAGGAGAACTGGAGTCTCTCCCCTGACCCTGGCACTACCAAAGCCATCTTTGACAGATGCTGCTCCCTTGAGCCCTCACTGCAGGGAGCTCAGGATATGGAGGTGAGGGTGGGCCTGAGGCCATCCAGGCAGAGTGTGAGACTGCAGAGAGAGGTCTTGAGCCAAGGAGGAGTTAAGCTTCTGGTGGTCCACAACTATGGACACGGGGCAGGTGGCTTTTCAATACACAGGGGCACAGCCAAAGAGGCTGCTCGCCTGGTGGGAGAGTGCATTGCTGCCCTGAAAGGCTCCTCACTGAGAGCCAAGCTTTGAATCCTTTTTCACTTATCACCAGGCTAGCATTACATCTCCTGGTAGCAGCTTTGGACTTCTATTCCATTACTGGATAGAAGGAACTTAAGACAACAGCTTATGTCATTGCAAATGCTCAGTGGTATCTCACCTGACTTCCAGCTGCCACGTTGGAAAGGCATGGTGAGCTGATCCAAGTATTAGTCCAGCTGTCCTTCTCCTCCACCTGGCATTGCTTCTGGGCATTTCTGCTAGCCTCATGTTAAGGAGAAGGCAAGATATGTAAATATTTTTCACTGTATCTAAAGGATACAGTCAGCCATTGGAACAGGCTGCCCAGGGAGGTGCTTGAGTCACCATCCCTGGAGGTGTTTAAGAGACAGGTAGATGTTGTGTTGGGGAGCATCATTTAGTGGGGTGATAGGGCTAGGAAAAAGGCTGGACTCGATGATCTTCAAGGTCTCTTCCAGCTGTAACTGTTCTATGATTCTATGATTCTATGATAATGGATGCACTTGGCTCACATCCAGTACAAAATAGTTCTTTCCTCTTGTACCAAATCTAATTGAGTATTGCCCTTGCTTTTGCTAACAAACCTTACCCTTTTCCATATGATTTACAAGAAAAAGAAAACCCCATGCAGTGCTGCATTACAGGGCTCCAGGTCAGCTCTTAAAGCAGTGTTAGGTCACTCTCATGCACAGTGATTTTAAGAGCAGCTCTGTGGTTCAGAGGTCATTGCTGAGGCTGCCTAGTGAGGGAGCCTTCCAACTCAGCCAAGTGTTTTACTCTGCTGTTATCCACACTGAATTTCACCTGCCATAACTTTGCCCAGGCTCATGAGATGGTTTTGGCAGCTCCTTGCAAGCAGTTTGCATTTTACTACCTTGAATAAGCTGGTACCACCAGCAGACTGAGCCACTTCCCCATTTACTGCCTGACTGATGGGTGTGTGGCTTAGCACTGGCCCTGCCACAGATCCATCTAGGATGTCACTGGTGACTTACCTCCACTGTGAAGAAGGGATGATTTAAGTTTACCTTATCTATCCTGTATGCCATTGCTGATTCATGAGAGGCTCTTCCCCCTTATCCAATGCCAGATCAGCTTCTTCATGAGTCCTTGGGTGACAGACATTATTAAAGGCTTTCCTGAAGCTGAGCAGATCATACAGAGCAGATTGCTCTTGTCTGCAGCCTCAGTGTTTCCTCTGAAGCCCTAAGAGGGTAGTGAAGCAAAGTTTCACAGCTCCTCACTGCAAAGCTCTGCCCATTCTTCCCTCTTAGTCTATATCTGCCCTTACAACTATTCTACTACCATGGCTTTTACTCTTTGCCTGCTGTGGGTGTCAGATTAAGTGGTTTGCCTTTCTCTCCATCCCTCACAGCACTTTGAAGCAAAGATTGTCATGTACCATCCTCTTTTTCCTTTGCCTGTTTGTAGTACAAGGCTATACCTCAGCCCATGGTTCAATAGTTTCCCATCACTGTTCCTTAAAATCCCATGAGAGTAACATCTGCTTCTCTTAAATTTGTTACTCTGCCTTTCCTCTATTTGTTCTAAAGCCTCCTGTAATGGCCCTGCAATCTGAGGCAGCTTCTCTGCATTATCCCTGTAACAAATGTCTCTGCTGTGGGAATTTCACTAAGCTGTCCTGTGCCAAATGCATACAGGAGTAATCTGGTTAGCTGCTCTCTTAGGGCTTCTTTCCTCTCAAACTCCTCTGCTGACTGATAAACTGGTCACCTGCAGAACCCTCTGGCAGGCTCTCTGTGCCTGCTGGAGTGAAGGAAGCTTTCTTGCTTTCAGTCAAGTTATTTCCTTTAAATTTCTTTCAGGGTGCCTTCAGAGTTTGTGTCCTTTTCCTCCTTTGTATGGGACCTACTTCAGTTCTTTACCATCTGATTTTTATGCTATTGCAATGAGCCAGTAATTATCTTTCTCTTATATTTTAATGCCCTTATATAATAACCAAGCCTATCAGGCCCATATCTCATGTTCAGACTCAGAGCAAATAGAAACAAGCACACATTCAGCCTGATTGCTGCAGCTCCTCTGCCTTGTTAAAAGGGGCTTAGCTGTCCAGATTGCACCTTGCTGTTTCCTGCTTGCTTGTGGATATAAATAGGTCAAAATGACACCTTTAAGCACATGCCATCACAAACTCCTCTCTGCCTGCTCACTTCTCCCAGTCTCTAGCTGGAAATTCATTTTTAAGCCTGTCTTGCAGATGCTTTCTTCTGTGCTCAGGTCGTAGCAAACAAAGGCTGAGCATCCCACCCAGGAGCCTCAGCTTTTTGTTCTAGAAACTTTCACTTTGCCAAGAATACATCCTAATATTCTGGGGATAGTTCTGCATCCCTCGCTCATATTTCTGCCTAGGCATGGACAATTTAAATAACCTCAAACAGATACATAGTGGTGCTGCCCTGTGACAACTATACACCTTCCTCCAAGGGGAGTCCCAGCCTTCTGATGCCTGCAAGCCTGCTTGCTGACACTGACCATTTGGCTTTTAGGCAGGTGAAATCTGTTGAGATGAGTCCTTGCCTTGCTTCTGCTGCCCAGCCTCACGTGTCAGTCTCTGGCAACATCTCATCAGTCATCCCTGAGATTCTGCTCTTCACCCAAGAGCCTTGCCAGGAGCTGAAGCAAAGATGTGGCCTGTGGTCACTCTCTGTCTCCAGCTGAAGCTGAGAGGGTAGCTGAGGAACCTGCAAAACTCCATTTTGATCCAAAATCTGTCTTTGCTGTTGCATGGGCTCTGTAGTCTTTATCTGGAAACACAGAGGAGGCACCAGGGAACCACTCACATGTGGCAGAAGATGAACAGTGGAAGGTCATTAACCCTCCACCACTTCCCATACTGATGAAAGGTGCCCTTAAAGACTTAGCTGTCACCTGTGTGGAGCATTTTACCCTTGTGCCATTCCTTAAGCCTCTATGTGTCTGGGCAGAAGTTAACTGGAGTGTGCTTGAGTATTTCCTCTTTAGCCACCCCTTCTGATCCACACTGACCAGGCATCCCTGGCAGATGGCAACAGATCTGGCACACTCACAGACATCTTCACAGGCCCAATTATGGCCTAGAAAGGGAATGATTGTGTTTGGAGACATTGCTATCCATCCCTGTGACTGCAGACAGCAGATGGGCTGTGTGATGGATTTGAGTTTCAGCACAAAAAGAAGAGTTTTGTGCAACTGGGAATTGTGTTGATTTTCTTCACAGAAACAAAGCCATAAAGACATATTGTCTTGATAGAGGCTGTTCCCTACATTTAAAACAAATTTGCCAGATAGCTGGAAAAAAATACAGCAAAATTGGCATTCACCATTCAATACAATTCCAGTGGAATACTATTTGTGATGAACTTCAGTGTGATAAAATTCATTTGTAATAAAAGTAGTAATTAATTTGAGAGAAAATCATGGGCTGGACTTTGATCTCTATTGTTTTCACAACTGTCTTAAATCAATGGGTATGTTGTAGGCTTTATTTTATGCTGTTTTATTCCCTATTTCCCACCAGAGGGAGATGTTGGATCAAGCAGTGACTGAAAGGAATCCCCACGCTCCATCTCCAAGAGCAAGCGCAGTGATGCTCAACTCAGCTGAAATGTGGGTGCTTGTTGAGCTCCCACATACCTACAAGAGCTGGAGGACCTGGATGCTGCAGTAGGGCTTAAGACATAATCATGAATCAGTTAGGGCCACAAAATGTCGTATTTTATGCTTTAAAAAACCCCAAACCTTTGTGGCAATAGAAATGGGAAGGTAGCAGCACAGCAGTTAATAAGAAGAAGGGATTATAATCCTAGACAAAGCTGTTGCTATAGCAGCATGTCCCTGTGCTCTTCCCCCACCAAAAGGCTGGAGAGAAAAGCACTGCCTTGGGTAGTCAAGTATCTTCAGTTACTGGTGTTGGGGTGACTTGGGGTCCCTCAGCCCCAGGGCTAGACATCCCACAGGAGGTCCTTGCAGGGCTACAGCCTGTCCCCTGAGCCTGCTGCTTGGCCTGGCTCCCTCTGAGCCCACACACCACTCTGGGTGCTCAGCTATTAGAAGCTATCAGTGGTTTAAAGCTGATCTGAAATGGTCTCTTTTCTTTTTGGGAATTTTCCTCCCACATCTGTTACTCTCAATGAAGAAGTAAAAGTTAGGTATTGTGGAGAAGGAGAAGGAGATGTGAGTCAAAACTCAGCTTTATGAGGAAAGGGTGCAGCTGGGGAGGAAAGCAAGCAGAAAGAAACTTCCCTAAAAGTTAACAACTTCATGAAAATTGTTATTTCCAAATGTAGAAGAAGTTTCAAGGGAATCTTTTTCTTGTCTTTTACTTTCCTTCCTTTGGGACTGTCTCACACCATTGATGGCAGCCAGCACCAGGAGTGCACTGTCCCACATTGCTCTCCTCTGCTCCTGTCCATGACCTATATGGGGACAAGACATTTCCCACAAGAAGTGTGCACCATGTGCATCACCTGCTGTGCTCCTGTCACTAATAGCCAAGCCCTATACTAGCCTTCACCTAACATTTATGAGCCAAATAAGGTAGGCTTGTTTATTTTCTGTGTTACTGGAGAAATGAGCAACTGAACCAGCTGCAGGTGTTTCTGATGCACCTGCATGTGCACCTCCAGTCAGCATTCTGGATAAAGCGAAGGTCTGGAAAACAACCCTTCCCTCAGGGAATGCACTAGAGCCATGAAGGGAGCCTCATGCTTGCTTTCCTCCTTGCCCAGCGAGTGCAGGGTTGGGCTTCAAGGAGATGAAGTCTCTCCTTGCTGCATGCCTTGCAGCCTGGCAGTCTCTTGGTGGTGGGACAGCTGGTCTCCTTTGAGCATTCAAAGAGCTGGATTTGGACTTCTCACATCCCTTAGCACTGAGACAGTGATTACTAGAGGAGCACTCACACTTTTAGGTGTGCTTTGAATGAAAAAGCTCCTTTCTATTTTTGAAAGAAAGGAGCTGAGGCATCTGAAGTCCAGGCAAAGACTGCAAGAAAGAGCCTGCTTCTCCACAGAGGTAAAGTGTAAGTTAAAGACCTGGAGAAGCATTGGCTACCCTGCTTCTGAAAATCCCTCCACAAGCCTTGGTGGGCAAGGTTCATGCCTTTTTCCATGGGTGAGCATATCTGCACGGCCTCAGTACTCCAGAAATAATCATGGGGTGAATTGCCACAGAGATTTACAACAGGATAATTGACTCAAGCAGAAGGATAAATAGCTTGTTCTGGCATTTAATGGGCCTCTTAAGTGAATGGCAACAAGCTCTATGTGAGCAGATGTTTTCCCTCTTTTTTCCTCCTTTTGCCCCTCATCCATAATTATGCACTAAACTGTTCTTGTCTGGGTTGCTGAGAGCAATCTTGCTGCTGTTTGTCATTGCAGTGTAAGACTGAGCACTTCAGCATAAAGATAGAGCAAAAAGCCCTTGATTCCTAAAGGATGATCAATGAGCATCTTCTTTGCTTCATTTGGAGTGAGGAGTAGGAAAAATTTGCCTCTTCCAGCTGCTGCTCTGCAGATCCCAGTGCTGGGTTCTCTCCATGCCTGTGCCTATACCCTGAGCTCCAGCCAGGAGACTCCTGCACTAACCTGGCTTCAGGCATTGATCCAGCTACAGCTCAGAGTGCTTGTTTCTCCTTTGCCTTGTGGGGGAGGTAAGTGTCCTCTGAGACAATCCTCCCTGCTCTGTGCCACTTCTACGATGCTGACTGGAGCACAGTTTGATGGCAGGGCAGGCTTTCCTCTGTAGCCTTTGGCTTTGCCTTCAGCCTTGCCACCAGAAAAGTAGCAGGCACCACACAGGCTCTGAAGAGAGCCTTTATGCTTTCAGGAGTGTGTACTTTGAGAAATGACCTTGATCCTGAAGAAATTCAATGCATTCTGGCAGAGGCATACCCTCCTAACAAGAAGCCCGAAGCGAGGGAGGAGCTGGGGCACAATGACATCTGCCTTGTGCAGTGATGCCTATAGAGGTGCCTACATCTTCACATTCCCACTTCCTCCTTCCCAGCACTTCTTTGAGGTGTCTGGCTGGACTCTGCCACCCAGGGCTGAGGATGGAGGCAGATACACAGTGGGAAGGCCTGTGCTAACAGGATGCCTCCTACAGTAACACCTCATCTATTTACAAACTCTTAGCTAAGGAGATTATTCCACTTTGAATGGGTACCAATATCCCTGCATCACTGATGCTGCTGCTCTACATGGCACTGAGGGCAAACTGGGTTGGACTACATCTCCAGAGGTCCCTTCCAACCCCTAACATTTTGTGATTCTGTGAGGGCAAACTGCCTGGGAAGGAGCCTGGGGGAAGAGCACAGAGTCCTAGCCTCACCGTCTGGTCCCAACCAGGCTGCTCAGCTGCAGGGGAGCTGCCATCACATCTCTGCTAAGGGCAAGGCCATTTCTCTCCTTCTCATTAGTGTTTTGTTTAAGGCAATTAAAATGCAGCCAGTTGAAGGAGAATATTGGCTGATCATGTCGTAATAGCTCAGAAAAGCAACCTTCTTGTTAAAGGTAAAAACAATGATACTGAATTTAGTTTCCTGCAAAAATGGGGCACTTTTCAGAAATGTGGGTTGTAGGACAGCTGGTCTCCTTTGAGCATTAAAGATGGATGCATATTATTAAATTGGCCTGCATACAGGTCCAGGACATTTTTGCAAGCCTCCTATCCTATAAAAGCTGCTTTTTGTCCATTAGGTCCATCAAGGATGCTGGCAGCCACTCCCAGTTTTTATTTCATCCCATTGCTTTTTATGAGGTATAAACTGTACAGAAACACACCAGTATATCAAACAGCATTGGCAGGCAAACTGTGGAAAAAGTGCACAGCACATTAATAATTAGGGGTTTTAACTTGTCTGTGAAACTGCTACCTGGAGCAGTTGCTGCTGCTGATCTCCTTGGTAGGCCTGGTGCTCTGACTTGCACCTCTTCCCTCCTCAGAGAGCCCTTTTCCCTGAGCACTTGCAGATGACAGTCACTCTCCATGATCAAATTGTGACATCTGCTTGATTGTGCCAGTGCCGTTGCCAATACTTTGGCATTTGTACTGTACTATGTAAAGCCATTAGAAACATGTCATAAAAAGGCTTATATAACTTCTTAAAGCCATAATTACTACTCCAGCTGTGGTGTTTTATAGCATCCTGAGCATTATAGATTAATCCCTTTGCCAAATTACATTTTTTAATGAAAGATATTCATCCTCGAGCTCAGAAGTGTAAAAATGCCATTAAAATTGATTGCATCCAAAAAAAGGGGAGAAAGCTGAGCCCGAAGTAACACCAAGGTAATAGCAGCTCATAGTAGAAACTCAGGGTAATTTTTAAGCAAGGCTGGACATCTGTCTGGGATTACAGTATGGATACAGGGGAAATACAGACAGCAAACTCATGTTGCAAAAACCTTTGTGCAGTAGCACATGGAGCTGCATCTGAGCTCTCACTGCTTGGTTCCTGTAAACAGCTTTCCTAAAAAATGATGATACATGTTTTCAATTTGTATACCACTATCTGGTTTGATAAAATTGCCAGCCCTTACTTTAGGAAGCAGGCAGAGTTTTGCCTGTTCAGAATGATCAGAGAATTTTAGGCCATAAAATCTCTGTTCCTCCCCTCCAGGAATGAAATGCAGCTGCTGGAGGCAGGAGTCCCATTTGTAGACACCATGAAGATTAGGGTGAAATAAATGAAGATAAGGCCCAGGGATAGCAGAGAGCTGCAGAGCATCTTCTGCTGAAGGGCCACCTCATGCCTCTTAGTGAATGTATGTGCACAGGTACAGGTAGCTATGTGTACCAATGCACAGAGGTGTGACTCAGAGGGAAATCTTGCTCTATAATCCCCTCTCCAGGCCATTAATTATCAGCTATCTCTTTCATCAAATTCAGAGCACTGTGCTGCTTGAATCCCTCTGTAACTGGAGGGAAAAGAGAGCTTCTGCCTGTGCCTGGTGCTGAGCTGCACAACAGCAAGATCAATCTTGTGTTAAGCTGCCTAAATAGCCCACAAGCTTCAGGGGAGCTAATGGGAGACTGCAGGAACATGGGTTTTTTTAGCTGTTATCTTCAAACCTAGCAGTGGTGAGCTGAGAAGTGGTTTTAAAGATCCACGTGGCTGAGCTTTAGCCCTGACAGCTGTTCAGACATGTATTCTCAGCAGCGTTTAAGTGCCTAATAGACCAGTGCAGCCAATTTACTTCTCCATTGCTAACCTCTGGAAGATAACAGAAAGAGATTCTTTCTCTGAATTTTCAGTGAGATTTCAGGCACAGGAAGGAGTAAGGGCTGTATTTCCCTTGCAGAGCTGCTGGCCAGGCTTCAGGGAAGTCTGGCACTTAGGACAAAGAGAAATACTTCCAGCATTTCCAGCTATAGTTTCAAGGAATAGAAGTGAGACTGAGCTTGCACCAAAGCCATCACTGAGAAGTCACCCAGGGAGCTATGAGCATTTCATCCCATGTTCCTCAGTGGTATGGTAAAGCTTTGGCAAGTGAATGTGTGAGACAATCAAACAGGCCTGGAGCAAAGCTCTGACTCGTGCAGACTCAGGATTTGAGGCACACACATCTTCTGTGGGGAAGGACACATTGTGCTTCTCTTCATCCAACCACTGTTAAAATGACCTTGTGAAGGTTGCTACACATCAATTCCCTGTTTTCATGTGCACTGACCAATGCCACTCTGGTTTTCAAAGCATGGAGTGTAGGAGAGAGGAGAGGGGAAAAAAAGGTTTGCCTAGCTTTTCCTGTGGATTTTGGCAAGTGGCTCATACCAAATCCAGCAGGGTTGTTAAGCAGAGTCAAAAAGAGCATTTAAATTAATTTTATAGGAGGAATGTTTGACTTCCATTAACAGCCCCTGGAGAATCCAGGGAATTCCCAGCGGTGTTTTTCCTGCCTAGGGTTTAATTTTGTACAGAGATCTGGGCAGACATTTTTACTAGCCAGAAGACAAACAGGAGCCTTGCTGGTGGGTGGAGGTAGAAAATGGGTGCTGGCAGGCAAAATCTTTGAACTGAAAAAGGCCGTAAGAAAGGCCATTAAAGAACTGCTGCAAAGGAGAGACTTGGCTACACAACATCCCAGCCAAGATGTAGTGTAGAATCAGCAAAGACTGAAGCAATGAACTTCCACTGATGTTAAACCTTCTCCTTCCAGAAGTTTAGCACTGTGCTGTCACCATAGACAAATTTGTCAGTGGGAGGAATGTTACGTTTTTAAAAGCTTTTCCAGGAAAAATGAAGGAAGCTATGGCACCTACATAAAAAGTAGATGCAGTAGGACCAATGTCTGGGTTTTGTTATCAGGACATAATCAGAGAATCATAGAATCCTAGAATGGTTTGGGNGCTTGCTTCTCTCAGTAGAAATTGCATGTTTATGTTCACAGTCACTGTTTCAGTTACTTCTTGCATTACATGGCACTATTTGTGCTCATTGAATCCCACATCACATATATTCCTCTTACACAATCCATCTTGCTTTGGGGACAACAAGAATGGGATTTGCTGGCTGGCTCAGAGAGTGAGCATGTTTGTCAGAGCCTGTATGTCATAGCAATCACCTCAAAAAGTCCATCCTCCAGTTAAACTGGAGATGCATGTGTTGCACTGCAATTCTGATTTGCTTTTCTTCTTAACAGGCATAGCTCACATAGAGGTGTTTGTGCAGCCAGCTCCTGGGGGAAGAAATCAGCTTGTCATTCACTTGTTAAAATGGAGGCTGCAGAGGTGATACTGTTTAAAGTATTATCTTAATTCCCATTGATTCTCATCCTAATCCAGATAAGATTTCTCATTGTTCCTGAGGTTTCCTGAGATCCTTCTCTACCATTGTTCCCTTTCTCTCTATCTTTAGAAACCCTCTGCTGTCTTTTAAACAGGCAGACTTACATTCAAAAGAGATGAGGGGAAGCATAGAAATTCAATCATTTGTTAAAGCACAAATGCAAGATGAAAACACCAAGTTAAAGTTTTGAAGTGTTATTTATCAGAACCACTCCTCACACGCTCACAAGTTGGGGCTGATCAGCTTTCTAAGCAACAAAATATCTTGTACAAGGTCAGCATTTAGAGCTTCAGCTCAGCAATGACAAGAACAGTGGCTGGATTCAAGTATTGGATCTTTCTGTTGAAGCTATACAATGAGAGAAGAACAACAAATGGACCTGTGAAGCTACAACCCAGAAAGGCTTGTGATTTTTATTCTGCTCAGTCAGACCTCTTTTATTTGAATATGTGTTGTTCAAGCTTTTAGGAGAGCTTTGGTTTCTCAAGGATTAAACTTCAAGAGAGTGTTTTAAAATGTATGTGGTTACTTTATACTTTTTGAGTCTTGACCTTTATACTCCTGCCTTTAAGATTTTCTCCATAACTATACAAACACAAACTTGTCTTTTAATTGACTAGATTCTGACAGCTTAAAAGAACCTTGGTGCTAAGAATTTTGTGACATAATGATTTTGACTAGCAGTACTGCAAACCTTATGTCTTATCACTTTGTCCCTGTATTTAGTGTACTTGATTCATGTCTGAACTTCTCTTCCCTGACCAGCAGCATTGTTTCTGTCCTCTACGTGAGCAATGCCATTTCACATGGAGGAGCAAAGTGATGCACAGGTGGCCCAACCTTCTGCTGATGAACTTCAGGTGATGCTCATGGTGGAGCTAGGTGCCTGTCTCTTAATCTACTCTCAGTTGTGTTTGTTGCAGTCGCACTCACCCTCTGCCCTCATAAACACATTCCTGCCTTGCTCTAGTACCAGGGCTTGTCTGATCTGCTTGTGAGCCACCTAAGAGGGGATGGAAACAGAGGAAAAGCACATGGTTGTCAGATAGGTCAGCTGCCAGAGGCAGCTATGGCAAACAGCAGCATCTCCCCAAGGGAGGGATGAGGAACCCTGAGCAAGCGCAGTGGCAGAAGCACTCTGATCTGCACTACATTTCCCTGGAGGCATAAATCACTCAGAGGCTGTCCCATATTGTTTGTAGGCTGACCAAAAGACAGCATGGTACCAAAAAGGGTGTCCAGGTCTCTTAGGAAACTGCTCCAGATAGAGGTTTTCTTCAGTTAGTTTTCATCTGGGTCATTTCCCTTGTTTGGCTTAGCTTAGGACAAAGGATCCTCCCTCCTGCTACAGGAATGGCAGGCAGGACTGCCACCTACCCCCTTCCAGGGGAAGCCTGCATTTAGGGCAGTTTAAAACGATCATGGAATTACTTTAACACACTTTTGAAGAATAGTTTTCCTAAAAAAAAAAAAAGAGAGAGAGAACAGCAATATTTAAATGGCAGGGAGCATGCACCTGTTTCTTGTGCTTGGAGCCACGCTTGTGGCTCATGGCTCAGTGATGGTTTAGTGTTGTGGCTTAAGACCATAGCCAGCCTGTACACTTCATATTTTTGGTTAGTGTGTCCCTGTTAAGAGACAAAAAAGCTCATGCGCTGCTTCAGAAGTGAGTGGGATACCTATCCTCTACCCTGCCTCTCAGCCCTGCTCTGCCCACCCAGAGCCTTTCCTTCATGGGTGAGAGAAAGGATGTGCCATGAAAATTTGCAGCTGGCCTGTGCCAACCCAGGAGAGGCTAGGGTGCAAAGTATAGACTTCAAAGACTTATTCATGTGCATGAGGTGTCCCAGCCAAACTGAGGCACCACAACTAGTTTCATGTAGGGCTCTCATAACCTTCAAAGATTCAAGTCCAACATGATTTGGCTAATCACTAACACCCACACTACCAATTACTAATCAAAGTAGAACTCTGCAAAGCAATTCTATTTTTGCAGCATTCTTGCTGCTTGTTTATGGATTCAGGCATCTCTGGAGTCAGCCTTGCTAGAGTTACTTATCTGTACTGCCAGACAACACTTGGAAAGTTTCAAAGACATGTTGGAGAGGCTAGGATGCTGTTGTTATCTTGGCTGTCCAGGGCTGTCCTTTATCCTTCATGCACAGCTCTAACCTTCCAAGAAGCAAAATCCTTACTTCCAGGGTCATGCTGTCCTTTGCTTTGCTTTACTTACGCATTAACAATACCCAAACCTTCAGTAAAATTCCACTACCTCATGGCATTACAGCATACAGTGTGAACTAGCAAGGTGGGTGTCAGTCTGTTCTCCTGGATTACCAGTGACAAGAGGAAATGGCCTCAAGTTGCACGAGGGGAGGTTTAGATTGGGTGTCACGAACAATTTCTTCACAGAAAGAGTTGTTAAGCATTGACCCAGGCTGCCCAGGGCAGTGGTGAAGTCACCATCCCTGAAGGTGTTCAAAAAACATATAGAAGTGGCACTTAGTGACATGGTTTAGTGACATGGGGGTGATGGGTAGATGGTTGGACTTGATGATCTTAGAGGTCTTTTTCAACCTTAACAATTGTATGATTCTGTGAATATATATATATATATATCTCTTAACAAGTTAATCAACTTCCACACTGTAAAGACGGGTTGATATATATATCTAGCAGCGAGGGCAGTTGTCGCATCAGACGCTGTCTGTGAGGGCAGGTGGCACTGGGTGCGTTGCTGCTGTGACCCACACGTGTGCCAGGCTGCACGGCAGTGTCTGCCACCAGCCCCACGCTCCTGCCCGGGCACTCACCCAGGCCCCTGGGGCCACCAGGGCGAGGAGCACTCTGTAACCCGCGCCGGGCCGGGGCCGGGACCGGAGCCGGGCCCGGGACAGCTGCAGGGGCACCCCGGCCCCTCCCCGGCCAGCCCCGCTCGGGGCGGGGTCTCCTAACTTTCGGCGGCGGCCGCGGGCCCGTCCCGGCGGCGGCATGAAGCCTGCGGCGGCAGCGCCAGGGCCAGGCAAGGCGAGTCCCCGTCGCCATGGCCAAGGAGCGGCCGCTCTGGCGGGGCTCAGCCTTTCGCCTCTGCCTACTCTCGGCCGCGCTCTTCCTCTGCCTCCAGCTGGGCATGAGGCGATCTTGGTGCCCGGAGGAGAAGCCCTCCCGGGTGCCAGCGGCGGGGCAGGCTGCCCCCTCGGCCCGCAGCACGGAGCAGCACCTGGTGGCGGCGGCGGGCAAGCGGCGGGTCACCTACGTGCGGAGCGGCCGGCGGGGCAGTGCCGTGCCCGGCTGCTGCCCCCTGCACTCTCCTGGGAGCCGCCGCAGGAAGGTAGGCAAAGTTTGGGTGGGGGATGAAGCGCCCGGTACCCCTGAGAGTGAGCAGGCTCTTGGAGTCCATGTGCCGCCCCGGTCGGGGCTGGGCTGGAGGGCATTCGGCCGTAGGAGCCTCACTTCGCAGATGTGGCTTCTTCCCAGTACTGAGGAGCTGTTAGTACCCGAGAAGAGGCGACTGCAAGGTGTTGGTGAGGGGAGGTGCTGTGATGGTGGCTTTCTAGGAAGGCGTCTTGTGGTCAGGAGAGTTTTTGAGGGATGCTGCTCAGCTCCAGGAATAGCGGAGGGTGTTGGTGCGCGGGCTGAACGGGGTCAGAGATCGGGCTGGAAAGGTAACCTTGGCTCGGAGCCACCAAGCTTGCTCAGCAGGCTGGAGCACCTCCAACAGGAGCAAGCTCGGGAAAAGTATTTGTCCCGTGGCATCCGAATGCCATGTCATTCACTGAAGGACATCAAGAAATGTTTCTAACACGTGGTCTGCATGAGAATTAATGAGTTAGTTAATGAGTGGGTAAATGGACTGTAATTAGGTTTAGATACGGTAATGATTTTAAAGCCTTTTGGAGACGTGAGGACCATCATTAGCATCTGGAGTTCGGCAAGAGTGAGGAGTGAGTGCCAGGACTAACTTCTTCCTCCGGTTAGCTGCATGTGTGACCAGTAGTGGGATGCCACATTCAATAAGCTCCATGCCATCGTTGGTTTTGGCAAGTACCATGCTCTTGGGAATCACTTAACAGCTTCAGATGCTTGTTTTCTTTGCAGTCTTTCATGGGGAGAAGAGCCAGCTTTCTAGGGCCAGGGAGGAAGAGTAGCTTGTCCCCTACTTTGTGGTCCCATTGTCAGGATGCAGTTGTAATGATCTGTTTGGCGATGTGCAGATAGTTAAAGAAGTTAGAATGACCATGAAGAGCAACAAATAGGATTTTGCTAAAGATGGCTCAGTTTTCCTGGTCAAAGTATTCCTGGTATTTGCCTTGACAAGAATAAAATGATCTGTGGAATGCCTAAACCTTCTCCTGTCCTTTAAACTGACACTTTATCTGGGTTTGCTCAGAATCCCTTGATTAAAAGACTTCTTGATGACATCCAGACCTCCATCTGAGCAGATGTCCTGTGATCCTGGGGTCTCATTTGCAAATCTGTTTTCTTTGCCTTTGTACCCCCAGTTATTTATTGTTTATTTCAAGAGGAGATTGACAGTGAACTCAAGTATAGTTTAAATTTTAGGTTTCCCTTGTCTTCTATGGTGAGCTGTGATGGAAAAACAAAGTTACTGTTTTCTACCTCTGGTTTCCTGAAAGTCTTTAAAAGGATAAATGAGATAATCCCTTACTTCCTTCACCACTGCAGCAATGATGCAATTTGTTGCATATTTCTTCAGCATAGTTACTATATGGCATCCTGATATGCTGTGGGATTGAGACCATGCTGAGGCATCTAGATGTTGCAGTGTTCTTTCTGTTGTCAATGCCATGTTGCTTGGTATTCCCCTAAAGCTCACCTTTTAAGGGATTGTAATTATGGAAGGATTTCAACATTCACAGGGGAAATAAAACCACCATTCTAAGCTGTTGCTTGTTTTTTTCCCCTTCAGAATGTCCCTTAACATCTGACACAGCGACTACATTACTTGCATCGTCTACATAGATGCAAAATTCTTAAGATAAAATATGAATACAGCATAGGAATCACAGAATGGTTTGAGTTGGAATGGACCTTAAAGAAATTGTAGTCATGCAGATTCAAATGGGTTTTGAAAATGTGCTGAGCATGGCATCAAAAACCAGGAGGCTAAAGTTAAATGTCCTAATGTTTGAGTAAATCCTAGTGAAGAAGTAGGATCAGAAGAGGCTGCTTGTTGTACTGAAGAGCAGGTGGTGCCATGCAGTGCTGGAGAGCTAGATGTTCTGGTGCACTCAGGTGAAGTGTGTGAAACACCATTGCTGTGATTTGTGGTACTGGGCGTGTTGTTGTTGAGGTCTTGTTTGAATCCCACTAAATAAGTCAGGTGGAAAATGTTAGTACAGATAATACAGGGTGGAGTTGCCAGATTAAGTTTGGGACCATCAAGACTCTTTCATGTTCAGCTGTTTGACTTGAGCATGTTGCTTCAGGCTAAGAAAAATCTACTGAAAGTGAAGATGAGGCTTTGGACTGGAAGTCTGGGAATTGCTGGGCTTGAAATAAAGTTGTTAAATAAAAATGTAGGTGGGGGGAAGGGATAATGGCTTTAAGCAAAAGAGAGTAGATTCAGGTTGGATATAAGGGAGAAGCTCTTCACTGTGAGAGTGGTGAGACACTGGAACAGGTTGCCCAGAGAAGTTGGGGATGCCCCATCCCTGGAAGTGTTCGAGGTCAGGTTGGATGGGACCCTGAGCAGCCTGATCTAGTGGTTCAACCCTGTGTCAGGGGAGTTGAAAGTAGATGATTCTTCTAACCCAAACCATTCTATGAGGGTTTTTCCATCAGGAAATACTGCATTTCACTTCAGACTGTTTTAAGACAAGCTGGAGGCTCTTATCAGAAAAGGCTAATTGGAGTGGTGGTCTGTGACTTCCAGCAGCAGCAGCTCTGGAGGAAGGTGGCAGCATGTTGCTGCTGCCAGTGCAGTGTGCTGGAGTGTGTAAAATACTGCTATGGGGAGACAGATGGACTCCTTGTGCAGTTCTGTGCTCTGCTGGGTTGGGATTGCTTTCTGCTGTGGGTCTTACATAGTTTCGTGTCTTCTGTCTCTCTATAAACCATTGTCAGTCCATTTCTGAAGCCTGCAGAGGCTTTTAGGTGTAGGTTTTTTTCCCTACTGCTGATTGTGGTGGTGGTGTGGGAGTATGCTGTGGTATGCAAACCATCAGGATGGCAGTAATGACAAGTCATTGAGGCCAAACTTTGCTCTTTTTTTCCTAGTGCTGCTTGGTTCTAATTCTGCTCACACTTATGTCACTGAATTAATGCAGAAGACTGATGACCAGAGTGTTTCCATAGAGCAAGCTAAATATCCTACTTTGTGGCCTTATAGGAAAAAAAAAAATAAAAGCAAAAACACCCAAGGAAATGATTGGGTGCTTACCCTGAATCACTTCAAAATTTCCTGAAGCAGAGTTGTGTTTTTTATTTCTCAAGCACAACAGCAGTCAACAACCAACAGCACCAAAAGGGGGGGGGGGAGACGACCCAGCTAGGGTGGGGAGGCTGGAGACTCCCCCACAAATGGCCTTGTGTCTGCAGGGAGCTACTGTGCACTGGGGCAGCTAATGTCCCTCAGCAGAGACAGGGACTGCCTGGCAGATGGGAGCCTCTGACCACCAAGGGTACAAGTGTCTGCTTGTGCCTCAAGATGCACACAAAAGAAATGCTAACTGAAAGCAGCAGGGAATAAAGTAATTTAGCTGTGTGACAGCTCTGGGAGCTGCCTGTTCTGGGGCTTTTGGGAGCTGTGTTGCTCTCAGCTCTTTTGCTGCTGGTGAAGCCTACCAAAGAGCAGATGTTGCTGCTTGCTAACAAAAAAATAGACAAAATTCAGCAATGAGAGCATATATAATGGTCAGCTGAAGAATGGGAGGAGCTATATGTTGTGCTGTAAATGTACAGCAAAGGGAAGTTTGTAATCCCATATGTGTTTTGGTGGGAGGGCTCAAAACTGTTGTTGCTCATAAGATGCCCAGCTAGGTTTGTAAACTGTGATAGTAAGCTTTGGCTGTGTAAAGCACTGGTCTGGTAACATATGCAACAAATTCTGCCCCGTAGACCTGTTCTTGCCATAGGTATCAGTGAGGTCNGCAGGTACAAACTCCAGCCATGTGGAAGCACACAAATTCTGCCCTGTGGACCTGTTCTTGCCATAGGTATCAGTGAGGTCTGCACCCACACAGTGCTGCAGGCATGTGAGGTGAGTGTTAGAATGTTATTGCAAATCTGTTGCATTTGGTATTTGAAATAACAGCAAATTCTTATCAGAGTAATTGCATTAACAAAGTTATGTTGGCTCTTGGGCTCTGAAAGGAGCCTTCTCTGACACTCAGGTTAAGATGAGCTAGACTCCTTCACATTCTAGGCAGATTTATTTCCTAGCAGGAGGAGAAGAAAAGTAAGTTTTATATGGTTATGCCTGAAAGAAAAGAGGCTGCTGTTAGTCTGGGCAGGTGTTTTAAGTTCCTGTAGTTCTGCTTGCTGGTGCAGTGAACACTGTGGCTATGTCCCTCCTAAAAAGTGAGGTTCAGAGTCTTGCTTTCTGCATGGTGTAGCTGGGCTGTGCAGTGGGGGACTCCTGGAAGGCAGGCTTGGAGAGCTCTTTGAGGCTCCTAGGCTCAGCCACAGGTGTGTCTTCTGAAGCCAGAAGACAAGCAAATCAGTAAGTTTAGTTTGAAAAGTATAATATCAGCTGGAAATCACGTTGTTGTGGCTGTCCAAAGGTGAGGAGTGTGGCATGCTGCCAAAGTTAACCTACTGTTATTTTGGCTACCCTTTTATCTCCTCTCTAGTGACACAAAAATGTTTGCTTTCAGTGATTAAAAGCTTAGATCGTGCTGCTGGGCCCTTTTATATATTGTCTGGGATTATAAGATATTTTGAAACATGAAGTATCATTGCCTAAAGAAGAAAAATCCTGTGAGATTATATTTTATAGGTGTTACTTACACTTGTACACATTTGTATTTTGTTTCTTTACAAACACAGACTAATTGTCTCTTGCTGTTGCTTGTTGGATTGCAGGTTTTGTTTTTCTCTAAATGAGCTATTTCTGAGAGGTTACTGCTGCTCTGCAGGGATGACTGATAACAGTTTTGTCTTCAATGTAACTGAAACTGGCAAATTGTTTTGGGGTGATATCTTTGAAGTTACATGGAATAACTGTTTGGCAATTAATGATATGATATGGCAGGTTCAAAATAACCCTCTGCAATTTAGCATTATATTTACATTTTTAATTTAAAAATGATATTTATGTAGGACTTGGCTATTCTGAAGTTAAATGTATCTCTCTCCCTTTCCATATCCTCTGGTATAATAGCTGCTCTGTTTGGAACTTAACTTTTAGAGCAGTTTATTGATTGTGTATGCCTGCAGCAATGTTTAAGATTATAGCAAAGTTTAGCAGGACAGAGCTTTGGAAGCTGTGCAGTGAGTCACATCAGGGCTATGTTCAAAGGAGCAGATCTGCCCAGGCTGAGCCAAAAACCAGGGCAGCAGCATGGGTCAAGGCAGCCTTTTGGATCTCATAAATTTAAATCCAGAGCTTGTTCCAGTCACCTCAGCTGTGTAGCAGACATGAGAAGCTCTGCAGTGTGCAGCACTGTTCTCTAAATGCTGTGCTGAGGAGTGAATAGCATCCTAGTTTTGCTGAGCATGAGTTGGAGCTGTGGCTCTGCTGCAGGGGAGTGTAATGCTGAAGAGTTGGATGTTGGGTCTTGTTTGGAGTGTGCCAGCTTCTGGGCATCTCCTTTAGCAACACGTAGACAAAGTGGAGAGAGCCTCAGTGGAGGAAAAAGGTGTTAAGAGGTGCAGGAAGGCACACCTGCAGGAAAATTGTGTAGCTCTGGAGTTGGATAAGCAGTGGGCAGACTCCCTAAAACATGGGAACTTTGGGTGTCCACACAGGAAAAGTCTAGATATCCTTAGCTGTGCTTCAGGGCAGGGAGGTAGAGTCAGGCAGCCTGCTGAGATCCCTCTGTCCACATTTACCTGCTCTGCAATTAGAGCAGCAGGATGACAGGCACAATGCAATTAGCCAAACTGAAATTTACCCTGAAAAACGATCTAATAACAATGTAATGAAAAGAGGCAATGGAGGCTTTAAAGATTATATGTGATCCTTGCTCTAGCTTAATACCTCCTAAGAGAGAGCAGATCCCACCATAATTGTCCTGTGATGACTTAATGGACCCCAGAGGAAGGAACACTACTTGACAACTTCTTTCCCTCCAGCATGTGGAACACTTCTACAGAATATAAATTGACCTAAAGTTGCTTAGCTAAGATCAGCACAAGGTAGGAGCTTATGCCTTCAGGTCATTAGTACCTGGGGAACAGCTGTGAGAGCCTTGTTTGGGTTTTATTTCAATATTCAGGCTAATAGCCTGAATAGCCTGTGTTTGGAGGAGAAGAATAAACTTCTATGGATAGCAGTTTTCAACAGCAGACAACCAGATCTGGGTAGCACCAGCCAGCTCTGCCTGTGAACAGTGGCAGCTGAGGCACTGTAGGGTATCCAAGCATGGGAATCCTTCCCCAAGTAGCTAAGCAAAGGCAGTACTGGCCTTTTACTGTTTTAACTGCAGATGAAATGTGTTTATGGTAGACTATAAGGAGGAGATGGTAATGTGTTCTCTGGCAATGATGTCACTTGTGAGGTAAAGGATTACTCAAAATAACCTTCATTCATACACACATTTATTACCCAAAATAGGTTTTTCCTTCATGAATTCTTGAGAAACAACTGAGGAATATTATCCTTCAGAAAGTCATTACAGCTTTATGAGTCTTAATTATATCCAGTAATATAGATTTCTTTCAAATATCTACTCAAGGCTTTCTTTCAGCATATAAAGACAGGAGAATAATTTTTTTTCTAGGTAGCTGTGACACAGCAAAGTGTTTTTCAGGGTATATAAGGACATAACCCAGGGTCCAGGGTGGTAATTTCTTCTGTCAATGCTTTGTTCCATGGTATCAATTACTGTTGTGCTATCTTTTTCTAGAACCAGGCTAGATGGTCCATGGGCCTTCTAAAAACAGGAATCCTTTATGACTGTGGTGAGCAGGTGCAGGAAAAACTCATACTGATCCAGTCTCATTTGCTGTCTTCAGCTCAAACTGTGGGGAAGTGACCCACACTGCCCTCCTGGCCCTGCAGGGATGCTCTGGGCATGGCCTCTGTGTCCCACTTAGAGAGCAGCAATTCAGTCAACATGTCCTCTGCTCTCATTTCTTTTGTCACCTCTTCACTGTGTTTGGGGTGCTGGCTTGTGTTGTCTGGTGTACTGCTGGTTGTCACCACTTGCTGGCAGTGAACAAGCAGGACTCCCTTTCCTGTGCTGTGTATGTGCATGGTGGAGGAAGGATGTCTTTTGCACAAAAGCAGCTATTGAGCAGGAGGTGAGCACTGGTACAAAAGCCAAATGCACAGTAAGGCACAGTCTTGTCATGGGAAAAGAGCAAGAGTCCTTCACAGTTGGAAATGTTGACAGCCTTGAGCACAGTTAGTACCCAAAATGGTCTTTTGTCCTGTTTGATGTTGTAAGTGAGGACAGTTTTGAACATGCTCTTTCCTTGCTCAAGCAGTTCTCAAGGTGGCCAGGTCTGCTTCATTCTGTTCTAAAACTTTATTTGGAGAGAGAAGAGGTCAGAAAGAGAGATGTGAGAGAAGTAAAATTCTCCCAGAAAGCCTTAGGGCTTTTCCTTTACATCTCTGACCTTTAGCTGTCTTCTTATGAGACAAATATTTAACTTCATCACTGGTAAGGTTTTCATCCCAGCTTGTTGAGTCAATTCCTATCAACATTTACTCATCCAGCCAGGCAGTTCAGAGATGTGTGTCTGCTGCATGGTGGCTGCTAGCATGCCAGACATCTCTCTTATGGCAGTTTTACTCAACTGTAGGCACAGTGCAGCTGGTGCATCTTTGGTGTGAACCCAGAGCAAAACTCCACTGGCCCATGACAAGGGATGCAGTGCTAAAATCCAGCAGTGAAGAACAAAACCCTCTAACAGCTGCCTTGTAGGCTCATTTAGACAACATGGCAACTGCATCATCTTTCTTGTGAAACAGATGTAGTCTTTGGAGGCTTAGACAGAACTAGTGAGGGACCTCTAGTCTTCACACAAGCAGTTTGGTCTGATTGTGGTAGAGCATGCTGTCTTCCCCCTGCAGCCTGGCAGTGATAGCTGCCTTTCACAGCACAGTAGAGAAAAGAATCCACATGTAGGTGAGAAAGTCACTGCTACTCTGTGATGGCATCTACATCAGTCCCCTGGTATCACTTGTTCTAATATTAACTTGGAGCTGTGTTTGTCTTGGAGAGCTGCTCAGTGCCTCAGAGCTGTGTGCTGTGTGGATGGGAGACATTTAATCAACTGGAGTGTTTTCACAGTTAGCAGATAGACACCAAGACACTTTTGGGTGTGATGAGATGTTGTCTAGAGCCCTTCCATGCTCTTTAGTTCTAAGATTAAACAGCTTTCAGTTGAGTGAAACAAATAAAAGGGGGAGGGGAAGAGATTTGATTTATTTTTTTTTTAATTGTAGTATGGCTTGCATATCCTGGAATCTATAATGTATGTTACTTGCCTCAATGTTGTATGTTAGTGTTTCTCCACAGAAGAGTCACAGGGTGGCATGCTGTCCTCCTCTGAGTTAGCAAATCTCTTCAGGGTGATAGAAACCATGTGTGCAAAGGCACTGATGCTTTGGGTAACAGGTAGATGAAAGCCTACTTGGAACTCACTCAATTTAGAGCAGGAGATGGTGGAAATATTCCCAGCTCTTTATGAAATACTAAGGGAAAGAATTTGGATCTTCAATGACATGTTTTCCCCTGCCTGATCTTCTGTCATGTGTTCAGTAGGCTTGCTTTTAACTGTGTCATCTGGCTCAGGTGCCATCCAGAAAGGCTCTTGCTGTGAGCTGCTTATGGACTGCACTGCCAGGGCATGGGTGGGCACGATGTCCTCAGGTGACTGCTGACCCCTTGAAGAGCACAAGTCTTGTGTCTGGCTCTGAGGAAACTCTTTGGTGGCTATTTTTCTTTCTTTCTCATTTTTTTTTTTGCAACACTTAAAAACTAGGACTGCAACTCATGTCTTCCCTGACACGTTTAAATTCCTTATGGCTCTTTGCAGTGCTAAATGTGATAGTTCCAGCAGCTGTTACCACACACACAGAAATCTCACCAAAGTCTTCTCTGAATGCTCTGCAGCTGGGAACAAAATGGCTTTGCAGTGTTCTTTTGGAAGTCACTAGGACAGAACTGGTTTGGCCCTTGTGAGGTATGGCCTTCCTGCTGCCTCCTCTCCCCATCAGGCAATAGGGGCTTCTCCTATCTCTGGGAATATAGGATCAGGAGGGCTTTTCAGTGAGCTATTGGCTTCTGAACTATCTTTTTTTTTTTCCTCAGATCAAGCCAATTGCTTCAGATTTCACATGGAAAACCTCTGGGTTCCTGTGCTTGTTGCAGAAAGAGCTAACCAACAGCTCATTTAACAAGTGATCCACTGAGGTTCACCTTGAGTTCCACTTTCTGATAGATTTCAGGTGCATTGCTGTAGGTTTTTCTGGAAGTGCCAGAATTCTGGGTCACTTCCAGGACTAACCTTGTTGTGCCTGCAGACTGCAGATATGGAACCCTCTGTCCTTCTTGAAGTGTGGAAGACAAACTTCATGGGCCTTGAGAGCTTAGCAAGGAGAGGTCCACCAAGAGCCATTTAGGCAACTCCCCTCTCAGGGATAGTGCTAGAATAGTGGATGCTCTGTGGTCTTGCTGTTGGCTTTGAGGTAGTAAGTTGCTATTTTGTAATTTGTGTGTGTGACAGGGTGGTCTGCTGGGGGAAAACTAACCTAGATTAAAGTAAGCAAATAAATAGTGATGATGTGCTGGACCTGGTTGGGAAATGGTGTTAGAACCAGTGAATGTTGGCATTGTAGAGTTGCTGTTGTTCCTGTAACTGTTGCTGGATCTACTCCCAGCCTCTTCCTCCTTCCTCTCCTAGCAGCTAGCTAAGTCAAACAATTAACTGGCAGCTTCAAAGTCAGTCTGCTTTATTTAGCATCCTTTTTCATATTTGACAAAGAGATAGTGTTTGACATGCTAGAGGGAAGAGATGGTAATGTCTACTGATACAGCATGTAATGTTAAATAATACTTGCCACTTAGAAGCCTAAAAATGATAAGAATCAGTCTGAAATCCTTCCTGCTCCCTGCAGAGTTGCTGGCACTGGTGGAGAATGGAGATCTATCCCAGAGATGAATGCTGCAGGGTAGGAGCTGCCTGAAGAAACCCCAAAGGAACAACAGCATGGTTGATGCCATGTCTCTTTCTGGGCTTCCCTCATGGTTATTCTGTGGCACTGCAACTTTCAAAGAAGTGAACTTTGTTTCATCCTGAATAGAGCCAAGCAATGGCATCTTGTTCCTTTTCCCCTGCTCTTTTGGGAAAATGGAACAAGAAGCAATTATGTCTCGATTGGCTGCTGCTGACTGATGTGTTTCTTCTTAGTTGGATGTCTTGATTAATGGTTTGATCTTGCAATTATTATTCATTATGAAATCAGTGGGAATTTGGGTGCATCAGAAGTTCAGGGTCAAACAGTGTTCAGTGCTGTATTCTGTGTAATGCTCAGAATTAGTAATAGAACATCAGAAAATGTCCTTAACTCAAGAGGATGATGCCCATCCTCCATGGGCTTATGATAGTAGAGTCTATACTTGTCTTGAACAGAATCTATTTCAAAATAGTGTACTTTGAAATGAGCTTGATTTTCTTCTTTTTAAACTGCAAAATAAACTTGCCATCTTGTACTTAAAATCTAACCACTTGTAATCCACCTCTTGTTCCTTTCTAGACATGAGGAACTAATTGAGCAACACACTTTTGTTTTGCTTGGAAGGCTTTTGTATAGCTCTAGAATAAGGGCAGTAATCCATAATCATATTAAAAAAACAAAGTATTGTTATAGACATTTAGTATACTTTTCATTCTGTGGAGCTCCATTACCTTGCTTTATTAACTAATGCTTGTACGAAACAAGGAGCTGAAGAAGAAAAAAGTTGCAGTTTGTCCTGTTAAGTCCTCCCTGGTCAGTAAACCTCAGTATGATGAAGTGAGCTGATGGTGGTTTGGAGGGGTGGAAGACTCTAGGTACCTACAGTGAGTATTTTCGATCTTACCTTAGGCTTTATGCCACAAAGTCTAAATACCTGTAGAAGTCAGTCAGCCTTTCAGTCTACTCATGGATAAGAACTGATGTTTAGTTGCTTTCATAGAATCCTAGAATGGTTTGGGTTGGAAGGGACCTCTGGAGCTCATCTAGTCCAACCCCCCTGCAGTGGNTGCTGGCAAAGGCATGCAGGCACTGGAAATAATTCAGCTGATTGAGTATTACACTGCTTAATCAGTTTTGAGAATTTGCTTCCATAAATTTCAATCTGTTCTGGCTCCTGGTTTCACCTCCATCAGATGTAAATTATCATGCTGTCAGCCTCTGGATAGTGCTGGAATGCTGCTGCCTGCTTTATTTATTTTATTTTATTACCATAGCAAAGAAATCCCACTTGCCTGTTTTTTTAAAGCCATATGTCTCCTAGCAGAGTAAAATCAATCTCTTTTAATAAACATCTATTTCTCTCTGATATTGCTGAGATTTCCAGTGGCAGAGATGTCAGACCTTTGGAGTCTTGGTTCCCCAGTGCATCACTGCCTCTTCCTACCTCTGCCCTTCCCAGCTCCTCTGTCTGCAGTGGATTTATCCGTCAGAGGCAGCAAGGGCTGGTAGTTACACTGTGTAAATAATAAATTAGATGCAATGCTTTCTCAGTTTGTAAGTACCTACAATTAATATTTTGGCAAGTGTTCTGAAACACATGCTGCTTGGAAGCCCCAGATGTGCACCCTGGGGATGTACATGAGTCACTGAAGGCCAGCTGACTTTATGGGGAGTGCTCACAACAGCTCATTCAAACCTGGTAAGCTGCTTCCCAATACCCATCTCCTATGGAATTCGGGGTTTTGATTTGAGCATAGAGCATTAGTCATCTAAATTCCTCTGCAGATCTGACCCAAGTGGACCTCAGGAGCTTCAACAAGACCAAGTGCAGGGTCCCGCACCTGGGTCAGAACAATCCCCACTATCAATCCAGGCTGGGGGATGAGATGATGGAGAGCAGCCCTGCAGAAAAGGCCTTGGGGTGCTGGTGGCTGAGAAGCTGGCCATGAGCAAACAGTGCACGCTGGCAGCCCAGAAGCACAATGGCATCCTGGGCTGCAGCAAGAGAAGCGTGGCCAGCAGAGCCAGAGAGGTGATTCTGCCACTGCACTCTGCTCTGCTCACACCTCCTCTGCAATACTGGGTCCAGCTCTGGAGCCCTCAACACAGAAAGGACATGGAGCTGATGGAGCAGGTGCAGAGGAGGCCATGAGAATGCTCAGGGGCTGGAACACCTCTGCTCTGAGGACAGGCTGAGGGAGCTGGGATTGTTCAGCCTGGAGAAGAGAAGGCTTCAGGGGACCTACTAGTGACCTTCCAGTACCTAAAGGGAACTTCCAAGAAGGCTGCAGAGGGCCTGTTTGCAAAGGCCTGCAGTGAAAGGACAAGGGGCAGTGGTTTTAAATTGGAGAGGAGTAGATTTGAACTGGACATTAGAAAGAAGTTCCTCCCCATGAGGGTGGTGGAACACTGGCCCAGGTTGCCCAGGGAGGTGGTTGAGTTCCCATCCCTGGAGGCATTGCAGGTGAGGCTTGCCAGGGCTCTGGGCAAGCTGCTCTAGTTGGGGATGTCCCTGCTCACTGCAGGGGGGTTGGACTAGATGAGCTCCAGAGGTCCCAAAACCATTCTAGGATTCTATGTCATGTTAGCTTTGGGAGGAGGCTCTCTTTTATTTTGCCAAAGCCATTTCTTGTCTTAAAGTGGTATAAATTCTGTCCCTTAGCCAGTGCCAAGCATTCTTTTCTTTCTGCCTATGCTTTTCTCATGAGACACTTGTTTAGGGGAAAAGACACAAAACTAAAAGTGAAGTTGGAGAGAGCTTGAGAGTGGGCTTTGGTCCCAAGGCATGGAAGTTGTTGGTGTTTTGTGTGGAGGAGGCTGGTGTGGCTGCCCTGCAGGTTAGAGCAGCAGTTCCCTGCCAGAGCTGTAGTCTGTGTGTGTGGCTCTATTTCACACTGTCAGATGGGAAATCAGAGGCAAAAGGAGCAGAAAATAGACATGAATATTAACAAAAGGAGAACAGAGGTGAAACTGCTTGGAGATTGCTGCCTTTCCAGGGGTTGTTATGTATGCATGTTCAGACTGATTTCCTCTACAAGCCTAAAGACTCTTTTGGTTTCTAATGAGAGCTGTAGTTGGAGAATTGCTCTTCATTTTGGTGTAGAACTTTGCATTCAAGAAGTGTTCTTTCCTTTCCCCTGCTAAGCATAAGAGTTCTACTTAGAGTGTAAACTGCAGCCTTGGGAAGCAAGTGTCACTGAGCTGCTCTCAAGCAAAGCCCTCTGGATGATGCTCAGAGCCGTGTAAGCTGACTCTCACAGCAGTCACATCCTACGCCCTGGCAGACAAAAATGTGCTGTGCTGCACTGCAGAGGCTTGGAGAGGTGGATGCACAGAGAGAGAGGAGCTAGGGGAGAGTTAAGTGCATCCTAGAAGTTGCCTCTTCAGTAAAATAAAATAAAGCAAAAGACAAGTGCCTAGACACAGACATCTCTAGGTATTAAAATTCTTTGTACACAAGTCACATCAAAAGCTAATTTAAATTGCAGAGACCCACTTAATGCAAAATAGGCTTTTACTGCAGGACTAGTTCCTACAGGCAGGTTTATTGTGGCAAGTAGCCTTGCTCCTTACCACAGGGAAAGCTTTGACTGTATGTGTTCTGTTGCTTGCTCACTTGGCACAAAGCTTTTGTTCCTTAGCCTACTGTTCCACAACCAAATCTTTGGCTGAGATCATGGAGCAGATCCTCCTGGAAGATAGGTCAAAACATACTGAGGACAAGGAGGTGATTAGGGACAGTCAGCATGGCTTCCCCAAGGGCAAGCTGTGCCTGACTAATCTAGTGACCTTCTACAGTGGAGTTACTGCATCAGTGGACAAGGGAAGAGTTATGGATGTCATCTGCCTGGACTTCCCTAGGGCCTTTGGCATGGTCCCTCACAATGTTCTTACCTCTAAATTGGAGAGAGGTGGATTTGATGGATAAGGAACTGGCTGGATGGCTGCAATCTGAAGAGTTACAGTCAATGACTCAGTGCCTAATTGGAAACCAGTGATGTCCTACAAGGGTCTGTACTAGGACTACTATTATTTACTTAGAGCAATCTGATCTAATGGAAGATGTCCCCCATGGCAGCAGGTTGGACTAGGTGATCTTTAAAGGTCCCTTCCAAGCCAAACCATTCTGTGATTCCATAACAAACACCCTCTGGTTTTAGATCACTGGAGTTTCCCTGTGTGAGCTGCTTGTCCCACTGCACCAACCTGATGCACATAGAGGATGGAGAGTCCTGGGCTGGGTACAAAGAAGGCTGTGTGCTTGCATGTGCTGGTGGCAGAGATGCCTCTGCTTTAGATAAACTTGCTAAAGTAAAAAAAAAAGGGGAAATAGCAAGATTTCCTGTATTCATTTTCTCTTCAGTTCATTATGGACTTTGTGCAGTGTGTGAAAGTTTCACTGTTGGAGTGGAAACTCTCAGTTTCAGTGGCTGCAGGACTGGATATCAGCTGCCTTTCCCTGTGGTACTCTCAGTGCCTGATGTCTCAGAGGGAAGCTACTGCTTTTCACTCACTACACCCACCCACACACAGCAGGAGTGGAGGTAGCAATTTCTGCAATAGGATTCTTACACATGAGGATTTTGCTTAAGCAATCAAACTGCAAAGAAAACCAGAAAGTAACAGTAATATGAAAGAAAAAAGGGAAGGAAATAAATCAGAGATGTAGGGATACCTGTAAAGCCAGCCACCTTAGAAATGAATTCACGTGGAGCTTTAATTGAGTCATAGTCACTCTGTAAGGCTGTAATTTGAATTGGAGCTTACTGAGGCTGTGCACGTCCCTGCTACCTCTACATTAATGAGGTAGTGTGGCATGTTTTTATGTGTGTGCCTCTTGTGAGGCCTTTGTATGAAGCTGATTACATCTAGCTGAAGGGGACCACATGAACTGACATTTCTCAAGGAGGTCTTTGCCAAGGCTGAGGCATACTTGCTCTTTCCTATTGACACCTCCTCTGCTTTGAGGTGGAGTTTGCTTTACTTGTGCCACATACTGCTGCTCCAGACATTTGGAGTTATTCAAGCCTGATGAAGAATAAAGTACAATTAAGCATTGCTTGAGGCTCACAACTGAAGAGAAGGCTCAGCCCTCTAAAAGACAAGCTTTTGTGCAGTATGGCTTGTATAATACTCTGTTCTGGGGGTTCCTCTTCTGAGGCTTTGGATGTCTATGGTGTAGGTGCATCTGAGCCTGTCTTCTAGGCTTCCTCTGCAGGTCATGGAGAGAAGTGGATGTTTCCATTCCATGACTCATCTTACTTATTTTTAGACATCTGCTCTGCTGTGGGATGAATCATTCCTTTAAAGACTGTCTGCTTCATCTGTCCTATCAAATAACTCCTCAGCCCACTGTGGAGCTTGGTCCCTGGTTGTCCTCACGGCAGGAATGTTCACTCCTGCTAATTGCCTTTGAAAGTGCCTGTGGGTGTTTGGGAGGGATCATTCACTGCTGGAGCCACTCTGTGTCATCAGCAAGAGGAGCAATGTGCCAGGTTTGGCTGCCTCCAGCCTCAGCAGGACTCCCACTCATCTCAGCAGGCTTTGCACTTGTTGCGTATCCATTGTGAGCCAAAGCCAGTACTTAGTGGGCTGCAACACAATGCCTTCACTATTTAAGTTACTTTTGAATTGAGGAAAAAAACCCAAACCCACAAATAATATGCTTAGGACCACTGGAACTCCAGAGGGAACTCAAAAAATGGCCAAGCCCTGTACATCATATCTAGGTTCAGTCTACTCTCACAAGGGCAGTCCACTAAATACACATTTACCTTGTAGATGGCTGAAATGTTGCAATCTGAATCCCACCCATTGCATGTTAAACTGATAAAACCCCTGCAAAATGTCACCCTGGAGCAAGCTGTGTTCTGCTGTGCCCTTCCAAAAGGAGGGAGTGTGGTGACACAGAGTACAGCCAGAATGGTTGGAGAGGAAGATGGATGTGTCACTTGTTCCTGTGGCTAACAAGTACTTCTTTTTATTGAAATTTATTGCTGCAAATGCTTTCTGCTCACATTGCATCCTCCCTCAAATGTAAATAATTACTGTTGCACAGTTTAATTAGAGGATTTTTTATTTTTTTCCCCTTGATTGAGAGCTGTGTATGTATTGACAAATCTTTTGTTATTTCATTGGAAGCAGCAGACTGCTTGGCAGGGCAGTGGGATTCCCAAATTTTTGTTTCTAAACGTGGCTAATGTGATTCTGTATTTGAATAAGCTACTAAAAAGGAAGGAGATGAAAAAACAGTTTCTGGGTTAAAAAAAGATGGAAGTAAGGAAAACCTAATAATTCCCTGTCAGATGTAAACAGAAGGGAAGGGAAGAGGTTGGTCTATCTGAATGAGTGCACTGAGACTGTGCATGATTGATCTGGAGATAATGGAATGATAATGATACTTCTGTGTTCAAATTTATGCTAGGAATGCCTCAGATTTGGCAAACCTGCAATTTTACACCTGCTGGTTTGTGAGCCCTTTGCACATGTTGATTTAAACTTTTTAGGACAAATGATGCCATGTGTGTATTATTAAGGGATTACCAGCTGGCTGATGAGGGAGAAAAATCTAGAAAGTGCTCTCCAGGGAAGAGTCACTGGATTGCTGTCAGATTGGTCTGATGGAAACATCAGTCCTTAAGTGTGAAGTACCTGGGGAAAAAAAAAATCAGACCTTCAAATGCATCCTAGTTTTCCTCACAAAGTGATGTCATTACCTTAAGATATTGTTTTGCCCTGTGGTTATCTCATCTGGTAAAAATTGAGGCATCTCTCTGGCTTAGCACCTGCTAGATATCTGTTACAGTTCAGTGTCTGCCCAGTGCCAATCTTCTTGCCGAAGACTGATTTTTCTTAAAATGCTAATTTCAGGTAAAGTGTGTGTAAGTAAAGCAATGTAAATATAGGGATACTTCAAGATACTCAGTAGGATATTTTTAAGGTGACATTGTAATTTTATATTGTGGAACCAGGATACATTGGTGTTGGGGAAACACAGTCATGGTGTTTTGTTAGATGCATCCTTGCCATAGGGAGATAGCACACAGATGGAGATGGCCAGAGAGGCAGGATGTCTGAACTGGTTTTCTGGGTGACCTTGGGGAGGTCTGTCTGAATTCCATATCCACTGCTGCATAATTAGAAGTGTAATACCTCCTCTGCTCCTCTTGTGTACTTGCTGTAGGAGTGCCCTGGGAAAGGAGCTGTGCCTCAGCCTGGTTTGTGCAACTGCCACGGGGACCTGCTCTCAGTTATTTACTCCAGAGGTTTCTGTGAGACAAGTGAGAAAATCCAAATTGTCATGCTAAAGTCAGGTTTGCTTTGAGGAAACAAAATTGTGAAGTCTAGAGGGGAAAAACTCCTCAAAATAAGCAACATGTGTACCAGGAATAAACCTGATTTTCACAAAGCAGTTGGTTCACAGGGACTGGGTACATTTAATCTGCAGAGTTTATTTGAGAAGGCTTGCATGGAAGCACTGTGGAACAGGTTGAAAATTAAACTGAAAAGCTGTAAACAAAGAATGCCAATGTACAGAGGGAATGGCTCCTTTAGGAGGGTATTGTGTGTGTCCTGAACATAGCCATACTGCATCATACTGCTCTGCTCCACAGCCTGCAGGCAAGGGTGAGCCATGGGAAACTGGGATCATCCTGCCTGCTGCAGCTCAGCTCCCATCTCCATGGATCCTGGAGTGGATCAGATGCTCTAGGCTTGGGGAGCAGTGGCTGCAGAGCTGCCAGGCACAGAGGGACCTAGGGGTGCTGAGTGACAGCTGAACAGGAGCCAGCAGTGTGCCCAGGGGGACAAGAAGGCCAATGGCATCCTGGTCTGGAGCAGGAACAGTGTTGTGAGCAGGAGCAGGGAGGTGATCCTGCGCCTTTGCTCAGCTTTGGGGAGGCCTCACCTCCAGTACTGCATCCAGTTTTGGGCCCCTCACTACAAGAGGGACATGGAGGTGCTGGAGAGGGGACAGAGGCTACCAAGCTGGTAAAGGGTTAGAACATAAGCCCGAGGAAGAAAGACTGAGGGGTCTGGGCCTGTTTAGCCTGGAAAAGAGAAGGCTGAGTGGAGACCTCATGGCTCTCTAGAACTCCTTGAAGGGAGGTTGTAGAGAGGCAGGGACTGCTCTGTTCTCCCTAGTGGAGAGTGATAGGAAATGGATGGAAATTGCACCAGGGGAGGTTCAGGCTAGACATTAGGAGGAATTTTTTTGCTGCAAGGGTTGTGAGCCATTGGAACAGGTTGCCCAGGGAGGTGCTTGAGTGCCCATCCCTGGAGGTGTTTAAGAGACAGGTAGATGTTGCATTGGGAGGAATCATTTAGCAGGTTGCTAGGGCTAGGACAAAGGCTGCACTGATGAGCTTTAAGGTCTCTTCCAGCTGTAAGTGTTCTATGATTCTAAGTTACCTGCTGGAGGGTGCACCTCATCCAGGGGAGGGACTGGGTTTTCATCCTGTGTGAATGTTGCTGTAATGCAGCACTGAAGTGCCTTGCCCTGCTGGGGTGTTTAGTAGGTGCTAGGAGCAGACCTCTCTAAGCTATTTGTTAGTGAATGGCTGCTGCTTAGGAAGGAGCCAAGTGTGAAGTCTGAGAAGCTGTTCAAAACCACTGCTGTCAAACAGCAGCTCAGGTCTGATCTGTCACAGAAGTAGCATTTGTGTAGCACTCATAAAGGTAAAGAACTATATAAAAGATTGCCTTCTTTTGTTTTGCTTTTGTTGTAAGTGGAATTGCTTTATTGCTACTGGGTTTTTTATCTTCACAGTCTTATGTTTATTGATACATTCTGGAGACAGTGGAAAGGCAGTTTGTCTGAACCTGAGAGAAAGCCCCAGTGGCTCTTTGGTACTGCCCTGTGCTGCAATAGAACCTCCATCACAGGGTTAATGAGAGAGATTCCTTTTGCTTTTTCTTCCCTGTCAACTCTGTGCTGAGGGAATTCTTGCTGAATGGTGCCATAATGACCACCCTGCAATTCCCCTCCTTAATGAGCTACTTCTCACACAAATAGATTTCAGAATAACTGGGCACAGATGTTTGAATGTCTGGGTTGGGGTTTTTTTTGCCTAAAACTGATTGTCAGTCTTCATTTTCCTTTCAGCTTTCCAGCCTGTTGCAATGGCAGTAGTCCTGTCACTGCACACTTTATTCAGCCATGTGAACTGTGACTCATTGGGAAGGATTGCAGGCATTTCCCTCCCCGGTGTGCACCTATCCTGCTGCTGTTAGCTGTTTGCAGGCTGCCTCCTGCAAGCAGGGGGTCAGGGGATGTGCTGCTGCACAGCTTGCTTGTTAGCTTGCTTCCAGCCTTGTGCTGGGCAGGGGATAGGAGCCTGTGTTTGCTTCAGGCAGCACGTTGCAGGGTGGGAAATGCTACAGTTGTCTGCTTCTGGGGGAAAAAAAATGTCCTTTTCAGCATCTCTTTCCAATAAAAAACAAACCCTCAAAGAGCAAACCCTAAAGGAACAATAAACCTCATAGAGACCTCCTGGCTCACGTTCACTCCAGACTATGTTTACTTAGGCTGCAAAAATATCAATCCATGATATCAGCTCGAGGCAAACACCATCTGGTCTGGTGGTCCCCTTTAATCATCTCTCTTTTGTAGCATTGCCTTCTCTTTTTCTTTTTTCCTTTCCTGAGTTCCTCTCTGGTGTCAGAGGATCCCTGTTGTCACCATAGTGCCTCTCCTGGTGCTGCAGACCAACCTGATAGTGGGGCAGGACTCAGCACCTTGCCTCTCTCATCTGCCTCCAGCCTCTCTGATGAATTGCTGTTTTCTCTATGTTTTCCAGGGCTTTGTTTCAAATAAGGTCCTGTGGGAATCCTGAATGGGGTTTCTTTTTTGTTCAGTATTTCATTTGAATGTCAGCCTATGGGGTAAATTCACCCCATCCTGTTCATTATGGGAGCTCAGTTAATTGGGGATGATTAAAGGCAAGTATGACACTACCTGCCCAGCTATAGAAGTGAGTTATGGTCCTGAAGATGAAAAGCCATGAGGAATCCATCTCGGTTCAGTACAACTTAACACTGTGTTTGTATTTTTATCTACTTTAGGGCAAGAGATAACATGTTTAAACCTCCCAGCAAGATGAAAGTGGGCAGAATTTGGAGAAGGTGGGAGCACAGAGCCCTGTTGCACTGCAAGCACGTGTCTGAAAGACCTCTTCTGTCCCACTCTTCCAGTAACACTTCCCACATAGACAAAGCTGACAGGATTCCTGAGGTTCAGAGCTGAGGCCTCACGAGTTGCTCAGAAGACATCCAACAAAACTATTTCCCTGGTGTTATAAAAATGAGGAGTGGCAGGGCTATGGGCAGCCACAGGGATGTTTTCTCAGGAAAGCAAAGAGTTCTGGTGTACCTTGTGAGGCAAGGGTGGGAGAGGAAGAGGGCTTCTCTCAAAGACTGCAAGAAGCTTGTTTTTCTATCAAAATCTAGATTTTACAGAAGGAAAGAGGTTGTTTCCAGAGGTTTCCTTTGGTCTTTGCAATCCTAGGTCTTGTTTTAGTGGACACTTGAGCAGAGGTATGTGATAGATAGAGAATTAAAATTATTTCACTCTTTCCAGATGTCTTGCTGGAGGATTTAGTTCTTCAGATCTTGGTTTTCTTCATGTGTTTCTACAAGTCAGGGCTTACTTGGGTGTCCTAGAGTAACTGTTGACATGTATCCTGGATGAAGAGCCTTTTCTTTCTGAATTACCTACATCAGTTTTCAAAGCTGATCATGACAACTCATAGATGCTCTTTCACTGTAGTCTGAACCCTCTTTTATTCTGAATTGACTTGCATGTGTAGACAAGCTCCTAGGAAAATATTTTGGTTTGAAATTGTTTGTTAATTTATTAGGCTCTTCATTCTATGCTTGTTGTGAGAAGTTAATCCTGTTGATTTCAGGTGTTTTTTGCTTTGCTTTGCAGACTGTAAGGTGGCACATTGAGCTACAGCCATGGGCAAGTCCAACTCCTTCCCTCGACTATGAGGCCCTGAGGTTCCTGAAGTACATTAGCACTTCTCAGGTAGGTTTTTCATTTCAGTCTCCTTTTAGACAACAGTTTGCCTGGCACAGGCTGTTCCCTTTCAGGTAAGAAGTTAACCTCACACCAATCTGGTTTCAAAAGTGCTTTGCTTCTGAAGTTGTTTAACCTAGCAGTGGCAGTCAGCATCAATGTAAAGGTCAAAACACAGGGTAGAAAGAGCATATTATTTCCTTACTTCTTCTTTCCAGAAGGGTTTGTGTCCTGACTGCAGTATGATACAACTGAAATTCCAGATGTGGTTCCTCTCCAGCTCTCTGTCTCTTCTCATTCTTTCTCAATGCAGAAACATACAGAGTATTCTGTCCTGAGAGAACTCTGTTCAGCCACTCCACCTCTCAACACCAGTGCTATAACCAGGTGGTTCTTAGCTTAAAAGGATACACTTGAGGTTCCCAGTAAAATGAGAAAAAGGCATCAGTTCTCAACTTGGACAAGTTGTCCCAATGGCCTAACACTCAAGAAAATGACAACTGTGCCTCCACTTGTGCCAGCACTGAGAGGACAGGAGGCAAGATGATGCATGTGGAGACAGCAAGAGGTGTGTAGAGCTCTTGTTTTGTTGTAGAGAAGTTTCAGCTGCAGCAGGCATGTTAAGCTGAAAATATCCTTCATCTGGGTGACTTAATAAACAGTGGCAGATGCTGCTCAACTCCACTAGCTGGGTCAGAGCCTACAAGGACATCAATTAGCAGAGAGTTTATTGCTTCAGACACACTAAGCGAGAAGTTTCGTTCCCAGAGCAACTGACCCTGGTGGGAAGGGACAAGCAGAAGAGAAAACAAAAAGGGAAAGAAAGAAATCCTTTTTCCTGACCTGGCAGATGTTACAGGACTAATAACTAACAGGATAACACCACGACTGGTATCAGCACTTCAGGAACTGGGATGGTGCTCATGTAGATGAGCAGGGGATCTCATTTCCCTTGTTTGCTGAGCAAGTGTTTGCAGATTGCTGTTCCAAGCTTCAGCTCCGTGCCAGGGATGGAGGAAGGCTCAGAGTGCTGGAGGGGGAAGATGCCATGTCAGCAGGGTCTAGGTGTGGGCAGAAGAAGCTTTTTCAGTGCTGGTATCTAAAGATCAGAAGAACCATCTTACAGGTGCTGTTGTTTGTTTGATTAGCAGGGAGTAGAAGAAGCTCAGAACAGGACATGAGCTGAGTGCATGAGGGTCTGTGTATTGATGGTGCTGAAGGCAGGTTTCAGGAATTTTTATTTTTCATAGCAAGAGCTATTAAAACTTCTGAGAACTCTGTAATTGCTCATAATGCCATCAGCCAATTAAGTGGCAGCACTGCAGAATCTTTACTTTTCTGTGGAGAGCATATTATTCTTCTGTGTCTTAAAATTAGTGCTGGTTATTGCAGTGCCATTTATTCCTTGATTCTGTGACTGAAGGGAAATGGGTGGTGGAGTGCAATGCAAATCATTGCTTAAAACTAAGTGAATCCTGAGAGTAGCAGGAAGAGATGCTATATTAGCTTTTATGAATTTTCTATGGGAATTATGAGCTGAGCAGGAGCAGGGAGGTTGGTGAGACAGTGTGCAGCTCTTTGGATGTAATGCTCCAGGATAATGATCTTTCAGAGCTTAAGCTTGTTAAAGAGTGGGAGTTTTATGTACTTATTATAAGGCACGTGGTAGAGAGTGCCTACCACAGCAAAGGCTGAGTTCCAGTTTTCACTCTCACCCCAGTGTTACGTTGTTCCATTTCTGTGGTTCTAGATGGGGCCAAACCTGTGTTTTGTAGTTTGGCTCAAACCAAGAGCTGAGCCTGGGCTGTCTGCTGGAGAGGAAGGAAGGAGCAAGATAAGAACAGTCAGTTCAGGACTGATTTTGGTCTGACCTGGTTTTGTCTCTACTACTGTTCTTTCCACCTTCTTTATTATTGGCTTTCTGCTGGTGCCAGCTGCCATCCCTGCAAGCCAGGGTTGGTACTGGGCCCAAAGACCATTTTGTCAGAATGCCTCTGCTGGGTTCCTGCAACTCTTCCCAGTCTTTGCTTTGCTGCTTGTTAGCAGCCTGTGCCCTGCAAGCCCTGGATTTGATGCCTGGGCTGCATGGGGTTTGAAAAGTTCTTCAACAACCACATGGAAGCTGATGCTGGTGCAGCAGCACAGCCTCTTCTGGGCAGAAGCAGCCCCAGCTTTGGTGCTTGCTTCTGCTTCTTGTTACACCTCCTCACTGCTGCTGTGCTGACAGCTGTACAAATGGCACTGGCTTTCCATTGCCTGCTGTTCCCTAGCTCCTGAATTCTGGAAAGGCCCCAGCACTCCCCAGCTCCATGCCTGCCTTTTCTAGAGTGGATCTAGAGGAAGAGGCTGGTGGTGAAGCAGTAGCCTGAGCTGCAGCAGGGGCTCCTTTGTAGGGTGTCACTCAAAGGGCCATCACAGCTTTGTTGCCTTGGTGTCTGCTGTGTTTCAGCTGCTACTCTGCTGCTGGCAGAGCTGACTCACCTCTCAGTGAAGTGGTTTTTGACACTGCCAGGTTTCTGATGAATCCAGCAGGTTTTAATCCTTGCCTTCTTTGTCTTTACAAGGATTGACTTCGAGTGTTCCTCCCTGCAGGGTCTCTATCCCTTCTCCTTTTCTGGTGTTTTTATTCTGGCTTAAGACTCTAGATGTCCAAGCCAGCACAACATAGGCACACATGCTATGATTCCTGTCTTTAGTTAAGCACTTGCTTAAATCCCTTTGGTGTTGGAAAGTGGATGTGCTGGGGTAATAATTCCCTTTTGGAACTGAGATCCAGGGCCCTCTAGGTGAGGGATACAGTGTACATTGCAGTGACACTACAATTTGTGATTACTCCTGAATAATGACATGATTTTAACATTATTCAGGATGCAGAATCCACTCCAAGCTTTGAAAAGAAAAAAAAACAAGCAAGCAACCAACCACCACCAACAAACACAACACATTATAATGCTGAAATAACTTCTTCTTGGGAAAATGGAGTTTTGGGTACAGTACTAATGCTTAATTATTTGCTTTACAAACTGCATTGCTCTCTGGGGGCTTATGCAAGTCTTACATTTCACCAAGCAGAACAGATGAACAAGGGGAAAAAAAACCTATCAGACCTCCATAGCTGTGTCTCAGACTGACAATCAGATTGAAATGCAACCAATTAACATTTTTCTTCTTTCCACTCTTTTCCCCAGAAGGCAAATTAAAACCAAATTAAAAGTCATGTCTTAAAATGAAACATCCTTTGATTTGAACAGATTTCCTGTGAGCACATGAATGTGAGCAGCCTGAGAGGGTACTCTGGAAGCACTCAGAAGCCCTGGTGGATCTGCCTGGACGAGAGGTTTAGCCTCATTCACCGCATGAGGAGCCAGCAGTGCCGCCTCTACTCCCTCGGGTGAGTGCTCTTGGAAAGGCAGCAAGCTGCTTCGTGGCACCTAGCCTCAAACAGCCCTACAAGTGCAACAAGGTTGTCTTTTAAAAGGCAAATTTTGTTCCGGTGTGTTTGTAACATGTTGATCTGTAAACCCTCTTTTTAGGGGAAAACCTTTCTCCATGAGAGGCTTTGCTTTCCTTTGCTTTTCTAGCATCAGTATAAAGCAGAATTGCTTAGTGGTGGGTGGTGAGTGGTAGCTCACAGAAAGGAAGATGGAAATTAATGAGGTAAACTGAGAAGCCTACAGCATCTTCCCTGAGCAGAAATGACTTGCATAATTGCCAGGTACTTCAGCAACATTACTTCAACAACTTCATTAACTACCCCTGGGACAGAATAGTGCATTTCCATCTGAGAGCCTGTTTGCTAAGGGCTTCAGGGGTGACATCTCCTGAAGTGAGAATAACAAAGGCACTTGCAGCTTTATTTTACAATTTTTGTAGTGTTTATGATCCTTACAGTGCTTGAGATGTGACGTTTTCACTCTTCACAGAACAAGTGCTTTCACAGGTAGTAAAGCCACCAATGCAGCCTGTTTCCCTGCTAATAAAACACTCTGCTTCCCAGGAGGATGAGGGAGGTCAGTACTCAGGATCATCAGGCTAATGGCCTTCTGCATTACCCTTCAGCACACAGCTGCATTAGGAGAATGATCACTGGGAGCTGGAGCTCATTTCACACAGATCACCACATGGCTGCTGCCTAACAAAACTGTAAAGCTGGCTCCCAGGACAGCAAAGAGGTTAGAGGTGTGTGGAAAGGCTTCCTCTCTGTCCCCTCTTGAAGCAGTGCAGTTTATTGCTGTGATTTTGCTGCTGTGGGTTTACAGATGGTGACTAGCAAGGAACTGTGTCTGGGTGGCATTTCTCAAGTGATTAGCACGTGGCAGTGAACACCAGCAGTTAGCATCAAGTGGATGCAGAGTACCCTGCAGCCAAAAGGAGTGTTCTCTGTTAATTTGGGTGGGATTATATTTGGATCAAGCTCATATTGAGCTGTAAAGACCAAACTCCTCAGAAAGTGAGGGGCTCTCAGGTTTTGTTCAGCTGCATTGCTCTGTGGTAGAACAACAGTAACATGCTCTGTAGAGACAAATCACACATAAGGGAGCAAGCTCCTCTTGACTGCTGTTGTTTAGTTTCTGAATGCTCTTTCAATCTATTTCAAGTTATTTGGCATTTAAATGAGGTAAGTATATAGGCTTACATGATTTTTTTTCCTCATTTTTTCACTTTCCTATGAAAGTTAGGAAAGATGCTGTGTTATCCCATGCTCAGGTCCAGCCTTTACTTGCTTGACTCTTGCACCTGCTCATTGCCTGAGGCTCCTTCTAGGAGCCAGTAGGAAGAAGTAAGCATACTCAGGTGGAATATCAGCTAAGCTAAGTAACATTCTGGAGGTAGGTATAGCTTTTCTTTGATTATAGAGGAAGTTGCAATAATGTGGATTCTGACTTTAGATATCTTGGCAAAGTGCTCAAAGTTCAGTGGAATTAATTTAGGGCTTGCCCTTCAAGTTACATGATCATTAATTTTGGGCCTGTTTTCCTATATTAATCTCCCTGTTCCCTTTTGCTATGGACCAAGTGTGAGTTGAGACTGATACTTGTATTGAATTGGCCAGTAGGCACAATGCAGAGTTGATTTCATCTCTGGCAGGAAATGCAGATGCCTTGCTGACTAGCACAAGGATAACTTGCTAATGGTTCTGAACAAATCTGAGCTAGTGCACCTATACCAGTGCTATCCATGTGCTGTTTTGGTATGGTACAGGGCTCCTGAACACCAGATTTTCTGTGCTGATGGAACAGTAGGGCTTAGCAGAGGTTGAAATTGATGTTGGCTCTCCCATCAACCATCAGATGCATGTGTGCAGTAAATACTTAACCATGATGCATCACATGATACAGCTGAAAAATACAAGGGAAATATTTGAGGTTAAGGAGACTTCAGTCCTCCAGTTTACTCCTTCAGTCTTTGGAGCTTGTTACTACATAACTCTTCTCTCAGACTCACTTCCTTTAATTTATGATAGGCAGAAAAGCAATTTTCTTTTAAGTGAGACAAAAATCCCCTTTAAACATCTTTGTCTCATACACTTCATGAAGAGCCAAGAAGGAGCAGCTGCTTCCAATGAAGAACATTCTCTGTGGAGAGGATGGACAGAGGACAAATGTGAAAGTTCAGTGTGAGTATTACTGGGGAGCCTGAATTAAATCCTTATATCATTAAAAATGGAGCAAAACATGCTGCTTAGGCTTTTCCTTCTTGAATGCTCTAGAAGAGTTGACTTGTGAATGGGAGTGAGCAGTGTCTGAAATGTCTGGAGAGCTTTTTAGATTAGAATGAGTTGCCTCCACTACTGGGAGGCAGCAATGTTTTTGCCTGGGGGAGAGGATTTCCCAGTATGATGCATAATTGCAATGTACATTAGTGAGCTCTAGTTATTAGTGCTAAATCTGCTTAGATTAAGCTAAGTCTGTTAAAATGCCCCAGGCAGGCACTCAAACTGGGATAATAGAAAGGAATAGGATTTCAGAAATTTACCAGTTGTGGTGTAAAGAGTCTTGCTTCAATACTCTATAAAAACCCTTTCAGGTGCATCTTGAAGTGTAGGAGCTTTAGGATCCAGGCAGGGGCTGCTGCTTTGTTGCCAAGCTGCAGAGCTTGGTTATCTTCCTTTGAGAAAGAAGGGGAGGAGGGGGAGCACAGCAAGGGAAGGCTGGACCTTAGCATGCATGTTTTTACAGCTCTGTCCTGCAGTTATCAGGCTGGATCAGCTATAGGTGTCTACTGGAGCTGTGCTGGAGGAGACAAAGCAGCCTTTGTGCCTCTTGCAGGCTGGCTGCTCTGCAGGATGCCATGGGGCCTGTGCGATGCTCCCTTCAGAGCTGCAGCCCAGTGTTTACTCCCAGCACCAGGCTCTGTGTGCCATGACCCTCTGCCAACCCTGGGAGCAGGGGACAGCCAAGGGACACAGCTCCCTGCTGTGCTGTGCTCTCTCCTGGGTCAGTGTCCCTGCCCTGCTGCTGGCACGGACCGGTGGCAGCGAGCCGTTCCTCGCCACTGGCACACAGGCTAGGAGAGCTGGTCCTGCACTTGCTGTTGGTGCTGCTTTGAGAGCCCAGCTCTGCTCCTGCTGCAGGGCACTGCACCCAGCTGCTGCAACTGAGCTCCTTTCTCCTTTACAGTAAAAAATAGGTTGGTATCTTTAGCAATTTTTTATGTTGCTGTTGCTGGAGGCAGCAGCTGCTCCTGATGGTGGGGAAGGGTCTCTGGTCTGTGACCCCCACACATTCCTCTCAAAGTCATGGTCTCTCTTTAAGTAACACAAAATCTGTCTTGGGAGACCTCATTTGTTTACCTTTCTCATGCTGCATTATCCCTTTGCATGATCACATGTGAGCCAGGAAGTTTTCAAACCAATGCTTTTGGAGATGACCTTGTTTTCTCTCCTAAATATTTAGTTTTGGTTAGGTTTCTCTTTTGGCATAAATTTGAGCTGTTTAGCTGGAGTGCCAGATGATGTGTCACCACCTACTTCGCCCTCACCTCTATATTCTTTTCCTGGTTTGCACCACTGTGAAGCTCCCTTTGCAGTCCACAGGAGTGGCAATCTGTAGACAAACCTCAGGTTGCCTCCATCAAAAGCATCTGGCCCTCTGGATTGTACTGCCTGGTATGGTTACAAGTGTGTCATGGACATGTGTCTGTTGGTCTCTGGTAGATTCATCCCTAATGCTGTAACTGTCCCCAACATCTGTATATTGTTCATTTTAGCCAGTTTCTCATTCCTAAGGGATTACACTAGTCTTTGTTCATCAGTGTCCCCTCTGTAGAAAGCCACATGCAAACAAATATTCCAATTCACTTGCTTAACTTCTGAACTTATTTCCTAATGTGTGTTGAATGTATTAAAAGAAAACTCTCTTTTCCTCCTACACTGCTCTATAGGCTGGAATCCTGTGCAAATAGAGTTGTTCTTGAAAGCACACTGGGCTGGTTTTGCAAACCCCGTCTCCTCCTGCTTTCCCAGGATGCCTTCTCTTTGAGAAGGCTATCAGCCTGCCTAAAAGTGGTTTAGTTCTTGCCTTGAAAGGAACCCTTCATTCTAGTTGTGTGCAGTATATTGTGAGTATAGTGTGAGTTTTCTGGTGAGGTTAGTTCATCCAATCCACTCCATTAGTTTCATTCAATAAATGAAAAATTCCATTAGAAGTTTAAGGTCATTTATGAATATGACCTGGAGAAAAAACATGTTTCTTTAAACCTCCTTTATCTAACTGCTTATTCTGAATCTTCAGCAGGTATTATTGTAGACACTTAGCTTTATTTCTGGTTATCTCATCAGAAAGCAGAGTTAGATAATGATCAGTGCCAAGAAGGAGCACAACAGCTCTTCCACTTTGCTTCAGAAACAAATAGTGAAAGATGGTAAAATCCAATCTAGGACTCCTCAGAATGTCCTACTCACTATTAGTTCTTTGTGTAGCATTAAGAGTTTCATCTTTTGTGTTTTGCAGGCTAGGCAATGATGACAACCAGTTTGAAATCAGCATGGCCAACAGTGGGTGTGAGGTGCATCGCTTCGACCCCAGCATCAAGGCAGCACACGTTCAGGAGGGCAGGCACCTCTGGTACCATCGCCTCTCCATTGACTGGAGGGATCCCAACCCAGCCAGAGCTGCTCAGAGACTGCACAGCAACACAAAGAAGCTGGGCACCATATTGAATGAATTTGGACATCAGAAGGTAAGGACTCAGGCATCAGGTTTCTGACTGCAGGGTTAGGTGTTGGACAAGCTGCAGAACTTCCTTCTTGCTGTCTCAGTTGGAGCACTTGCCAAGGTTATCTTCTGACAATGGGCCTGTCTTCAGCAATGTTTGTAATGCTTTCCTTGCAGAGGTGTCCCTTCTGGCTTGCTTTTTTTGTATGCTGATAACAGCCACCTTGAACGTATGTATTGTATGGATAAGCTTGACGAACGAATCTCCAGGGAGAGCTCCATCCACACTCCTCCTCAGCGCCTTTTCNTGCCTGTAAATCACTAGCAATATACTAAATACTTTCCTCCTCCTCCCCTTCTTTTCCCTTCAACTAGCTGGTGACATTGGGTGCTAGGATTTTCAGTCCTGGATAAGTTCTGGTCTTTGCCTCAGTGTGGGGCTGGTGCTGCTGGGTCGCATGCAGGGACCGTGCTGCTGGTACAGCCAAGTTTATAAAGAGGAAAAATATGTTTGCAACAATTAGAAGAGGTAACAGATGAGTTGTTTACATTTTCAAGGTCACTTGTCCTAAATCCAGTCTTCAACAACAAAAACATCCTGTTCTAGAATTGGCAGCGATCTGTGGGGTTTCTTAACATTTCCCAGTTTGTTTTTAAGGAACTGCAAAGATACCAGAAATCTTCAAGTCTCAAATAACTGTTGCCCGAATAGATCTAAGGAAGCTCCTTAGGTTGCTTTTGAAAGGTTTTTCCTTCAGGCATGGTATACAAGCATGAATTGAAATGCTGATACACTTCATTGCCTGCAGCTAGTTCTGCTTGTCTTTGTTTTTTAAGAACTAGGCAGCCTGAGCTGAGGAGGAGCTTTTCTGTAAGATTTACAAAGCTAGCAGTGCAATGTTTGCTATTAGAAAGTGCAAGATGTCCTTTTCAGTTTGTCTTGCTTTTCCTCAGTATTTTCTTTTGATTCAGCTCCAGTAATTGGTCCACTTTGAAGACAAGAGCAGAAAAAAGAAGCTTTTTCCTACTTCCTAGTCATACTGTAGCTGTACTAGGCTGTGCATTAGTGAAACATCTGGGGAGAGAGAGAGATGGCTTTCCTTTGATGTGTGCCTGACATGGATTGTTTTGTTTTTAGAAGAATTAGTCACAGAACAAATGATTAGTGACCTGATCCAGAAAAAGCATGAGTCTGATATACCAGACCTGCTCAGAACAGTCAGTTCTCAGGTTATCATAGTAAACCAGTGATTGCAAGACCTTCTGTGAAAGTGAAGGGTGTAGCTATTGGTCTCAGCATAGAACTTTCTGGGCAAAAGTTGTGTGACAGGAAAGCAGCAGGCTGGAGGGCAGCCAGGGAACACAATGCACATGTAACACAGGCAGCCAGCCTTTCCTCTAGCTGTGTACACATGACCTAGCATTTGGGCAATGTGTTGATGCATTATGAACAGTATATACAGCTTATTGCTCTGTTTAGCATTCAGGTAGCTCCCCTGAGCAAAACTATAGCAGTAGTGAAGGTAGCAGTTACCTTCCTCCTGGTGAGGATGAAGCCATTATACACTCTGCCATCTTCTGTAACTTCCTATTTGTGAGATACCTGAAGGGATTGACTCTGCCCACATTTTGTTTAGTGTTTCTTTAATTTGGAAGGCAGCCTGAGAAGTTGTATGTTGCATAAAGACACCAATAAGCTCCAGTTTACTAAGAGAACATCAAAGCAAACACTGTGACATTTTGCTTTTCATTCTTCTGGTGAATGTGAGTGGAATGTTCCCTTGACTGAATAAATAAGTTAATTCAAAACAGTTTCACAGAGTACTTCCAAAGCACTTTTTTTCAATTAGAAAGCTAAAACACTTTATTTGTCCCATTCTTTTTAATTGTAAAAAGCCTTCTGCCTACCCTCAAAGTCATTCTGTTCCCACTTCAAGGCAGGAATTCCAGACAGCTGCATTTGAAGTTAAAGCTTCATTTTCCTTGCTTTATTCTTAAAGACCTGGGACTTGATCCAAGACCCTCCAAGTGTTTGAGACTATTTCCACTTATGTCAGAGACTTTGGATTGGGCTGATGAAGAGAGGATGGACAAAGCCTCCTGGAGTTCTTGCTGTTGTAGCCTTGAAAAGAAAACATGCAGTTTTGGGCTTTGGTGTGCCAGGGAATCAAAGAACTTGGTCGGGCTCAGTTACACTCTGGCTCCTAGGAGAGCACACCTGCCATGCTGCACTCACTACTGGGACCTCATCCACAGAAAGGGAAACCCAGCCTGATGTTATGGGCAGAAATACAAACAGGGTTTTGGTGTTAGAGTAGATTTGAGGAAAGAAAAAGAACTTGAATCTTTCTAATTGGCTACGTGGCAAAACAATCCTCAGTTCTCTGAGGAGTGTAAATAGCCTGGAGGTGGAGAATTTATCCAGTACTGGATTAGGATGAGGCTGACAAAGGAAACATGTAGTCAGTGTATTTTAGGGAACTGTTAGAGTGTGAAATCTTTTAAGCCTTGGAATAATCTCCCGAGGATGTCATGAGAGTCCTATTTCCTGGTGCACAAATCTGAACTGAACGTTTACTTTTGGTTTCTTTTCTGAGAAGAACAGTATTTTATTGGCCTGCAGGAAAGGATAAAGATATAAAAATTGATCTTGCTTCTCTTCTCTTCCTATCCCCCTCTGTTTTATTTGCTGGACATACACACTCTAGCATGCTGCTGCTCAACAGTGGAAGAAAGGAGAAAGCCACTGAATGCACAAGATTCTTTTACTGCAGTGGAGCTCAGCTTTGTGAAAGCTTTCCTTTTCATACAGTGCTGTTGTCTCCCATGGATTAGTGATAGCTGGATGGGGGCTTCCTTTGTGCAGAGTTAGTGGATAATTAAAGCCAGAAGGGATCTTGAGAGGCCTGTAGTCCAAACCTCTGCTCAAAGCAAAGGCAGCTGTGAAGTTCAGAGCATGTTGTTGAAGGCTTTATCCACTCTGGTCTGGAAAACCACTGAGTTTCTCCAAATTGGAGACTGCACAGCTTCTCTGGGCCAGCTGTTATCCTGCTCAACTGCCCTTATCATGAAAGACTTTATACCCAGTCTGAAAGCCCCTAATTTCAATTTATGCCTGTTGTCTCTTATCCTGCTTCTATGCACTGTTGAGGAGCCTGTCTCTGCTGTCTTGATGATCTCTTCACAGGCTATACAGGCTGATGGGAGTTCCCCTCACAAAGCCATCTCCTGCCTAGGCTGAACAAGCCCCATTCCCCCAGCCTCTCTCCTTGCAGGGCAAGTGTTCCCCAACCACCTTGGTGCCTCCTAGCTGAAATCACCTCAGTTTTATCATTGTCTGTCTTGGGGGGGTGGGGAGGGGGGACCAAAACTGGAGGTAGTGTCTAGATACATTGTCACAAGTGCTGAGTACAGGGAGATAAGAACATCCCTTGGCCTCTGGACCTTGCTCCTGGCATGCTGTTGGCCTTCTTTGCACCATGACCCCCAGGACCTTTCTGCAGAGCTGCTCCTGAGCCAGGCAGGCAGTCATAGAATCATAGAAGAGTTACAGCTGGAAGAGACCTTAAAGATCATCAGTGCAGCCTTTGTCCTAGCCCTAGCAACCTGCTAAATGATGCCTCCCAATGCAACATCTACCTGTCTCTTAAACACCTCCAGGGATGGGGACTCAAGCACCTCCCTGAACAGCCTGTTCCAATGGCTCACAACCCTTGCAGCAAAGAAATTCCTCCTAATGTCTAGCCTGAACCTCCCCTGGTGCAATTTCCATCCAGTCTGCCCAGCTAGTACCATTGCAGGGGATCCTTGCTCCCCAGGGGAGGCACTTGGTGCTTGTTGTTGTTGAATTTCATTGGGTTCCTGTTGGCCCATTCCTCCTGCCTGCCTGGATGTCTCTGGGTGGCAGCTCTGCCCTTGAGTGTGTACAATGACTGGTCCCACCAAACATGGCAAGAGTGTCATCTAACACCTCCTCTAGGTAACTGAGAAAGATGTTAAACAGGAGGAATCCTGGTATAGAGTCTCTGGCACTCTACTTGTAACTGACCTCCAGGTAGACTGCAAGCCTTTAACCCCTGCCCTCTCAGCCCAACCATCCAACTAGTTTCTTAATTATGTGGTTGTCTGTCCATCCAGACCATAACATCCTGACTTGGATACAAGGCTTTTGTAGGAGACACTGTCAAATCTATATCCCAGTGCTTTTCTAGACTAGGCACAGCTGGTTGCATGGCCTTGAAAGGGGATCATCAGTCTGAATTTCAGTTACAAGGGACCAGTTCAGCTGTCTAAATAAACCATACACCTAGTCCCAGCATAGATTTACATTGTGTGTGGTATCAGTGTCCTCCTCAGAAGGTTCTGTGCTCCATATAGCCCAGATTTTAGTATGCAATTAAGCAATAAGGAGAAGACTGTATTGAAATGTGAGCTGCCTCCCCCCACTCCAACATTATCTCCTCTGTAAAGTCCTAGCCCTTAATCAGAAATGTAAACCAAGCTATTACATGTATGCTGTGTTTCAAAAGTTATGCTGTGAAGCAAGACTAGAAACCTTTGGCAGAAAGGCTGTGAGCAGCAGAAGCAAGCAAGAGTTCATTCTGTCCTGAATGGGCATGCATGAGTAGTAGATCATGCAAGTTCACAGGTGCAGACTTACTTCAGGAGTAGTTTTTCTCTTTTTGGAGCTCTGTAGGACAAAATTCATGTGATGCCATCAGGAAGTGCTGTGAATTTGCATTCCTTGGCAGTATAGCTCAGCATTAGATGAGATAGTTCCTTGGAAAACAAACTAAGCTGCAAGGGAGAATGTGAGAATGCAAAGTAAACCCTTCATTTGATCAGGGAGTGCTCCTAGGCTTAACTTTCAGGGAACAGCAGAGTTGTGATCAACTCCTGCCAAACAAGTGGTGTGAGAGACCAAACTGTGCCATTGTTTATTATGAAAACAAGTGCAAAGCAATCTGTAAGTCTGGATTTGGATGTGAAGGCTTTACTTTACACTGCCTCTTCAGGAATATTTTTTTTTCTGTGACAACCTGGCTAGCAAGTGTTGTCTTGATTTTATTAAACAGGCTTAGGTTTAGGGTTTCAAAAGGGAAAACCTCTTGGCTTTCACCTGTTCAATACTTGACACAATTTCAAAACACTATGCCCTGAAGCCACTTGGATTAATAACCTCATCTCCTCCTTGGCAAGTGATTTATCTCTTGCTCCTCTCCTAAAGCAGATACTATAGAGTTTATTGCATGCTGCACTTCAGTTTTGTGAAGACTGCTGTGAAGATTAAAGGAGATGGATTTACCATTTTGTTTTAAAATTGGCTCAGTTGGCAGTATACAAATATAAGATAAAAGCCCTGGAAAAACTGTAAACCAGCTTAGTTGGACATGGAGGTTTGATTAATAAAATTAACTCTCCAGATTGCAAAAAAAATTCATGTTCAAGTTTTGGAGCAACCAAATCCATGCAATTACTCTGTACTATGCATACCTTAGGACTGCAGGAGCTAGAATAGTCTCTTGAATTTCTGACCCTACCTAGAGAAAAGCATCTGATTGCCCCTTGCAAGGGTGAACTTAGGGATTGCACAGGGAGCCTGGGGCTTAGTTAGTGTGAGCTGTTCACCTAGGGCTGCCATGCTCCAACAGGTCTATGCCTTTCTTGTGCATGCTACTAGAGCAAAAGCTGAGAGTGCTGGAGAGCATGTGATTATACAGAAGTAGCTCTGCAGCATTTAATGTCCTGCTTTGCAGCTGCTGCTGAGCTTTTTGGGCTGGAAGTTAGTTTAAAGAAAACAGAAGTTTTATATCAAGCTGCACCTCAGGAAGTTTTTCATCATCCTCATATCATCATTGGTGATTCAGAGCTTAAATCAGTCCAACAGTTTAACTACCTAGGCAGCCTCATCTCCTCAGATGGTAAGATTGATGGAGAGCTAGACAATAGGCTAGCAAAGGCATAGAGTGCTTTAGGAAAACTCTATAAAAGAGTCTGGCGAAATAAACACTTGAAGAAAAGTCCAAAGTTCAGTGTTTCTAGAGCCATTGTGCTGTCTACTCTTT